>CM017906.1:23698510-23761010 GCA_008369825.1 Triplophysa tibetana
GACAGAAGATCCTTGCTCTAGTAGTGGGCGAGGGGGCACCTGTGGCTGAACATAGGCCTGGGCAAATTTTGCCCCATTTATAGCTTCCCTATACCTCTGAAGATTCCCCTGCTACACATTTGGATCCAAATTGTCCAATATTTAAGTCATATTTCTGGTATTGATCCTGGCCGGTGCAAAAGCAATTAAATTAATAGATGAAGATGATTCATGGTTAGACCATAAATATCCCCCACATTCATATGCCACAAATATGTGGTGGAGATTGGGTATTACACCAAAATGACAAGTGACATGAAAGGTATTGTGTTATGTGTACTTTATACCACAGTTCCCACTCAACTAGCCTGGATGTAAAGGTGCCTAAGTTGGAGTACTATGTAGATTGTGTATTGTCTGCATTTACTCTGCTTCTAGACGTACAGAAATGGCACTCTCCAGTACATTGTTTCAATCCTGATAATAGTAAAGATAGGTTTTATCATGAGTATGGATACTGTCCCGCGCAGTGTGTTAACTATGGGGACAGTAATAGCCCTGCCGAAGGGACTATGGTGTGTAGAGAGGAAGACTGAGGGAGAAAATGAACTAGGACAGATCCCATTTTCACACTGTAAGGTGTGGAATACCTCAACGGCTGGAGGATGCTGTTTAAATTGTCTATTGGCATACATGGATGAATATCCACATATTAATAAAATTCAGTGTAAGCCCAAGATGGGTAAGGATTGGGTATGATGAACACACAGCTAGCTTGGAGACAAGCTAATTCCACAGCAAAAAATTATTGCTTGGAATATTGTTGGCCAAATATTCACAGCCACCCGCTCGTGCCTTCAGACAAAGGCACAAGAATATCAGCCAATTGGTGATGGTTGTTTGGTATTATAGTATACACAGCATTGCCAAAAAATTGGACAGGAAGGTGTGCTTTGGTAGAACCATGAAACACAATAATAATAGTTGGACGTCAACCAAAATTGAGCAGAATGAATGAGAGTTGGCTGATAGAGGTAAAACACCAGCCATTGCTAGATCAACCCAGTGCCTAAAGAGCATAGACTATGGACTGGATGCGGAAAAATTGAGAATCATTTTTCCAGTATTGGGTATCTGGTTTAAAAATTTGGTTAAATTACCAGAAATGAATTGATTAAATTTATGAATGACACCACTGGAATATTTGATCACATAAAAGAAGAAATGAGAGGTTTCACATTAAAAAAACTGGTACTTGTCATGATTCCACTCAACTAACAGGTTTTTTTTGGTCCTGCGGCGGAATCAGAATGAGGATCTCTTGTTTTATGTTGGAGAGAGACTATTTTGGCACTAATGGGTTGCCATACTCTCTCTCGGTCTTGTCATTGTTCCTGGCCTCTTGTTTCCTTGTTAATGCTCGTTATAATTTTTCATGCCCCACACCTGCCCTCTCCTGATTTAGTTACCCTTATAATGCCCTTTTGTTTTCTGTCCTGTGCTGGTCCATTGTTTGTGTCATGATTCCACTATCATGTCATGGTTATTCTTGTCTTGCAGTGGAGTCATGGCATAAGTCCTTGGGTCTTGTGTGGGAAGGACATGTCTTTGCCAATATATTGGCTGACATGCGCCTTCTCATGTCTTGTCTGTGTTCCCAGCCATCTCGTTTCCTCGTTAACTTGCCCTGAGTGTTTAATCCCTATCACCTGGTCCCTATTAATTATCCTTGTCTGTTTTCCCTATAAATAGTCCTCATGTTTCATGTCCTGTGCTTGTTCGTTTTGTACGGTGCCTCAGTCTTGTCCTTTCTCACCTGTATACGGTATTTGGACTTTGCCTTGTCTGTTTAGTGTGACGTTGTGTCGAGCATTGTTTAGTTGTCTATATAATATATTATTTAGCCCTGTCCTTGTTTCCCCCTCGTGGGTGTTTGTTTTGATCCTGTTTTTTGTCTCTAAATAACCTTTTAAACCCCTTCATCCGTACTAGCCTGCACTTGGTTCTGCTCCTTGTTATATCATGACAGTTTGTGTCATTGTGGTGAGTGCCTGTGTCATGTCAGTGAGTAAGTTCATTATAGTTAATGTCTAGTGTTATTGTCTAGTTTAGTTAGTACTTTGTCCTGTTATGTGCCCTGTTTTGTTATGTTACCCCCTCGTGGGTGTTTTGTATTTATAGTTTATTAAAGTCTACATCCCTGTCTGCACTTGGGTCCGCTGTCCTTGTCCTAACCCCCCACGTTCATGAGGAGATAAGGACAGAGATAAACAATCTGCCAGACTGGACGTGGTTCTTTGATAGGAAACCCCCAAATAAGACACAGTGTTTGAGTGTTTGTGAAGCTGCTTTAAAGTGACATGTTTTCATGTGTATTGTGAGAAATCTTTACAAGATACTTTATATGCAATTTAATCATGTGCTCTTTAAACACATAAAACAGGGGCCCGTTTCAATAAGGAAGTTCAACCAACACCGAATTAAAATCTGAACTCTGAGTTGATTTGCTCATAGAATCGCTACTCTGAGTTTTCAGTTTCAGACCAGCTGATTTGAGTTAGTTCAATCCCCTCTGAGTAAGTTCACTCTAGGTTACACGCGTGCATCATGGCTATGAAAAGCCATCATCAATGTAGGGAAGATTGCACGATTTACCATGGCAACGGCACGTGACAAAAAGCGCTCTGTTCATTTCTCGCCAATCGAATTGGAGGCACTCTTACAAGCGTATATCTCCTTCTTTAAATGTTCTGCAAGATGCAGTTTCTTTCCAAAACGCTATAAGTCCCGAACCTGTTTTTAGCCTAAATGCGATATGTCCTCTCGACCAATCAGAATTCGATCATTAGTGGTATTTGTATGCGTTATTTCTAAATTTTTTTATTGTATGTGGTGGAAAATATTGAAACATGAATTGAGATATTTATTTTATTTTACTATTTAGTTTTTTACTATTTATTTTATTTGGCTGTTATTTATTTCATGCATTTGCATTTATTGATTTATATTCTTTATAGTATGAGTCCCTGACGTCATATGTTTCATGTTCTCTTGTTTGTTTGTTTTTAAAAAAGAATAAACCAACTTTTTTTAAAACATTTATTTTAAAATAAAATTTGAATTTATAATCGACAATATTGTTGTTTCATTTATCAATCATTGTTTAACATGTTCATAATGAGCCAACAGACCATTTAAACAGGATAAATTGAATATTAACAAATGTATGGGTCTAGGTAAAAAATGTCATTTTCATGAAAACTATTAAAATGGATTTATAGCGTTTTGGAAAAGAGCTCTTCATATATATATATATATATATATATATATATATATATATATATTATATATATATGCAGCTTTCTCATCTATGGGTTCCTGAATAAACGGATAGGCCATTTTAAGGGCTGTGTGACTAAATTGAGCGCGATTAGGAACACAAATGAACAAACAAATGGCTTATGCAATTTCAACACCGCTCGCGCTTCAAATGGGGTGGAGATTGTAACAAACCCTGGGTTTGCGGAATAAAACCTGCTCCCGACCAGGTTAGGTTCACAGATTGTGTTACTCTGGTCACCCACTCGGAGTATAAGATACCTCGATTTCTGAAATGGGCTTGACTTACCCCGCGGTCGCGGGTTTGACATACCTCCCGTTCTGAAACAAAAACCCTGAGTCTTCCGTTTTCTGGTGTTAACTTACTCTGAGTTTGCACCTACCCTGCTTTCTGAAACGGGCCCCAGTTATAATGCAGTTGCTCCAATACAAACAACAGAATGTGAGGTTCAATATCAGCAATGGAAATGTGAAATGTGTTAAACTGGAAGTGTGACACATGCTCAGTGCTCACAGATCACTGTTGATCTCACGAGCCGTAGACTAACAAGACTTTTCAACTCAACACTTTCAGATCATTTCATCAAACGTGCAAAACTATTTCAGACCTCTGAGCTGTTGAAGAACATGTTTCTTGTGTATGTTTATCTCTGGTTGTACTTCTGCCGTCTACAGGGTGAGTCATAAACATGTTTTATTATTTAAGGGTGAAGTTAATTCAGTGTAATAATAGTCATTATTACAACTCAATAGATGTGATCTTGTATGCTTCTATTTTATGTCTGGTTTAATAAAATTTGTTTTGGGTCTGTCACCTCACATAAATGATAGCATCATTGTATTTGTTAAATCAACATTTATTTAAATGTCCTTTTAAAGGGGAAGTTCATCCCCAAATTTAAATTGATTTGTTCCGAATCTGTATACATTTCTTTGTTCTGATGAACACCGGGAAAAATATTTGACAGAATGCTTATAACCAGAAAGATCTTAACCACCATTGACTCCCATATAAAGAAAAATACTTTAGTTTTGTGCTGTTGAACACAAAAGAAGATCATTTGAAGAATGTAAGACACCAAACAGTTCTACGGCACGTTTGACTACCATCGTATTTTTCCTACTACGCTAGTCTTTAGCCGCCTTCCACTAGCCTTATTATTCCTTATATAACCAAAGCAAACAACTCAATACTCTTCTGTTCTTTGTATTGAAAAGGAATTTACAGTAAAATGCATTATATTTCAGCAAAGAACGACCTGTTCCCGTAAAGTGCAGATTAATCAAAACGTTGGCCCGAACTCCATATAGTCCAAGCTTTACAATTCTGTAACTATAACGTAAACTCAGATAGCACCAGCGCTCCACGTACAAGAACAAACACTGTGGGCATAACAACCCGCTTTATATTACATGCTCTTGAGCTGCTCTTGGTGGTAAGATGGAGAGCTTCTCTTCCAGGTCAATGCGATTTGTTTTAAGTGATGTTTCATTGAGTTCACTGCTATCCAATAGTGACATTTTCTTACACTAATACATGGAATAAACTACAAGACTTTTAAAATCGGAACTCTTTTTTTGGTGAAAAATGGTAACAATTTATGAGGAGATTGAATTTGTTAACATCAGTAAATCGTTGCCTTAGAATGATATGGGTCTATCTGACCCAAAATTGAACTATTCACATATTCATATTCTGTGACAATTTATCTACATTATGTAATGTTTTTTCTTCCCATTGTAGATTCTGGGACTGTTTTCTATCGATCAATCCATACATCAATCCATCTATTTATCTTTAATCTTATCTACAAAGTCCAATGGAAAGCAAAACCTTTAAAGCTTGCTATCGTAAAAATTAATGAATATTGAACCTTAATTCCAAGACGACAAACTTAAGTAACATTAACTAACAATAAACAAAACATCTACATCATTTATTAATCAAAGTTTGTTAATTTCACCATTTATTGATATATTTATAAAATGAAGTTGTATCTGTTAATGTTATTTAGGTGAACTAACATTAACAGGGATCAATAAATGGTAAAACTTTTTCGCTTTTGCCTACCAAAAGAATATATTTCTTATATTTTATATAAAATATAATATAAAATGTATATATCTTAAGATCTAGTTGCAAAGGTAGAAAGCAAAATGTCATTGAAACTGTCAAAAACTACTGCTAAGCTTCTTAGACTAAACAAAATTTACTTAAAATTAATTTGTGTGAAAACATCTCTGTGCCTGCAGGTGTGTTTACAGATGAAGTGAAGTCAGTGTCAGTGTCAGTGATGGAGGGAGATTCTGTTACTCTACACATGAACACTGCTGACATACAGACAGCTCATCTGATACTGTGGAGTTTTGTTACTGAAGAAACTCTCATAGCTCGAGTCAACAGAGAAGCCAATAGAGTCTCAGTAAATGCTGATGTTCATGATGGGATGTTCAGAGACAGACTGCAGGTGGATGATCAGACTGGATCTCTCACCATCACAAACATCACAACTCAACACTCTGGACTTTATCACATAACCATCAGCGGCAAACAAAAGACCTCGTACACATTCAGTGTTACTGTCTATAGTGAGTAAAGATTAACTGATTGACCTTTGACATCTATATGAATGTGTCATAAAGTCTCTTAATATCATAAATGTTTTCAAATGTTTCCAGCTCGTCTTCCTCTTCCTGACATCACTAGTTATTGTCCACAAAACTCATCATCTTCAGTGTCAACGTGTGTGTTGATGTGTTCAGTGATGAATGTGACACATGATGTGAGTCTCTCCTGGTATAATGAAAGTCATGTACACTCCAGCATCAGTGTGTCTGATCTCAACATCAGACTCTCTCTTCCTCTGGAGGTGGAATATCAGGATACAAACACATACAGATGTGTCATCAACAACACCTTCACAAACCTCACACAACATTTCAACATCACTCAACACTGTCAGACATGTTCAGGTGAGTCACATGTGATGTTTGTGTTTATTCAATAGCAGTTATTCTGAGATCAGACAGACTGATATAGTTACACTATACTGACTGTTATTATTCATTACAGGTCCCACCTTTAATCATATAGTTGTGATCTGTTGTGTTGTTGGATCTCTGATGATTATTACTGCACTTCTGATCTTCTGCATCTGCAGGAAACACAAAAACACACAACAGGAAGGCAAGTGAAAACTAATGCTACTATAATTATACATAAAACAATTAATAAAGAAACATATCTAGTAAGAGTATTAGTGTCTAATGTGTCAATTATTATTGTTGGAACAGACCAGACCGGTGAAGAGGAGATCACTTATGCAGATCCAACATTCTATAAAAGACAAACACACAAACAGGTGAGATCATTCATGATTGTGTGATATGTTGGTGTTAACACATGCATTTTGACATTTCTCTTACACACTTCTCACACAAAAGAACTGTACCTGATCTGACAACAACACAATAATAATTTAGTTAATTATAGTTAAAGTACTCTCTCGCTCTCTCTCTCTCTCTCTCTCTCTGCGTACATCAAACATACATAAATACATATATTTATACTGTGTATAACATTCAATGTGAAACAATACTGACTGGCGCTAAACTCAAAACATGCACCCATAATCCTTAACATTTGTTACACAAACACAGTTTTTTCTTACTATAGATGATGGGGCAACCACACAGAATGTTAGATGTACTATAACTACTTGTTAGCAATATTAATCCCTGAACAAATAATTTTAAAAGTTATTTTTAATTCAAGAGATTATGTTATTGATTTTATGTTGTGTATGTTGTATACAGAGATCTGCAGTGGAGGATGACGTGGTGTATGCTGGTGTCATCATGAAATGATGATCAAACTCACATGTCATTCTAAAAAGGACTTTGCACATTGAGGCTGAAATTGCGTCTGAAATTTCCGCACGTTTAAAAATAAATACAACCTCACGTTGTGTCAATCACATTACACACTTTCTCCTGTATTTTCGTCCGTCATAAAAAATTCGGACTGAGTTCGATTTTCTGCGTTTTTCACATCCGTAGCAAGCATTTTGAAGTAGGCATTTTGAAAATTCAGAGACACCTAACAAACGAGTGCCAAATACGAAAGGACGCATACAAAAATTTCGAACTATGTGAAAAGACCTTAAGATGAAGATTCTGCTGTGTGATGTTTATATGAAATGGCTGCGTTCTCGCCAAGATAAATCTGTTATCATCCACATCACATTCATAAGCATAAAACACATGTTAATTGCCACAAATGCAAGCACATTTTAACAATTCACTATGTATGAAATTGTTAATAGACATCCGTTTAAACATCTAGATAGAACTATAAAACACTTTCAGAAAGAGTGATCAGAAATATCATTTGAAAAATGAGAACGACCAAAGATTCATTGTGGTTTCAAATACTCACAGCATTTGTAAATGTTATTTCTGTCACCAAATGCGTGCGTCACTCCAACACCTTTATTCCTGAGTAAAAGTCAAACCTGATGTGGAAAGATATGTGGTTTTGTTCTGCAGATGAACATGAGATGTGTTCGTCTGTTTGTGGTTGATGACCATATGTGTGCAAGTCAGAGGTGTAAACACTGAGAAATGTGTTGTTCTTCCTTTGCTGTCCTGAGAACATCTTCCACTCTGCACAAAAACATCTTTAATAAAGCACTGAATGCATCAATTCTAATTAAAAAAAATAAAGATTGCTTAAAATTAAACAGTTTTCTACTGTGAGCTCTGTGTGAACTGCTGTGAATGCAAAATGTTAAAACATATTTTCCCCAAAACACACACAGTGATGAAATATATACTTTATACTTATACTATCATGTTTGGATTGAAGTAGTCACATAAGTGTATATCACATGCAAGAAAGTAAACGCAACACTCATGCTCTGATCGCACAAGCGATGCAACATTTTTTTTTCCAGCTCAGCGAGAGATTGCAGAAGTTTCTCAGAAAACTATTCTTGAGATCTTGATATCACACTTCAGGTGCATGTCCTGTGCTGCCCTACACCATTTTGCAGAAGAACACGTGCTATTTTAATCTGTCAGTGTAATGGGCAAATTTTAAATGAATAACTTTGAGGAACACATTTATATTATTTACTGCAAGCTGCAATGAAAATAGTTAAACAGTTAACTTTTGTATACAGTAGCATGACAGCAATTACCCGATCTGCATATGACATGTGACCATTCATCCTTCATAAAACTAGATAGTTGATGTTTATTTTCTATATTATTATTATTTAAATTGTCCCTTATAGATGTTTAACTAATCATGAATATATTCACAACCTCATGTCAACTATAGTCAATGAGACTTTTCAACATGACACCACTGCTTCCTGGTTCAAACACTCTATTAGATGCCAAAGGCAAACAACAACAAAAAGGCTAATATACACTCACAGTGTGCTGTAAAACCACATTTGTGTCCTTAATTTACATAAAATATTATAAGACAGCAGGGAATTTTTCAGAAATTATTCAAATATTGTGTTTAGTATAAATATGTGATATGACTAAACAGTACTCCTGAATATATTTTTAAATGGTGGTTATGACCCAGAAATGTATTATCTGGTCTGCATTATATTTTCCAACACTTCACGCTTTATTTTCATACGGCAAGAAATTATTTTGAAGTGGCACATCAGATTGACTACATGTCAACTAACTCCCATTTTATTGAACTGTATGTCAGCCAATTTCTGTTCAAGTATCAGTAGACGGTTAGGTTGGAGTTAGTAGAATAACTTGAGTTAAAAAGTTGAGTAAAGTCAGTTGAGTGTCTGTTGGGGGAGAATCAAAGTAAACTATAGCATTCTATTAGAGTTTAATTTACACTACTGACTCAAGAGTCATCTAGTGTCCAATACAGGAATTCACGTCTTAAAGTTTAGATTTGACTGTGATCGATATAAACACATCTCACAAGAGATCAGCCAGACAGAAACCCCATAATAATTACTACATTGACACAGCATTGTGAACGTTTCAAAATATAGTCAATGTTTCAAAGAAGATAAATAAGCCGGGTTAAATTTGACAAAATAGGAAAACTGTAGTTAAAAGTATAACCACATTACGTAAACATTGTCTTAGTGTGATAAAATCACCATCAGTATATATGTGCAAAGAAACTTTCTTTTATTGACAATATTTTGCCAGGAAATTATATATTTGTGGCTTCACTTTTGTGACTTGTTATGGACTTTTGGTGTTTGTTAATGTGTCAAACTTATGATGGAGAAAGGAGCACTGGTGAAGCTTAAGAAGACAATGCTTAAGGCGGGGTCCGGTTTCCGAATTACTCTTGTTTAGACAAAGTCTGGCTGAGTACAAAAACAACCTTGTAGCCAATCAGCAGTAAGGAGCACAGTTAACAGGATGGACATTAGTCGAGGAAAGCAATAGATGGGGTAAGGGATTTGTCTGTTTTGATGATTTGAACATCAACAATGGCTTTGAGAAACCGGACATCCCTCCTTTAACTGTGTCACAGAGAGGTCATAAGAGATCTTTCTACAGACACAAACTGATGAAGATGCTTTATCTGTCCTCTGAAACCTCCACATGAACAACATCAAGCTTTTGTTACAACTGTCAACAATATAACAAGAAAAGATTTCTAAAACTGTGACTATTAGGTCCATGACTGACAGCCAAAAATGTACCTAGAATATCTAAATCAGTTGTAAGGACATATGTCTAAAGTAAATGTTACTGTCATATTTGTAATGTTTAATTCCAATCTGCACAAAATAAGCAATATACAAACTGTGCTATACACTGGGTTTAGTTGCTCGAGGGACTAGAAACGACTCTTTCTTTCATTTGATTGGCCAGTTCCGGCTCTTTCTGTAATCTGATAGGCCAGTTACGCCTGTCTCTTCAATTTGATTGGCCATTAACTCCCGCCTTCTATGATTTGATTGGCCAGCTCAATTATTTTGACACAGAAACAAATAATATCCCTGTATGCCTGTTACTCTACTTATGGATATATATCACTGAATTAAACAAACACATTCTAATGTTTTACACTTCAAGCACAAAAATGAATCACCAGCTGTTCATTTAAACAAACGCAAAAGTTAATAGTGTGGTCCCAGCAAGCAATTTTCGGTTTAAAAGACATCTATTAGCCGTCTAAACCCAGCCCAGACGTCTAGGCTAAAACAAGGCTGAATTTGGGCTGTCAGTGAAAATCTAATAGACGTCTAACCATAGCCCAAGAATAGACAGTTACACAGCTATTGGACGACTACATATTTACATCTAATAGACGTCTAACCACAGCCCAAGAATAGACTAGTCATCAGTTAGACCGCTGTTAAACGACTACATATATACGTCTAATAGACAGTCAATATGGGTCTAGGCTAAAACAAGGATGAATTTGGGCTGTCAGTGAAAATCTAATAGACGTCTAACCACAGCCCAAGAATAGACTAATCATCAATTACACAGCTATTGAAGGACTACATATACATGTAATAGACACCAAAATGAGGCTAAAGGATTCTTTTCACTCGAATATAACAGGTTCTCATAAATGACAATCATCCAAACAAATTAAATATAAAGGATTTATTTAGAAAAATAATATTAACAACTTAGACAACATACAAACATAAAAATTAGCAAATAAAATATTAGACAATATGGGAAAACAACTCAAGATAATAAAAATATAAAGAATTAAATTTTAAAAAACAAATCAATTGTTGCCTTTACTCCCATACCCACCACCCCCTGCTCTCCCTGGTGCCTGTTTAAAATGGCCAGAAATGGCATTTTTTATTCCCACTTCTGTTGCCGATGGAACATTGGTCATCACTGCGTCTGCCAAACGAGAAAAATAAAAAAAAATGCTCAAGAAAAGCATTGTTGACAATAATTTTTTAACTAATTACAGTAATTGTGGCAGTCATTCACTTTTGCTTGGATGCACACTAGCTGGCCAATATAGAGTTAAGATACATGTATATGATTTCCAATGGAACATAGATTGAGACTATATAATTTATATCAATATTATTAATACATTTGTATTAATAATTGAACATTTTTGCCTGCATAATGGTGATGCACTAATTATATATATACACACACATACACATATATTAGGGGTGTAACGATACATGTGTTGAACTGTTCGGTACGAGGCTTTCGGTCTGGTTTTCAATAGGGATTTTCAAACCATTTTACCTGCTGACCAAAATGTTGTTATTTCAAATGTAAGCGCACTCATAATGTTAGAGATGCTGGCGCGACCACAACATCGACTGGCAAACGCAATGTAAGCGGAACGAAACTGAACTACTTGTTATTGTGTTTGTGTGGACCGTTGATCAGTTTGACCAATGCATTGCGAGCCTGATCAAGCAACACTGTTACTACACAGCGAGATCCAGTAAAGAAAGCATTTTAATTGCTACTGAAGTAACAACATCGCTGCGAGATCTAGTGAAAAACATATACATTTCTCTGTTATAAACCCATCAAACAATGCTGAACATAATAAGAGCTAAATAATGAACATGTCAAAAAGAACACGCATACTTACAAGTTTGAAGTAGAAATATTAAGGTTTTCTGAGTGTCACTCGCCCGTTGCTCTCCGACAGGTGCAACTGCTGTCTCGTGTAAAATAAAATTGAAAATGGCGGAAATGTTTATCGCGAGATCTGGCTAAAGTGATCTCGTCGCGCGATGCCAGTAGTCCCAGAAGCAGTAGTCATGTTTAGATTAGATTAGATTAGATTCAATTTTATTGTCATTACACATATACAAGTACAGTGTAACGAAATGTAGTTTAGGTCTAACCAGAAGTGCAATTAGCAAGTGCAGATATACAGTGTGAATAAATACAGAATACAATTTTAGGGAAATACTATACAAATGTTGTATGAAAATATGACAGTCGGTATGTACTATGAACAATATATACAGAAGGCTATATACTGTGAACATTAATGTACAGGTGGTTATGAACAGATAACAATATAGACAATACAATAGTGCAAGTGACTTGAGTGTGCATTAATTACAGACATTAGCTATTAAAGTTACAGTGCAGTAGATGAGTTAATGCGGTTATTAAAGGTACAGTGCAGTACATGAGTTAATGCAGTTGTTGAAGTTATAGTGCAATACATAAGTAGATGCAGATAATACAGTTACAGTGTATTAGATGAGTTAGTGCAGTTATTGAACTGTGATGACGAGGTGTTTGGTTTGCTTTCTTTGACATGTTATATGTGTAGGCTCTGCGTAGACACGATGTAGACCGCATGTCTCAGTAGGGCTTCGGTTGTGCCATCTAGCGGTTGAAAATTTGAAATATGATTTGTATTTAACTTCAAATGAATGACAGTGCATAATATTGTAGAATGTCTATGACTATGAATGTTATGTGACAGCAAAGAAAATGCTAGTTCAAATGTTTACAAAAGTGTGGTCTAAAAGCAGTCTACAGTCCGTTTAATTATCGTTGCTAAAGACCATGTCATGAAATGGCATATTGACATGATGGTATAACAACTATCTTATGCGCAACCCAAAACTAAAACGATTTTTTTTACTCAAAATGGTCTTAATTAGTCGGTCTGACTAGGAGCTAAATCGTGACTACGCACAGCCTAGAACGGGAAAGAAATTAAACTAAAGCTTGCAATCACTGTTGACTTTGCTTATATGGAATATCATATATCTATGATAAGTTATTTTATAAGTTATTTTGGTCAAAACGACATGTATCCAAATTCGAAGTTATTTTGGCTAGTGGGCTGCAGGCTATATCGGGTATAACCGAGACGGTGAAATGACGGCTATTGCTAGCGCGGAAATAGCCCGTCTTACGGTCTACATCGTGTCTACGCACAGCCTACACATATAACATGTCAAATAAAGCAAACCAAACACCTCGTCATCACAGTTGACTTTGCTTACATGATGGAATATCATACATCTCGCAAGTTATTTTGGATGAAATGGCATTTAACCAGATTAAATGTTGTTTTAGCTAAAAGTGGGTTACGCTTAGCCGGACTATATCGGGTCTATATTTAACCTACACGTTGAAATGACGGCTATTGCTTGCTGGGTAACGCGTTAATTTTGACAGCCCTACTCTTTACTAAACACATTTACTAATAGGCTACATTTAGGAGAGATTGTTAAGATGTTAAAATACAAGCCCAGATTTAAAAGACAAAAGTTATATCAAAAGCTAAAGTTTGTCATTTAAAAGTGTTAAATGCTGCTCATGTACAGACTCAAAGACACACGTGTGAGCTACAGTAGATGTGACTGTACAATATTATCAGTGAAGATCTGATGCTGAAGTCTGAACTTTTCTAGATCTGACGTCATACACCAGAACTGCGACAGTAGCCACGCCCACCACAGCAGAGATGACCAATCGGATCACAGGTTCAGGACCATGACAACAGCATCCACAGTCTGAGGAATAAAAGAGGATAATTCGTATGAATCGACAATATTAAACTTTCATAGATGTTTTGTCTGTTTGATCTTGTATTTATTTTTGCTTGACATCACAGCTGCATAATAATTGAGAGGCTGGAAACTTTCATAAAGATTGAACTGAAATGAGATGTCCTGCATCCAAACACAAACTCACAAATAAAACACCAGAGTGATGATATAATAATCCATTTCCCATAATTATCAATGAATATAAGAATCAATTTCAGAAACTGTGTGTGTGTGTGTGTGTGTTTGTGTGTACAGTGTGTACAGTGTGCGTGTGTGTTTGTGTGTACAGTGTGTACACAGTGTCCTGCATAAGTATTGGGACAATAAAAGCAAACTTGTTCTTTAAACGCTTTCTTTTGTTGTTTACAAACCTTTTTTACACTCCAGAGGTGTTTAATTCAATGATCAAATGCAGTGTTCTGTGTTTTCAGGTTTTTTAATCTATAGATGTCATTAAGGACACAAGAGGGCGCTATTTGATTGTACAAGAGTTGATGGGAAATATGTTTTCATGGTTGTATTTTGGTCCCCTGGTGATTTCTGACTGTGCCTTTGTCTTGCAAGACCCTTTTCTCCTCAAGAACATCCTGAAACAGATTTCTTCCTCTAAAGAGACACTACATTTCTTGAATCATCTCTGGACAGGCAGTATTTTCTACTCCAAGACAATTCTGCAAAATCATTCTACAAAGTTCTTAAGGATTGTGGATCTTTAGAAACATTAAGAACATTTGAGAAGATCTTAAATGTACAAATGACAGAAAATGAATGGGAGGAAACCTGGAGGACTGTAGAGACCTGGAGTACATGTAACAGAAAATGTCAAATAGAAGAAGGATCTGATTCATGATTTTTGGTTTTGTAGTGAGATTAAGAAGTTTTGATTATGGCAGAACAAATGCTTTTTTTAACATGAACGTTACTTTAATACAGATAACAAAAATATTTTTTTATTTTGTCATTGTAAAGATCACAAATTGCTTAGGTGTTGTCTATAAGGTAAAAAATCATATTTAACATACACAAATACAAATATATACAGTGGGTACAGAAAGTATTCAGACCCCCTTAAATTTTTCACTCTTTCTTATATTGCAGCCATTTGCTAAAATCATTTAAGTTCATTTTTTTCCTCAATGTACACACAGCACCCCATATTGACAGAAAAACACAGAATTGTTGACATTTTTGCAGATTCGCTCTTCTCTCCCGATAGCTCAGTTTCCTCTTAGGATCCTTAAGTGCTGCAGAATTGTTTTTGTAACCTTGGCCAGATCTGTGCATTGCCACAATTCTGTCTCTGAGCTCTTCAGGCAGTTCCTTTGACCTCATGATTCTCATTTGCTCTGACATGCACTGTGAGCTGTAAGGTCTTATATAGACAGGTGTGTGGCTTTATGAAATGGACAGCACCTGAGTTAAATATATGAGTGTCACAGGAAAGGGTCTGAATACTTAGGACCATGTGATATTTCAGTTTTTCTTTTTTAACAAATCTGCAAAAATGTCAACAATTCTGTGTTTTTCTGTCAATATGGGGTGCTGTGTGTACATTAATGAGAAAAAAATGAACTTAAATGATTTTAGCAAATGGGTGCAATATTACAAAGAGTGAAAAATGTAAGGGTGTCACGGTTCTGCCTATCATGTTTGGCTAATTCTTGGTCTTGAGGCAGAACCAAACCAGAATTCCCTGTTTTATGTGGGGAGAGACGTTTTTGACCTTTTGGCTTTCCATACTCTCTCCCCTAGTCTCGTCTGTTCCCCCCCTTTCTGTCTCGTTAGCTTTCCCTTAGTGTTTTATCTGTGTCACCTGGTCCCTAATTAATTACCCTGTGTTCGTCTCCCTATTTATACCTCATGTTTCATTGTCCTGTGCACTGATGGTCAGTAACGCGTTAGAAGTATCGCGTTACTGTAATCCAATTACTTTTTCCAAGTAACGAGTAAAGTAAGGCATTAAAATCGCAAAAACAGTAATTAGATTACTCTTACCTTCCCGCAAGCAGGCTGCGTTACTGCGTTACTTAACCGTGATTTTGTTTTGTGAGACTGTCTCGTGAGTTGTGTGAGTGACAATGACGTATGAGCGCCGCGACGTCAGTGGTAAACACCGACATGTGTAGTGTTGAACAAGAGACAACATGGAGCGCGGGAGAGAACAGGACCATGCAGCGTTTGATGCTTGGAAGTAGCGACATTACTTTGAGTTTGACTCGGTAAAAGGTGACAAAAACATCAGGGTCCGCTTGTACACTCTGCGTTGGAACAACACATCTACAGCAAAAAATTCCGCCTCAAATCTGAGCAAGCACGTAGCAAGCCGGCACAGGAATGTGAAACTCACTGAAAAAAACCCCGAACCCCTGACAGGACCGCTGCGGCTACCAGATCCAATTCCACCGGGCGAAACTCCGACGGCCCCTCTCCTGCTAAACAGGTGAAAATAGACTTAAAAGCGACCGGACTTGGTGCCGCTGAGCTAAAGAAGCTCGTCGCTGGCTATATTGTCGAAGACATGCTGCCATTCGAATGAAGGATTTTACAAACATATTTTTATTTTTAACACAAGAAGGAGTTCGTTTATTTGATTAAAATATGGTGGCATGTGCAGAAAATAGGTTTAAATATTCAACAACTTTCTTCAAGGCAGTTTAACTTTTGTTTGTAAAGTTAAAAGATTGAAACTAATAAAACAAGTTTCAAAAAAGAGAATGTTTCATTTGATTCAATTTTAGATGTTGGAATATGCAGAAAGAATAGAGTTAGGCTGAAAGGTCTATTGCTTTATATCATATTCAGGTCGTGCATCATGTTTTTGAAAAGTAACTTAGTAAAGTAACTAATTACTTTGAAAAATAAGTAATCAGTAAAGTAACTGAATTACTTTCATGGAGCAGTAATCAGTAATCAGTAACTAATTACTATTTCCAAGTAACTTGACCAACACTGGTCCTGTGCTGGTTCGTTGCTTGTAGATGCTTGTGCTTGCTTGTATCTGATTGCGTGTAAGCTATACCTTGTTCATTGTAACCCAGTCTTGCCTTGTTCCTGTTTCCCCGTGTCTAGTAAGTGTTAGTTTAGTATTTGTTTCAAGTGTTTGTTTTATAGTCTAGTAAGTTAGTGTCCTTGATAAAGTTTATTATTTATCCTGTCTTGTTTTCCCCATTGTGGGTCTTGTTTTGTCATTTTATAGTGTTCCTGTTCTATGTTTAATAAATAAATCCCTGTTACCCCTACCTACCGTCTCGTGCTTGCCTGCACTTGGGCTCGTCCTTGAGTCTATGCCATGACAAAGGGGGTCTGAATACAATTCGTACCCACTTTAAACAGTTGTTGAATTGAGGAACAGCTGTGGTTTTGTATTGACATCAGTATTGTCATGATGTCAATTTCTTCTGGTTCCAGAGAGTTTAGTCAAATGACATCTAGAGCTCCTGAGATTGGCTCATAAATATAAGTAAATAAACACAAACATCACATGTGACTCACCTGAACACGGATAGCAGTGTTGAGTGATGTTGAGATGTTGTGTGTTGTTTGTGACGGGATTGTTGATGACACAACTGTATGTGTTTGTATCCTGATATTCCACCTCCAGAGGAAGAGAGAGTCTGATGTTGAGATCAGACACACTGATGCTGGAGTGTAAATGACTTTCATTGTACCAGGAGAGACTCACATGTGTCACATTCATCACTGAACACAACAACACACACGTTGACACTGAAGTTGAAGAAGAGTTGTGTGGACAGTATCTGGAGATGTCAGGAACAGGAAGACAAGCTGAAAAATATTTGAGAACAAACAGGACATTAATAATCAATATTATGAGACTTTATGACACATTCATAGAGCTGTAAAAGGGCAAACAGTAAATCTTTACTCACTATAGACAGTGATGTTGAATGTGTATGAGGTCTTCTGTTTGCCGCTGATGGTCATTTGAAAAAACCCAGTGTGTTGAGTTGTGAGGTTCATGATGGTGAGAGATCCAGTCTGATCATCAAGCAGCAGTCTGTCTCTGAACATCCCATCATGAACACCATCATATACTGAGACACTATTGGCTTCTCTATTGACTTGAGCTCTGTGAGTCTCTTGAGTTACAAAACTCCACAGTATCTGATCAGCTGTCTGTATGTCAGCAGTGTTCATGTGTAGAGTAACAGAATCTCCCTCCATCACTGACACTGACTTCACTTCATCTGTAAAGTCAAACTCTTGCAAATAACAGAAAATAGGAAAGTCGTCACTTTCTAGGAAAAATCTTTGGTCATTCAACAATAATAAATGAATTCTCTTTCTAAACTTTGTTGAAGCTGTCGCTGAATTTCAAAAGCACATCTTACACATTTGAAAAGTAAATGCAAATCTACTGATGACTCTGTATAACTGATATTATAAATCCTAAAGTTGAGTGTGTTTATAACTTACCCCCCTGCAGACAGCAGAAGCACAAAGAGAGAAAAACAAACAAGAGAAACATCGTCTTCAACACTTCAGAGGTCTGAACAAGTGTCACGTCAGGAAAGTCTTCAGTGATGTGATGTTTTATTTCTGAATTTGTCTACCACAGAATAAGAACGGCCCCTTTCTTTACAACACACGCCTTTCTTTCATAGGCCTAAACTCTGCCCTCAAAGACATTATAACATTAACACTTTAATAAACTTCATAATGAAGCGATAAAGAATAAATGAATAAACGTGAAAAACCATGTCAGTCAAAGTCAGCATGTTTTATATCATTGAATCTGTTCATTCAGAACTCACAACAAGATACAACAGGAACATAGAGATATAAACACACAAACTAAACACAGTGTTCTTATTTCTTGTTTGTGCATCTTCATCTTCTTTCTTTGCGTTGTATCACGACCCCCTGAGGACGTGAGGGAAGCATACACCTGTGTGTCCTTGCTTTGGACTCCTCAAGTATGTTTTTAAAAACATTTTAAATATCCTAATTTAGGCCTAGTCCTGGTTTAAGATAATCCCTGTCCTGTAAACCGCCCTACATAAACTATCTTTGATTGGGCGGAGCAAAAGGGGGAAACTGTGCAATACCTGTTTTGTGTTCATGAGATATGTCTGTCTATTAGTGGTTGTTTGAGGTTGATGACCCTGTATGTGTGTCTTAGAGGTGTGAAGAGTGTTTGAAACTAACGTATGGTTTTTTTTGCTGTCTTTATTTTTAACTCAACACAAAAACAACTTTAATAAAGTACAGAATGCATCAATGCCAATGTCTGACTAATGAAAGATTAAATCAAACATATATTACTGTCAGCTCACACTGTATGAATGATATGTTTATCACACACACTGATCAAATCTACCTTATAATGCACTCTAAGGCCGTGTTCAGGCTTGACTTCTTTTCTGAAGCCGGTAGTGTCTGTTTTACATTATAATCCTATTGAGTAAACAATGTTTTCAAAAAGCGCCGGCGTCCGTTTTTGCAGCTCAGAGCATCTTTTGAGGTTGAAAAAAGTAAAACAAAATAAACACAAACTCCCTTTTCACACCTAACGGATGACACAGACCTGTTCTTTCCGTAACAAAATGCGAGGAACGTGATTGGTCGAGAAGGGTAAAGATCTAAGAAATTAAATAGTGCGCTGAAACGCCCGTTGGAGCATAGTTTTGTATAAAGGTAAGTTTAATTTTAATGAGCTCAATTATTTACATATAAAAGTCAATTATAATTTCACTTAAAGGGGTCGTGTCTTGCCTTCATTATGTTTATGATGTGCTCAACAATAGGTCTGCATGTTTCAATTTTCAAAATGCTTTTTATTTTATATTTCACCTGAATTCTACACAATCCTCACGGGTACTTCTCAATTCTTATTTGTTGATCCTCGTTTCCTTTCCTCCCGGTGCAATAAGAGAATTGAGATGTCCTTAGAGATGACTGAGTTTGATCAGAAACGAGGAGGAATATTGATAAGCACCAGGAACTCTTTGTGGATGTTATGTTTGTTATAGTTGTTGCTTTGAAACCACAGTTGAAACCGTCTATTGGGCCTTGTTGTGTTCAAATACAGTTTAGTCAACATTTAGTGGATCAAAAAGGTTGATCAAAGTTGTCCTAAGACAACAACAATGCCTGTTCTTGTCAAGGACAGCTTTGATCCGCATCAAATGTTGACTACTGTATATAAACAGCAGCATTAAAATATATTACACTGACATGACATTTGCACCCTCTAGTGTCAAAAACTACAATTAGTTTTCTACCTCAAAATGAAAACTAAATATGACAATGAAGGTGTACAGGAAGGTTAAATCTAAATATTAAACCAGCCAAAGGTTCTGAATGAAATCTGTATTTATTCTGTAAAACACAGCTTTTAAAAAAGCACTTCAAATGTTATTTTACTCACAATTTTCCTACACGATACATGTTAGACACATTAACATGGCAAACTGCAGTCCAAGTACAACAGATCACAAAATTGTATTGTTCTAGTGTAAAGTCTATAAGAACGATATAACAATATAAAATGACTGGCAGAAATAAAACAGCATTGTGATATTTAGAAAAGGGTTTAATTTGATGCAGTTCAACAAACCAGAAAACATCCAAACTAAAGTACAAAAGCAAATTATACAATTTTCAAGTAGTTGCCAGCAGTTTATTTACGTACTTTTTCACAATCAAATTTTGTACATTCAACCAACTTCTTTGTGTGCAGGATAAAAGGCAAAGTCTGTATATGTCATTAATGGTGCGTACATTACAATATGACTCAACAATTGTATTTTTCAAGTAGTATTTAAGTATTAAAAGTTAAACAGATTTAATTAGGTTACTGTGGTTTTAAGCCAAGTTCATAGAAACATAAAAGCAGACTTTGCAATGTAAACCTATTTGACAAGAACGATATACAAGACGCGAAAGAGAACTTCATGAAGATTAATGGGCTCCCTGAGTTTCCTGAAGTTCCTGTAGCATAGTGGTTATAGCATGGGTATAGAGTGTACTAAAGAGCTGTACAGTGTACAATAAAATATAAAAATTAAATATATATTTTATACTAAGCACAGTCCTTTGCTTTTTAGGCGTGATTGCGGAGTTTCAAGCATCAGCAGGTTTTGGCATCTCCGAGATCTCAGTGAGCTACTAACGTTTAGGAAACAGGTACGAATATGAAATCTGATATTTACCAAACATTTGCTTGATTTTAATTCAACTGTTTAATATTGTTGGCGGATACAATTTTTTTTTTTTCATATTTTGCATCATTCTGTGTGAAAACGAGCTGAGCTGAGAGTATGATTTAGTAAAAAAAACTTCCACTGAGTTTATTGTCTTTATTATTTCAACTAATTATTTGGTACTTTCACCCCATTAAGCCCTTAAAATACAACCTGTCTCTGTAAAATGTGTTTAACTGCAGATCAAAACATATGTTTTTTCTCATCATATAACTAATGTGTATTAATGACATTATTCAGCATTTAAAACATCATTTATTATTCTCTCTTGTTAATCAACAGACAAATGAAGTTTTCATAACTTCTCTGTTGTTAGTTTCATTTTAGACATCTCAAATATCCACTCGCTCAGGCTTTTCCCAGTAAAATCTGTCATAAAGTTGATGATTTTACTCTTGTTGTATCAGCTGATCATGATTCTTACTCTGACGTCTCATTATGTGGTGACGGTAGATCACAACACCAGCAGCAGCAGCAGTCAGGAGCAGAAGAGAAACACATATTCCTGCTATCACACCTGAAGACAGACCTGTGGAGGATCTAGCATCTTCACCATCACCATTGTTGAATCCTTCAATCGCTTCTGTAAAATGACAGAGAGGGAGATATTAGTATTAATAAAGAATTCATCAGTCTGATCATAAATATTAGTAATAATTACCAGATTACATTAATACTGAACACACAGGAAGAAATTTGGAAGAATGTCAGATCTCATCCATTTACTGCAATAGTAGGGAAAATAAATACTATGAGTCAATGGGGAATGAGATCTGACACTCTTCTAGATATCTAAGAACTGGTCTCACTGACTAGCAGTTAGTGAGGATTAATCAGTCTAACTTTTCATATTTAAATAAGACCAATCTACCTTTTTATGTTACTGACTTAAAGAAGTTAAGAACACTTATTAGATGACTAACTTCTAAGACTAGTCTAAGCAGTGAATGCAACCGGCCCCAGACTGTGAGAAGCTTTCAGTGAAACAAATACTGATTGATGGCATCTTTAATATTATTTATTATCTAAATTGAGATGAAAAGATGTTAATTATACTGAAGAGATCTCCTCACCTGAGTCAGTGACACTGAATGTCTTGTGTATAGTGTGTGTGTTGCTGCCGATGGTGACATCTGCTTCATACTGTCCAGAGTCTTCATTCTTCATGTGTGTGATGATGAGATCTCCAGTCTGATCATCCAGCTCCAGTCTGTCTCTGAATCTCTCTTCAATAAAAGGTGTTGAGATCTTTCTATTCTCTGTAATGATTTCAGCTACAAGAGAGTTGTTGTGTTTGATCTTCCAGTGTATCTTCTCATTTCTCTGTTCTTCAGTGACATCAATGTGTAGAGAGACAGAATCTCTCTCTTTTACGATCATCACTTTAGGAGACAAACCTGCAGAAAAAAATCAGACAGATGCACAAATGTGTCAAAATTACCTTTGAAATCAGTCTCATGTGATCCAGACACAAGAGGTCAGCACTCATATTGGTGATATTGGTTCAAGAATCCAGGATCATGGTCTAGTAATGTCATATCCGTTGATCTGCTCCTCACTACCCAATAATAAAACGAGATTAAGGATTAATATACTAGAACGTATGAAGGTTACAGGTACATCTCTTCACAGCATTCATCAGGTGGGCATCCACTTTTCTTGGTTTTCTGAACATGATTTGCTGTACCTGATATGCTTTGCCTGATGTTACCAGTGAGACACGTTATCTACGTCTCTACAGTTTACACTGAACATGAAGTTGTGAAGTGTACTCCCAGTGTAGATAGAATAGTTGCTAAATGAACTTACCGTTGATGAATAAAGAGATGATAAAGAGTAAAGAGATCGTCTTCATGTTGTTACTAAAGATGATCAGTAAAGTGATTCAAGAGTTTATTCAAGTCTTCAGTGTTTAAGATCTCAGCCACCGCCTCAAAAACACTGAGAGAGAAATAAAGACTAAACTAAACTAAACCTACACACACACACATCCATGAAGAATAACTGATGAGTTATCACGATGATTCCTCTGAAGATAAATGAAAAGGGTTTTACGAGAAATTCTGAAAGTAGGATTGTCAGCCTCAGACCGTCCACGGAGGTAAAGCTACTTCAAACTTCAATAATCAGTATGATGGTCTGGCTACGTGAGATCACATATGTAAACTATAGAGAAAACACCCTCTAGTGACGAAACATCTGAGTTTCGAAACAGTAATATCGTCACTAAAACACGTGACATGGCCAGTTTGACAAGAGCTCTGAAGCTATGCCTTGGGTTATGGCTTATGTCCTACGCACGACTATAAACTGAACTTTAGAATTATAAGGTTCAATAGGTGTTCAGACTATATGCATTTCATACAGCAAAAATGATATGGGAAACAAATCTCTATAATACATGAAAAAGACAGAGACCCTAAATATATTCTAAATACTATTTTAACCATTTCTGAAATGTGTAGATGGGGACTTTTGGAACATGTCAAACGCAGATAGAACCTTACGATTCTGAAAAATCACTTTCTGTTTAGAATTATAAGGTTCTATCGGTAAAACATTCATTAAAGCACCACATGCTCAAGCAAAACAGAAACTAGAATGTATATTGTTGTTTTACTGCAGGGATCACAAATAATAAAAAGATTTCAAAGGACCCCACATGATACTTAAGTTCACTCACCCATAACCTTTAATGTGAACTTCTGCTGATTCGCTTTGCCGTTGATCTCAAAGTAATAGATTCCACTGTGGTCCTTCGTGACATTTTTTAAAGTCAGTTCCCCAGTGTTCTTGTCTCCTGCTGCGGAGTCTTTAAAGAGAGGATTCTGAGGATGTGAATATTCGTCTTGATCAAATTCAATCACTCGAATCACACTCCCAAATTCAGACCTGAATTTCCAGGTAATGGTGTTTCCAGATGACAATGTAGGGTTCGGTTTAAAACTAACTTCACCGCCCAGATAACATTTCAGACTAGTAGCCCCTGTAAACAAACACAAAACCTTGAGTCCCAAGTTAGTACCACAGTAACAATGACCATCATAATATTGCCATTTGATGAGGTCTGGTGACGTTTCTGTAAGATTATGAGGTCGGATTGGGCCTATGGGTAACAACTTCTCAAACAGGCTAAATGGTTTGGATTAAAAGAGATCGAACTTCGCAAACCTGAAACAGCGCCGATCGATACGACCATCAACAGCACGAACAGCGGGGAGAGACATCTGACTGACATCTTCACACAAACTATTCACTTATTCTAGTGTCAATAATCTATCGACTGTAATGTCACATCCACCTCAGACGATCAGAGTCCAAGATTCATCTTGACGTCACCACGCCGAAAAGCGCATGCGCATGATCACTATAATAAATTAACACATTTGTCCGTTTCGTCAGTTAAGTAAACCAGAGTTTTATTCCCGTTCAGAACTTGTGTACAGTACATCATGTAATTCAAGGGTAAAGTGCGCCATCTAGTGTCCATTGCAGTACCCCTCAACAAACTGGAACTGAAAGTTAAAAGTCACAACATTTATATATAAACATGGAGAAAATCTGATTAATTACAATGAATACAAATACATGATTAAATCTCAAATCATACATATCTCAGGCTGAAGCTCATAATAAACTAATCCAAACATTAAATCCACCCATCCACTGCACTGCATATGATCGTATATAAACAGAGTAAAAGAGCACAACAGAGTTCATGTGTGTCATATATGATCATATATAAACAGAGTAAAAGAGCACAACAGAGTTCATGTGTGTCATATATGATCATATATAAACAGAGTAAAAGAGCACAACAGAGTTCATGTGTGTCATATATGATCGTATATAAACAGAGTAAAAGAGCACAACAGAGTTCATGTGTGTCATATATGATCGTATATAAACAGAGTAAAAGAGCACAACAGAGTTCATGTGTGTCATATATGATCGTATATAAACAGAGTAAAAGAGCACAACAGAGTTCATGTGTGTCATATATGATCGTATATAAACAGAGTAAAAGAGCACAACAGAGTTCACGTGTGTCATGTATGATCATATATAAACAGAGAAAAAGAGCACAACAGTGTTCACGTGTGTCATGTATGATCATATATAAACAGAGTAAAAGAGCACAACAGAGTTCACGTGTGTCATGTATGATCATATATAAACAGAGTAAAAGAGCACAACAGAGTTCACGTGTGTCATGTATGATCATATATAAACAGAGTAAAAGAGCACAACAGAGTTCACGTGTGTCATGTATGATCATATATAAACAGAGTAAAAGAGCACAACAGAGTTCATGTGTGTCATGTATGATCGTATATAAACAGAGTAAAAGAGCACAACAGAGTTCACGTGTGTCATATATGATCGTATATAAACAGAGTAAAAGAGCACAACAGAGTTCACGTGTGTCATATATGATCGTATATAAACAGAGTAAAAGAGCACAACAGAGTTCACGTGTGTCATGTATGATCATATATAAACAGAGAAAAAGAGCACAACAGTGTTCACGTGTGTCATGTATGATCATATATAAACAGAGTAAAAGAGCACAACAGAGTTCACGTGTGTCATGTATGATCATATATAAACAGAGTAAAAGAGCACAACAGAGTTCACGTGTGTCATGTATGATCATATATAAACAGAGTAAAAGAGCACAACAGAGTTCACGTGTGTCATATATGATCATATATAAACAGAGTAAAAGAACACAACAGAGTTCATGTGTGTCATGTATGATCATATATAAACAGAGTAAAAGAACACAACAGAGTTCATGTGTGTCATGTATGATCATATATAAACAGAGTAAAAGAGCACAACAGAGTTCATGTGTGTCATGTATGATCATATATAAACAGAGTAAAAGAGCACAACAGAGTTCACGTGTGTCATGTATGATCATATATAAACAGAGTAAAAGAGCACAAAATTTACACAACATGAATCTGCTCTTGTTCATGAGAACTTTCACATCGGTGACAGAGAAACAAGCAACTGATGAAAACTAAACAGAAATCTTCCTCCACTCACACAAGAACTTTTGTCTCTGATGGAAACAAACTAGTGACTAAGAGTCTGACGTGACAAATATTGACACACAAACATATAAATAATGTCTGTTAGGATCTATATATTTACTCATTATTGACAGTTATTGTGATTTCTTTGCTCATTTTCACAGACATACACACACACACAGAAAGAAAGATTTGACAGTATTTGTGTAATAACTCATGTGATATGTGTGTGTCTCTCTTGTGTTTAACAGGAGGCTCTATAGAGGCTGTTTATGTCACACAGACACACTGAGGAGTTCTTATACACAAGAAATCCAGCAAAGAGAGGCTCATTGAATGTTGTGTAGTATGTGTGTAAGTGTGTGAGTGTGTGTGTGTCAGAGACGCTGTAGAAGGACAGAGTGCCGGCCGATTGGTCCACATACACACCTGCTCTCTTACACACACCTGGAGAAACACTAATGTGTGTTTGATTCTTATTGTGACGTGCAGTGAATGTGTTATTAGTGCATCTCAGACTCCATGATTTTACATTATGTCCAAACACACAATCAAAACTCTCTCCTTTCCTCTTGATGCTTTTATATGACACTGATATAACAAAACGTGACCCGCTCCATTCAGTCTCCCAGTAACAGCGTCCAGTCAGACTCTCTCTACACAACACCTGAGGCCACAAATCAAATCTGTCTGGATGATCAGGATACGACTGACACTCTCTCACATGTGTGATCTTTCTGCGCTCTTCAGACACTTTGAGTTCAGTGTGTGTTGTGTTTAGATCCAGTGTGAGATCACAGACATCTGAACACAAGAAGACACCTTTATAACACAGCAACACAGCAACACAACAATCACTAAATCAATCTGTGTGTGTCAGGTGGGTCTGTATTTAAGGTGTCTCTGTGTGTGTGTGTGTGTGTGTGTGTGTGTGTGTCAGGTGTGTTTGTGTGTGTGTTTGTAGACTTACACTTGTGTAGTCCGGCTCTAATTCTTTTCTCTCCTCCATGACTCTCACTACACAAACACACACACATTAAAGACAGAAACATGATGTGACATTGGTCTGGTGTGTGTGAATCATGTGTATGTTGTGTGTCATACTTGATTGTGTAGTTTGGATCATTGAGTGTGTGAGAGAGCAGCTGAAGTGTTGTGTGTTGTGGGTGATTGTAGCTCAGATCCAGCTCTCTCAGGTGTGACGACTGTGAACTCAGAGCTGAAGCCAAAGAACAACAACCTTCATCTGTCACCATACAACCTGATAACCTACAAACACACACATCAACATGTCAACACACTCTTCACTTTTCTTTTGTGACATCAGTGTGTAGAGAGAAACACCTCAGTGTGTGTAGTTGACAGTTGTGAGTCTTGAGAGCATCAGAGATCAGCTTCACTCCTGAATCCTTCAGATCATTGTTACTCAGGTCCAGCTCTCTCAGAGACGTTGATGATTGTAGACATGAAGACAAACTTACACAACACTCTTCAGTCACATTACACAACGACAATCTAAACACAAACAAAACACAATGACACAGAAGTCAAAAATGTCAGTTTGTAAAGAACATCTATATATACAGTTGAAAGAAAAAGTATGTGAACCCTTTGGGCTTACTTGGATTTCTTTATAAATTGGACATAAAATGTGTTCTGATCTTCATCTAAGTCACAACAATAGAGAAACACAGTCTGCTTAAACTTATACCGCACAGACATTATACGTTTTCATGTTTTTATTGAACACAACATGTAAACATTCATAGTGCAGGGTGGAAAAAGTATGGACTTCATGGGAGGACACTACGGAGGAAGCCACTGCTGTCCAAAAAAAACATTGCAGCACGTTTGAAGTTTGCAAAAGAGCACCTGGATGTTCCACAGCACTACTGGCAAAACATTCTGTGGACAGATGAAACCAAAATTGAGTTGTTTGGAAAGAACACACAACGCTATGTGTGGAGAACAAAAGGCACAGCACACCAACATCAAAACCTCATCCCAACTGTGAAATATGGTGGAGGGGGCATCATGGTTTGGGGCTGCTTTGCTGCCTCAGGCCCTGGACGGATTACTGTCATCGATGGAAAAATGAATTCCAAAGTTTATCAAGACATTTTGCAGGAAGACTTAAGACCATCTGTCCGCCAACTGAAGCTTAACAGAGGATGGACGATGCAACTGGACAACGACCCAAAGCATAGAAGTAAATCAAAAACAGAATGGCTTCAACAGAAGAAAATACGCCTTCTGGAGTGGCCCAGTCAGAGTCCTGACCTCAACCCGATAAAGATGCTGTGGCATGACCTCAAGAGAGCGATTCACACCAGACATCCCAAGGATATTGCTAAACTGAAACACTTTTGTAAAGAGGAATGGTCCAAAATTTCTCCTGACCGTTGTGCAGGTCTGATCTGCAACTATAGGAAATGTTTGGTTGAGGTTATTGCTGCCAAAGGAGGGTCAACCAGTTATTAAACCCAAAGGTTCACATACTTTTTCCATCCTGCACTATGAATGTTTACATGTTGTGTTCAATAAAAACTTGAAAACGTATTAATGTTTGTGCGGTATTAGTTTAAGCAGACTGTGTTTCTCTATTGTTGTGACTTAGATGAAGATCAGAACACATTTTATGACCAATTTATGAAGAATCCAAGTAAGCCCAAAGGGTTCACATACTTTTTCTTTCAACTGTACCTCGGTGAACAATAAGCCCCTTCAGCCATTTGTGTTCTGAACGAGACACATTGAGCTGAACTTAACCACTTGAGCTCCGGCCACCGCAAAAAAGTTGCAGTTCCAGTTGGCCATCAGCATCTGTCATTTATTTATCACTCTCTGTGAAGAAGACCTTTTCCCACAAATAACATGCTTGTATTTCACATAAAAATATATTTTACATCTTTGATTTTTAAACCCAGAAGAGGATAAAGTTTAAAAAAACTCAAAATGAACTACTGATGCTTGAAGTCAAACAAGACATTTTAAAAACAAACAATAAATGGTGTTTTACTAAACTAAGTTCGGGAGGAGCAGGAGCAGATAATTAACTCGGCTGGTCGGCTGTCAGCAATCACAACAATCAACCTATTACTTCAAAGAGAGAGTGAGAGTGTCTCTATAAATAGTCAAGACGTCTTACCTTCACTCTCTCTTCAGTCTCTAGCATCCCACCACCACCCCGGCTCCTCACCTGGAGCCCCTCTTCTCCAGCAGGACACAAAAGGGGGGGGGGAGAGTGTTCCGGGTTCAGGCTAATGCCGGATTCGGGGCCCTCACCCCGGACAGCATGCCAAATACGCATACCCTCAAACTACTTTATTATCTGTGTAGGTGAACTCGTGAAGTTTATTTTACACCAATGTATTAAAATAAATGACACAGTCATTTCAGCTGAAGTGAATAAAGAACATCTAGTGTATGACAGACTCTCTCATTTATTATTTTCAGTGAAAGTTTCTGACCTCAGTCTTTGTAGTTGACAGTCGTGAGTCTTGAGAGCATCAGAGATCAGCTTCACTCCTGAATCCTTCAGATCATTGTTACTCAGGTCCAGCTCTCTCAGAGGACACTTTGAGGACTGAAGAGCTGAAGACACAACTTCACAGGATTCAGCTGTCAGATTACACCCAGACAATCTGTGAGAAGAAGATTGATCTAGATTATATTCCAGTGTTCATTCAGAGCCTGTACTTGTATTGTAATATTGTTATTTTGAGAGGCTATAAAAACACTGAATGAACTCACATCGCTCGTCTACAACATCTCACAGCTGGAACGAGTCTCTTCTTATCCTCTACATTATATCTGTTCATGTTGAACTCATCCAGCACGTTCTCTGACATGAGCAGCACATAGATCATCAGTGTACACATTGAAGACGAGAGCTCTATGACTGAATCTGAATCATCTGGATGTAAATATTTCTGGATTCTCTCGTATAATGACTGATCCTTCAGCTCCAGTAAACAGTAAAACAGGTTCACTGAAGCTTCATCTGAGATCCTCTTGTCCTGTATTAGTTTAATGTATTGAGTTGTTTCTCTAATGCTGTCTCTGGTGTCTTCAGTGCGTGTGAGCAGACCTTCGAGAAGCTTCTGACTAGACTCCAGTGAAAGGCCCATCAGAAAACGTAAAAACAGATCCAGATGTCCTCTCTCACTCTCTGTGGCTTTATCAATGGCCTTCTTCAGAATGTGATGAAGAGAAATCTTTGTGTCTTGTTCAGGTGTGATGAAAAACTCAAGGTCCTTCATGTTGTTGGTCATGTAGCAGATGAAGACGTGCAGCGCAGCCAGAAACTCTTGAACGCTCAGATGAATAAAGCTGAAGACTTTGGTCTTGTGAAGAACAGATTCTTTCTTGAAGATCTCAGCGATCATTCCTGTGTAATCTGAATCTTTACTCACATCAATATCACATTCTTTAAGATCTTTCTCATAGAAGATGATGTTCTCTTTCTTCAGCTGCTCAAACGCCAGCTTGGCCAACTTCAGAATGGTGGTTTTATTGGATTCTAAGAGCTTTATATAGTCTTCTTCATCTTCCTCATCATACTTCTGGTTCTTCATGTTCATCTGAATCAGCAGATAGTGAATATACATCTCAGTGAGAGTCGTGTCAATGTTTTCTTCATGGTTGTGGATGAGAATATCATGAAGTACTGAAGATGTGATCCAACAGAAGACGGGGATGTGACACATGATGTAGAGACTACGAGATCTCTTGATGTGTTTGATCATTTCATCAGCTTGACTCTTATCTTTGATTCTCTTTCTGAAGTATTCCTCTTTCTGCTGGTCTGTGAATCCTCTCACCTCAGTGAACAAACCTACAAACTTAGAAGGAATCTGATTGGCTGCTGCTGGTCTTGATGTGATCCAGATGAGAGATGATGGAAGCAGATCTCCTCTGATCAGATTTATAATCATTTCAGCTACTGATGATCTTTCCTCAACACTCCTCCGTTTTCTGCCTTTAAAATTAAAACTCAAGCGACTTTCATCGAGTCCGTCAAAGATAAACGCCACATTACATTTCTCTGTTAACTTTCTGACATTTGTTTTCATTTCAGGATAAAATTCCAGCAGAAACTCATGAAAACTGACTTTGTCTTTAATCTGGTTCATCTCTCTGAATGGAAACAGAAACATGGCGTCTACGTCCTGATTGGCTGTTCCCTCGGCCCAATCCAGAATGAACTTCTGCACAGAGACTGTTTTACCAATTCCAGCGACGCCTTTGGTCAGAATAATCTTCTTCTTGTCTCTCAGTGACTGAAATATCTCATTGCATTTGATGTGTTTGTCCTGTGATGTCTTGGTTGTGTTTTTGAAGGCATCATCAATCTTCAGAATCTCACGTTCACTGTTGACTTCTTTCATATCTCCCTCTGTTATGAACACATCTGTGTAAATCTCATTCAGATCGGCTTCATTTTCCTTCATACCCTCAAAAATATGTTTTGAATTCTCCTTCATGTAGATCTTATGACTTCTCAAAAACTCTTTCAGTCCTAAAGTCTCTGTTATTATAAATGACGAGAAGAAAAGAGAAATGATTCAACACAAATGTTATTCACATCAGCATGTTCATCATTATTCACACATTAAATTCATCTAAGGGAGGATTACAGTCCAAATTAGACCAGGGGCTCATCTCCTGTTTCCAATATGCATCACAAACTGCTTGAGAAAGCTGTTCTACTATGATCATTTGTGATGAAAATTAAATTATGTTCAATAAGATGTACTTGTGTTTACTTCCGCATTAGCGAAGGGATGCTTTGCGTTTAGGTGGTACTTGAGACTGGAAGAGCTCCTACAGGACATTTACATTTAGTCATTTAGCAGACGCTTTTATCCAAAGTGACTTACAAAGATTTAGGGAGCAACAAGCGATATGTCATACAGGAGCCATAATACATTAGGTGCCAATACAAAGTTACTGGTTTCAACTAAAGCTAGACCACTACCTGTTGAGAGAAAGGTTTTTTTTTTTAACTAACTGTATGTAAACCAATTTCGTACAGTAAACCAATTCCACATTGAACAAGGTGCAAACAACCTTAGTCTTGTCGAGGTTTCCATTGGGAAGCTTCTTAAAAATACATTTTTCCTGAAGAAAACCCGGCGGCTTCATAGCTGCATCCATGTTAGCACGTCACGTTTGATGTGGTGATTACACAGTAACGTTGTTGTTTTCGGACCAAACGCGAATTGCGCGTCAAGCGCGAGTGATTTACATGTTAAAAGTCAATGCAAAGCGGCGATGGACCTACTTGCTGCTCGAATCGCGCGATTGAAGCCCTGGTTATGAGATGATGAGGTGGCGCGAATGACGCGAATCACGCGAGTCGAAAAATCTCCTTCTCTTCCCCTACAGTGCAATTCGTCTAGGTATACATCCGCGCTAAAATTTCAAAGTGAAAGTCATCATAGCTTGCGTAGTATAGACCCAGCTCCCAACCCGACATTGAGAATAGATTAACGGCGACATTTTTTTATCGCGCGATAAGAGTCTCACTGCGTTAACGGCGTTAACGGCCCACCACTAGTTAAAACTAAAAAAAGATTTCAGGAGTCAGTCTAGTGTTTTATTTCTGTGTAGTTGAACAAAAGCTCTTACTGAAATTCACTCAAGTTCTTCTGTATCATGTGAAATGAGCCGATCATCTCTGAGCAACAAACCTTATGATGGAGTTTAAACAGGCTAGTGACTTCCAACAAAGCATTAGTTGAAGACGTATGGACGAAAGTCGAACTGATGTGTAGTAAGTCATGATAGTAGTGCTGTTCTGACTCAACACACTCAACTGGATTGTTTAAAGTTAGAGTCTCTAAGTCGACTGTTTCATTCACTCGACACTTTACTGTTACTAACTGAGTCATGTTTTCTGTGAGTCAGGACAGAATGTAAAGTGCTGTTAGAGTCTGATGTTAGTGTTGATTCACCTTGTTCTTGTGTGAGCTTCTCTGTGGAGTTTTGCTGCTCTGTGAAGAGAGAAAAGATGAATGAAACACTGTGAAACTGATCATGTTGTATTTGTGTTTGTGTTTTATTGTACCTGCAGTGTTTGAGCTCCAGTTGAAGGTCACGGGTCCTGTTATAGTGTTTCCAGTGACCACAGGAGCATTTACAGATGAGTTTGTGTCTGCCTTCACATCAACACTGACTTTACTCATCTGCAGCAGACACATTTTACAATGAGATTCATTCATGCTACTTAAAGGGTTAGTTCACCCAAAGATAAGCATTCTAGTATCATTTACTCGCCCTGAGATTGTTCCAAACCAGCATAAATATAAGAATGATTGTAAATAAACAGCTCTGGTGCACCATTGGCTACTATAGAAGTGGACAAAATCTACAATGGTAGTCAATGGTGTCCCAAAACTGTTTAGTTTTCAACGTTTTTTAAAATATCTTCTTTCGTGTTCTACATAACAAAGATTCTGTATGCAGGTTTGGGGTGAGTGAATTATGACATCATTTTCATTTTGGGGCGAACTATCCCTTCATTAAAGGGCCTCTATCCCAGAAAATGCACTTTTAAATGTTTATCAAACAGATAATGAGTCGCCAGCGAGTGTGCAGACACTAGGGGTCGACCGATTATCGAACTTGCCGATTGTCGGCGTCGATATTAGGGATTTAGCCGATAATCGATATCGGTCATTTTCAAAGCCGATGTGCCGATAAAGTCATTTAATTTTGAAATGCGCTATTTTGCTCTGATGCAGCCTTTAGTGAGAGCAGTCGGAACGCGTCACTCTAGTTTGTTGCCTAGAGTAATGCCCGCCCACTGCCCCTCTGATTTGTTGGGACTAAGTCACGAGTCCCGCAAATCAACGCGGGAGGCTGCGGAGCAAAGTTTATTTCACTCTCACAACGAAAGCACTTACTAACAGCAGCTGCTTCGGGTTCATGCTCTCTGAGGTAAGGCAGCATCAGACGTTGAAATAAATCTCAATCCACTACACTGAAGATGCAAAACACTTCAATATAATTAGTGCCTGAATTTAGGAGCAGCTTTGCGGGTTTCCTGCAGGTTCCGCAGGGTTTAAGCATTATTATCATTTAGATATAATTCACATCCATAGTATAACAATTATTTTGCTCTGCAAGAGAGCAGCATACTGCACACGCGTTTCTTGTAATTGATCGAGCTGGCGTCTTGCACGTCATTTTAAGTTACGCCATTTCAAAAATACAAGCCATTTTAAAGCATAAAGAACTTGAATCCGCGGTCTTCAGTCAGAGCGCTCTCATGCACGCGCACACACACACACAAATATACTCCGCATTTCAAGCTGCTCGGGACAAATGTTAGATTGACTTCTTTTTCGCAAATTATTTATACACATAAATGTTCAGAGACACACACGGGTGTGATTAAATGCCCGTCTTGCTGACAATACACTCAACGTATAGGCTAATTTACTAACTCAGTGTGCCTAAAATATGCTTTTAATGTTATAGCTTATGAAAACATTTGCGGTCTTTTCAACAACATACACAATAAAGCTATGAAGGCAATTCAATTATTTACACTTATTATATAACTTCAAATTGTGCTAGTAAATCCAAGGATGAGCAAAATGATTAATTGAATAGTTCTAGTATTGTATGAAATGTTAAGTCATCAGAAAATATTTTTCTTTTGTTATTATTAATATAAGTGTTATGATTAAGATTTCTCAGTCAGAATTCAAAATGTTTCAGAGCCTGTGTTCTTAATTTTTATATAAATTTAAGTTTTTACACCATAGATATATCGGTTCAAAATATCGGTTATCGGTCTAATTCACATGGAAATAATCGGTATCGGCCTGAAAAACGCATATCGGTCGATAGGGATGGGAATTGATAAGAATTTAACGATTCCGATTCCATTATCGATATTGCTTATCGATCCGATTCCTTATCGATTCTCTTATCGATTCTCATTGGGTGAGGGAATAAGTATAAATTAGTTTGTTTGTATTAACTCGCTTTAATATCTGATAAGAACACAGCACATACTCAGAGTATACACAAATTATGTGTAGCAACCTCAGAACAAACCTAAAAGTAGGCTGCAAAGTAAAGTCCAGGGACCTATACAATTTTTCAAATTCATCATTGGTCCAGACAAAAAAAAAACTGCCATTTAAGTGCCATAAAAAACTAAAAACACAGACTAAACAGTCAAGGAAGAAACAAAATTCAACTCAACTGACATACACAATGAAATGGCGCTCACTAGTGATGCGCGGATGGCGGTTAAATCCGCGGGCGCTGCGGATGATCCACGGGTCGGGTGGGTCGGGTAATAAAAATATACATTCTGATTATTGCGGGCGGGTCGCGGGTGGATGATATCATATACAATATTAAAATTTAAAAAAAAAAATACGAATATGTTTTAAATGCATTTTTAATCAGGCGCTAATTTGCAGTAATTTAAAGGAAATCTGCGCGTGGCGGAGGGAGGGTCTATTTCTTAAAGCCGAAATGGAGTCAAAACAGATCCGAGAGAAATTTAAAAAGGGAGAATTAGATTTAAGCATTCACAGACAAAGACAGTAAACCGTAAAAATCAGTAACATTTCCTGAGTAATTAAAGTGACGATCGGGTCCGGGTCGGTTGCGGATATCTATATCGGAGAAAATTATACGTGCGGGTGGATCATTTATTTGAAGCAGCGGATGCGGGTGACATTTTAGCTTATCCGCGCATCTCTGGCGCTCACATTAACTAAATGGAGAAGTTACCTTCGGCATTAATAGCAGATGACGTCTCGTTAGCTCCGCTGCTGCTTGACTCACTTGTTGTTGCTGTGTCGCTAAGTAGTAGTGTATCAAACACGCGACAGTCCTGCAAATGAATTGCGTGCTGTGTGGCCAAATGTTTCTGCATATTGGAGGTAGTTCCTCCCTTTGCCGAAATTAAACTTTTACAGTTGTTGCAAATGACCGCATTGGCGTCTTTTCTAGTGAAATATAACCACGCTTTAGATCGCTTCTGCCTCGATGACATGTTTGCTGCGTAACCAAAACGTGTGTGACGTTATGATGATGACACATTTGCAACGAGCGGAACCGATAAGCGGAATCGTTAAGTAGGTACGCTAACGGTTCCAAGGAATCGATTCACTGGGAACCGGTTCTAAAGAAGAACCGGTTCTCGATTCCCATCCCTATCGGTCGACCTCTAGCAGACACACCCTGTAATTATACAAATCCATCTATTCTTCTTTTTGTAATCTCCTTTAAACCATAACAGTGATACAAAACATCAGTTAGGGATCCCCTAACAATCTGATGTCACAGTCCTGCCCATGACCACTCATAGACTCCGCTTTATGAGCTCGTAGTTCCCACCGTCCACCAGAGACACTCTGTCAGCCATTTTCAGGAAAGAGCAGACCACTAGCCAGCAACAAAAATGTCTAAGAAACAACAAATGTGTTCTGTAAAGGAGGCTGGGAGGAGACCTTTCCGACGAGCCTGGGTTCATCCCGCTGTGACCTCGGGGGCTGGAGTTATAAAACGATCGAAAGTCCCGGGCAGGATGATGATGAGACTTAGAGAAACGAGCAGGACTTGTTGGAATGGTCTCTGCCGGGCGGGCCATCCGAACCACACTGACCGTGAGTCGATGCGACCCCTTAGTCGGGAGCTAGAGCTCCCAGTAGCCGAAAAGGTTGAAAAATTTGAAGAGTAAGTAGCATTAGATCATGAAAATGACATTTCATGCAGTGTGTTATGTTGCTGTGTATGAAAGTAAGCAGTCTGCCAAGTTGTAAGTCCTAAGGTAAATAAATAAAGTTATTGTCTTGAAAAAAAGCCCCCAACGTCACGGCCCGGTTAGCAACAAAATGGTGGCTGGCATGCAAATTTCATTCGCCAAATTTCATTGGCCTTTTCTATAGTAGTCAGAGTTGATTGGTTCTCAAGGGCGAACCCCATCTGTCATTCTCGACACAACGTCGAGAGACCGACAGAAAGGGAACAAATCTTAGGGCTCCGAACAAAAAAAATCAGTTAAGGACCCATTGGCTACTATAGAGGCGAAAAACAAAGGTGACAAATTATTTTTTAAGAGCCACATAACATGAACTTACATTTTTAAATGGCTTACTTTTATTTATCCTGTGGTGTGTATATCTTCCCCCTAATAGTTTTTGCTCACATAAAGTTTTTTTCAAGTTGTTTTTCCTCATAAGCAGGGCCCTATGCAATATGCAGAATTCAGCGGAATGGTATTAGATGTGTTTACATTTGTCCACAAATATAAATCTGTGTAAGTGTGTTCAAATAGTATTAAAATGCTGCCAGTATATTTGAATGCAGTTGATAGCAGATTTTGTTCTACTTATTTAAAAAGAGGCAGAGAAAGGTTGTTATCGATTGTCTTGATGCTAAAACGACTGTTTAAACTCCAGACTACACCAGACTAAATTAATCTGAATTAATTTAAACCAACAGAAAAGATGCATGTCAAGACCATATTCATATATTCTTTAGCATGGGTGCGCTAGCACTATTTATTCGGGGCTCTAGCCCCCATTGTTTGTAATCTAGCCCCGAATGTTTTGGACTGGAAATATAATAATAGGAATTCAGTAACTGGACGTTTAAAATTCAATGCTGACACTGTGTACACGATGCCGACTGCAGCTTCTCTCACACGTGCAGAGTCTGACACACAGGCACATACACACACCATGTGACTGATTTCGACCTATCATAGAACATCACCATTGCAGTTGAGCTGCTCGACAAAATAAAATATAACAGTGTGAGGGCAGAGAAGACTACAGAACGGCAATAAGAGAAGACTACAAACAAACAAATCTTTTCATTTTGGCAGAAGACGAAGAAAGGTATTAACTTAAGCGTGTGTACAATTTACTATAACTCATGATAAAAAAATCCAGATTATCTCAACAAGCCCGCACAGTTTTTCGTGATTCTGCTATTGCGGCATAAAAATCTTAATCAAAATCAATGCAAAGATAGCAGAAATGGATTTATCAACTTGTAATGCATTATTTTTAGGAGGATAATGCACAGATGTTGCATGTCACTCATGTGACATCAGTGAGTGATCTGTGTGAACCTTTCTTACCAAGCTGCTGCCTCACATAAGGAGGACCGGGCGAAGCAATAACATAACCTCATATATGTCAGCGTAGTGGATCAATACAGATTTGTATTACTTGAAAAAAAACATCATCCTTGAGCAAATGCTTCCCGTAAGCAAGCGAATCTAATCTTTCTGTCACGAATAGAGGACAGACCCAAAAGCAGATGCGTTTGAATAGTCTTTAATAAACTCAGAAGGTTCAATAAACAAACATAAACACTGCCTTAAGAGGCCAAAGATAAACTGGAGTGAGCCAGAATCAGAGTCAAACGAGCAAAGGTCAATGGAGGTGCCAACTGGATCCGTGGGAGTGAAGAGAACTCTGTATCAGAGAGGCAGGGTCAGGCGAGGCGCGAACGTCATCCAAGGGGAAATAGCAAAGCCGTAAGAGAGCTGACAGAAAGGATATTCCAACACGGGTAATAGACGGAGAAGACAGCGGCGAAAAATGTCCATCGAGTTTTCTTTAAACACAATTGGGTATGAAGTAAACAAACAATTTACAAACAAGGAAAACTCCTTAAGAAACTGACTGTTCATTTCATGCATTATTATCGGCCAGCTCATAAACATGAAAGCACTAACGCATTACAAACATTACCATATGCTTTTTTCTGCTCAAGTCAAGTCTGAATGATACTCTCTGATGATTCTACCATCAAAACAATATACAGGATATTGCATAAATGTCTTCATGTAAAGCATATTTTCCTTGAGAAGAACACATTTAAATATATGTGATTATTTTGTGTTTGCTAATAAACTATATTGCATTAAAAAAGTGTATTTTCAAATTACCCCTTACAACCCTATCCAAATGCCCTACATTAGCCCCTTATGTTTTAGGCTCAGCTGATGGTTTTATATCCTAGATACGCCCTGTTATATAGGCTTTATGACAGAGCAGTGACGTGCGGTCAGACTCACTTTTCATCATGAAAAATAATCGAATAATAAGAACATACAATAAAATGTAATAAATGAAACCTGTTCTGTGCTATACATTCCAATGATTCCAATAATTTGATCATTGTTATAGTCAAATCGCTAAATTTGCACGTTTCCTGCTCTGATAAAAGGCCTCACCTCAGACTGCACTGTCACTCACACACTGGGTTGTGTTGTTGTCTCTCTGTATGACGTCATTATAATGTTTGAAGGCACGTTTATTACACACCCTCACTTTCAACAGTCTGGCTAATATCTTTCATGAAAAGAGTTATAAAGTTTAAAGCAAAAGAAGGGGTTGTGTTAATATGTTATTGTGTTGTTTTCTCACTTTGAACGGATGTGAACTGGTCCAGTTGTGTCTCGAGGAGCTTTTGACAGGTACATTACGTTCCTGAACTGGTAGTTTCGTTGAAATTCTAAATTAAAAATACAAGAATATCTTCTTGTTTTCACGCAAATAATATAATTGTCTTTACACTGATGGTTGTTAGCTTTTTAATAATAGTATCTAAATAAGGTGCATCAGCTGGCAAACCAAAGAATTTTGACTTTAAAGAGAAAGATTGTGCTATAAAGTTCAGTCAAACTGCAGCGATGCAGCAATTATTTTGTCTAAATCAAAGACGCCGCCGTCCGCGGAGCATTTTAGAGCATTTCATCCGTGAAAACCTGAACTACACTTTATAATCTAATTATAATTATAGAAAAGTGAACCTGTCACAGCAGTAATAATCAGCAGCTTTTGGATCTAACTTTGTCAAGACATCTCAGCAGATCAGCCCATAAATTCAGACCTCGAGCTCGTCTGGAACTTCAACATGTCATCGGTTTTAAATAAGCGCAGTGTTTCCCCTACCATTATATAAGGGGGGCGCCCCGCCCTCCTAACGGCTCGCCCCGCCACCCTTGAACGTCAAGTACATTTGATTTGATTTTCTTTATAGCGCCAGATTACAATTTGTTATTTTTTTTAACAAACTAAATAACCCTAAAATAATATGTTATTTATATTATTTCCACGATGGCATGTGTTTTCTGTCTGTGTTTGCGCGTTTACAATTATCCCAATGAGTGCGCACGCGCGCACACTCACACACAAACAAACACTAGCGGACAGAGAGCGCGCGGCGGGAAATATGTCGCGTCAATCAGATGAAAACCAGATGAAAATATTTGCGTTTTTTAAACGCTCACGTGTAACTGAAGATGGCAACACTCACTCTACTGCGAGTAGCAGCCGGAGTAGCTCTCCTGCTCCAAGTCTAAATGTTGCGCATCCTGCCCCTGACAAGCATCAAAAGTCCAGTCGTCACCGGATGACAAGTAAAAAGTATATTAATGAATGACATGCCGCTTACTATTTACATATATGTGTTAAAAATGTTTTTAGTCAGGACATTGTAAATCTGCTGATTAAATAAGACAAGAGATATTTAATACGCTATGCAGGCCGCTCTGCGTTGTACGGGAATGTCCTGCGCACGTGATGACGTTCAGAACAGCGCACGTGATGACGTTCAGAACAGCGTCTGCGTCTGACAGGATTATTCTCCAATAAATGCATCATAGAAAAAAAAACGTCTCACAAAAAAAGCCCATTTAAAATTTGTTTATCATATAAATCTATTAACTAACATTAACGAACAATGAATGAGCAATATATTTGTTAGTATTTATAAATCTTTTTTTAATTGTTAGTTAAAAAATTAAGCTATTTAAGCTCTGGCCCATTAATATTAACAAATACTTCTATAAATTTAACAAAGGTTATTTGCAAAAGTCAATTTTAAAAAGATTTAAATACATTTTTTTTAAAGAGATATCTTATGTTAACATTTTTTAACTTTTACAAAGCATTACCCTCCCAGACAACCAATTTATGTGATAGATAGATAGATAGATAGATAGATAGATAGATAGATAGATAGATAGATAGATAGATAGATAGATAGATAGATAGATAGATAGATAGATAGATAGATAGATAGATAGATAGCACATAAAGAATGCAAAGGAAATGATTTCTCGTCAATTTTCCCCAACCAACCCCCCGCCCTGAAACTATAAACCTAGGGGAAACACTGAAGCGTTCAGATCGATAAACACGACAACAAGTGTAATAAAAACATGATCATATTGAAACATTATATCAGAAACGGAAGTGAAGTTTATCGTTTAGTTCTTACCGTGTAGTTTGCGTTTGTTTGACGACAGTTTGACTCTAAATGGCGAATTGTCCTGGATGTTTTCACTTCCGATTTTTGAGCCGATTTCCTTCTTCCTGTTTACTGCTGTGTTGGTGGTGCTACGAGATTTTTGGGCAGAGTAACATGAATATTTATGAGCTTCCGTGTCATGTCAGACTTTTCAGTTTTTAGATGTGTAATGTTTATTAAAGTAAATCTTGTGATACTCACTGACACTGAATGACTGTGTTTCTGTCTTTTCTCTGATGATGTCTAGTTGATAAAGTCCAGTGAGTTCAGATGTGATGTGTGTGATGGTGAGATCTCCAGTCTGAGGGTTCATCTTCAGTCTGCAGTAAATCTCTCATCAGAGTCATAAACTGGATCACTGTTGACCTCTCTGTTGACCTTAGCTATGTGATCGTCTTTAAACCTCCACACTATCAGATGATCTGTCTGTAGTTCAGTAAGATGAGTGTGTAGAGTCACAGATCCTCCATCATTCACTGTCACTCTCTCAGTCTCATCACCAAACACACCTGAAGACACAAACACTGAGAGATCAAACACTGTGTGTCTGTAAAAGATTCAGTTGAGATCTTACATCTTTGAGTCTTGACCAGTAAATGTTTTCTTCTTACACATTAAATGTAAAGTCTGATGTAGTTTACTCGGTTTGTAGGAAAGTGTTGTATAATGTCATTACTTACCGTTGATGAATAAAGAGATGATAAAGAGTAAAGAGATCGTCTTCATGTTGTTACTAAAGATGATCAGTAAAGTGATTCAAGAGTTTATTCAAGTCTTCAGTGTTTGAGATCTCAGCCACCGCCTCAAAAACACTGAGAGAGAAATAAAGACTAAACTAAACTAAACCTACACACACACACACATCCATGAAGAATAACTGATGAGATATCACGATGATTCCTCTGAAGATAAATGAAAAGAGTTTTACGAGAAATTCTGAAAGTAATTCAGTTTTAAAATGGCGAAATCTGTGTGTGTGTGATGAGTTAATATGTAAAAACAGCGACACCTGCTACTGACAAATAAAAGTTTAACTTACAAATCTCAAAATGAAGTGCTCGAGTATTTTATGTTTTTATCGTCGCATTAATGATAATTTATATAACAACAGTTATCTACAACAAATCTATCAGAACCACTAAGTGTTCTGGTCTGTGGACCCATTTTTAATGTTTGTAAGTAAAAGTGTTGTGTCGTTTAAATCTCAGATATTTATATTTACTTAATATAAGCAATGTCATCTACATTCTCCTTAAATGTGTATTAAAGATTTAATGCAAGTCGCTAAATGCCTAAAACTGTATATTTAAGACATGATATTTTCACCCATATAATAGATTTTTCTTTAATCGCTTGTACATTAGATTTTTTTTACAAAAACAGCACCTTTATATTGATGTAATTTAACAAAGAAAAAAGACAAAAATTTACCATATGCTTTCTAATTGGAAAAACTAAGTATTTTACATACTTTTTATATGGCTTTTTGATTTAGGAAATCATGCTGTGGGTCTGAAAGACCTGTAAACACTGTAAACAAAAAATGAACACTAAACAAAAATATTAAAATTACTCTTAACTAAAAACTTTTACAGCATTTAGGAGAACTTGTAATGATAAGTTCAAATGTTTTGTGAATACATTCCCAGTCAATTCAATTACATGACAAGAAGACTAAAATAAACTTGAGAATGAATAACATAATGAATTCATTTTGTTTAATATATCCTGACTGTGTACATCCGATTTGTCATGGTTAGCTTTTTTACTACAAGCCCACCACACAATATTTGTTACAGTAGACATGTAATATATAACTTTGTATTTGTTATATTTTTTTATTGTCTTCAAAGATGAACAAACAGATTATTAAACCCCAAAAAACAAGACAAACAAACGATAATCATAAATGTTTTGTATGTGCAATCCAGGTTATGAGCTTGTCGAATGTTGCATAATAAAGTCAAAAGTCATATCAAAAGCTAAAGTTTGTCATTTAAAAGTGTTAAATGTTGCTCATGTACAGACTCAAAGACACACGTGTGAGCTACAGTAGATGTGACTGTGTACAATATTATCAGTGAAGATCTGATGCTGAAGTCTGAACTTTTCTAGATCTGATGTCATACACCAGAACTGCGACAGTAGCCACGCCCACCACAGCAGAGATGACCAATCGGATCACAGGTTCAGGACCATGACAACAGCATCCAGAGTCTGAGGAATAAAAGAGGATAATTCCCAGATAATGTCAAACTTACCATAAAAAATTAAGTTTTTACGAAAAGTTTATACTAACAGCACAGATATTAATATTTACTGGTTCAAATACCCATGTTAGGCGTCTTTTCACGTTTTTAAGCATTTGCTTTATTTTTTCAGAGCAAATATATATATATAATAAATCCATTCCCCCCTAATTATCAGTGAATATAAGAGTCAATTTCAGCCATCAGGGTCATAATATGATGACTGTGTGTGTGTTTAAATACACTGTCCTGTCTAAGTATTGGGACATTAAAATCACAATTGTTCTTTAAACACTTATTTTTGTTGTTTATAAACCTTTTGTTCACCCAGATGTGTTAAATTCAATGTTCAAAAGGAATCTGTGTTTTCAGGTTTTTCAATCCATAGATGTCATTAAGGACATAAGAGGGCGCTATATGATTGTACAAGAGTTGATGGGAAATATGATTTCATGGTTGTATTTTGGTTCCCTTGTGATTTTTGAATGTGCCTTTGTCTTTCCTCCATAAGAACATCCTGAAACAGACATCTCTGGACAGGCAGTAATTCTGCAAAATCATTCTACAAAGTTCTTAAGGATTATGGATCTAAAGAAACATTAACAGCATTTGAGAAGATCTTAAATGTACAAATGACAGACAATGAATGGGAGGAAACCTGGAGTACTGCAGAGACCTGGACTACTGGGCCGTGAGGGGCGTGTGCTGAAACTGAAAAAGGGCGACCCCCCCTTTATTGGTCACACAAAATAAAAGTCTCAAAAGCTATAGATTTACTTACTGTTAATAACAGAGAGTCTAACAGGTAGAACATATAAATAATTTAATGCAGTTCATAAAAACACTTTACAGTCTTTCTAAGTGCTAAATTCAGTACAGAAGAAAATTCATTAAGCTTAAAAAAAACATTAATTTCTTCTTTTGTTCTTAGACTATCATTAGTGACAGGAGTTAGAGTCACTGCAGCCAGTTTAAGAATGCGGCCCCTTTAAGAGCTGACGCTCAGCGCAGATCTGACAACAATACTAAACAAAATGTACTTCAAGTCATAATCTTGTGTGTTTTTGTTCATTCAAGCTCAACAGAGAACGTTATACTGGTGAACTGTGTGACACATTCTGACAGAGATCAGTGACGCAGCCTGTAGCCCTCGTATAAGGTGTATCACACCGGCTCTCACTAAAGCCTTGATGTTTCGAGTCTGACGTCATCACCCAAACGTGTATTTTCGTCAGTTTTAACAATGATAGGTAGTTTAGATGGTTAGAGTTAGGTTAGGGTGTTGGTAAAGGTAAAGGTATCGCGAGACTTGAAACACCAAAGATTTAGTCAAAACAAACAAGCCACGCCCACGATGCGAATGTGCTTGTTGTCCGTCTTCATAAAAACAGACATCACCATTTTAATCAACAGATAACAATGTTGTGGTATAGGGGTGCTAAGTTTTCTTGTTGTAAAACTTTTGGCAAAAATCTTATTTATAAAAGATGAAATGCTACTGTGTGCACAGGCTATTGTGCAGGCAAATGCTCTCCCTCTTCAGTCCTAAATGTGTCAGACCTCAAATACATAAAAATGAACATTTTAGATGTTTCTTGCGTAAAGAAAACGCTGTAGTTGTTCAAACAACAAGATCTTTATTTAAGACAACATTACTGTTGCAAGACGTTCAGCTGCTGTGGAAAGAACTAGTTCAGTTCAGTCAAGACAGAATGTTGTGGAGCCATAAGGTTTTACTTATAGATTGAGCGTATGCGTATCCAACAAGATTCACAAGTTTTTTTTAACCTATCATTGGCTATATATTTGTAAAACAGGCAGACAGATGTATAGGGAGACCAATAGCACCGATTTAATAAAAAAACCAACATCATAAAAGGACACTTCGGAGTATAAGGGCAAAAAGGGCATGTGCTCTCACAGGTGGAGCCCTATCTGTGCACGTGCCTGCTGGAGTACAAGAGTCATGACTCACCTGAACACGGCTGACAGAGTTGAGTGATGTTGAGATGGGTAGTCTGGTTTGTGATGGTGTTGTTGATGACACATCTGTATGTGTTTGTATCCTGATATTCCACCTCCAGAGGTAGAGAGAGTCTGATGTTGAGATCAGACACACTGATGCTGGACAATAAACTCTTTCCTTTGTACCAGGAGAGACTCACATGTGTCACATTCATCACTGAACACAACAACACATTTTCTGATGATTGAGAGGGTTGTGTGTATTCTCTGCTAATGACAGGGACAGGCAGACGAGCTGAAAAAAAATGAAGGAATTGACAAAAATCTGAATGACTACTAAGCGAGAGGTCTGTTATGTTGACAGTGTTTAATGTCGTATGAAATCGACATTAAAAATCGTATGAAATTTTAAATAAAATGGAATTAAACTTTCTTTGAGGATTGTTTCAAAGTTGATAAACAAATAAATAAAATATATTTTGTCGTAAACCATAATACTAATACATTTTTTTACAGTTTCTGTCAAAAGTGAATCTTTACTCACCATAGACAGTAACCTTAAATCCATTAAAGTTCTTCTCCTTGCCGCTGATGATTAGTTGATAAAGTCCAGAGTGTTGAGTTGTGATGTTTGTGATGGTGAGATCTCCAGTCTGATCATCCACCTGCAGTCTGTCTCTGAACATCCCATCATGATCATCAGCATTTACTGAGACTGTATTGTCTTCTCTGTTGATTCTAACTAGGAACGTTTTTAGAGAGCTCTGATACCCGCACATGATCAGATCATCTCTCTGTATTTCAGCAGTATTAATGTGTAGAGTAACAGAATCTCCCTCCATCACTGACACTGACTTCACTACATCTGCATCACCAAACACATCTGAAGAAAGTGTTCAGAAGTCAAACTCTTGCAAATAACAGAAAGTAGGCAACTCGTCACTTTCTAGGAAAACAACTTTGGTCATTCAACAATGATAAATGTTTGCTGTTTCTAAACCTAATTGGTTATCGCTGAAGGTCAAAGGCACATCAAACACATTCATTTACATTTACATTTAGTCATTTGGCAGACGCTCTTATCCAAAGGGACTTACAGTGCACTTATTACAGGGACAATCCCCCTGGAGCAACATGGAGTAAAGTGTCTTGCTCAAGGACACACTGGTGGTGACTGCTGGGATCGAACCAGCAACCTTTGATTTACCAGTTCAGTGGTTTAACCCACTAGACCACCATCTCACATTCAAATGCAAATAATAGAAACTGTGCATCATGACTGTGTATAACATATATTATAAATCCTAAAGTTGAGTGTGTTTATAACTTACCCCCCTGCAGACAGCAGAAGCACAAAGAGAGAAAAAGAAACAAGAGAAACATCGTCTTCAACACTTCAGAGGTCTGAACAAGTGTCACGTCAGTAAAGTCTTCAGTGAGGTGATGTTCATGTCTCTGCCACAAGACCGCCCCTTCTTTTCAACACACGCCTTCTTATACAGGCCTAAACTCTGACCTCAAAGACATTTATACTTTATTTAACGTCATAATGAAGCGATAAACAAAAAGAAAAATATAGTACTATATATTGCTCTTATTTCTTGTTTGTGCATCCTCATCTTCTTTCTTTACGTATCATCTACACCCCCCGAGGATGTGAGGGGAAAGATTCACCTGTGTATCCGCGCTTTGCACTCCTCAGATGTCTCCTCAATCCTGAAATGGATCAGCTCTATGGGTGTCCGTTACAATCTAGAGGATTGAGAAGCGTGGAAGCATCAATTTGAGAAGTACCAAAAGTAAACAAGAAACACAAGTTTATCACTATGTATGACAGGTTGACGGTAGTTTAGACGAAGATGGATGAAATATTATCAGAGAGTATATAAATGAATAACTAACAGTGGTTTCAAATACACAGCATTTCATGTTTGACACTGAATGCATGTGACGCTCTAACAGCTTTATTTCTGGGTTAAAGTGAAACATGATGTGGAGATAAATGTGGTTTCTGTTCTGCTGGTGAACATGAGATATGTGTTTGTCTATTAGTGACCGTTTGTGCTGATGACCCATGTGTGTCTCTGCGTACGCATGAAAGAGGCGTGAAGAGATTATAGATATGAACAAGATGTGCTATTGCCATTATAATGGAGAGGGATTGCAACCTTCTGGCAGTAAAAAAAAAGCTAATGTCAATTGATAAAGATAGATGAACATGTTAATAAAATAATTATTAAAGTAAAGGTTGTGATACTCACTGACACTAAATGACTGTCTTTCTGCCCATCAGTCGATGATGTCTAGTTGATAAAGTCCAGTGATTTCAGATGTGATGTTTGTGATGGTGAGATCTCCAGTCTGAGGGTTCATCTTCAGTCTGTCAGTAAATCTCACATCAGGGTAAAAACTGGATCACTGTTGACCGGTCTGTTGATTTTAGCTATGCGACAGACATTAAACCTCCACACTATCACATCATCCGTCTGTAGTTCAGTAACATGAGCGTGTAGCGCAGGGGTGTCAAACTCAGTTCCTGGAGGGCCGAAGCTCTGTGCAGTTTAGCTCCAACCAACTCTAAACTACACCTGCTTGGAAATTTCTAAAAATCCTGAAGATGTTGATTAGCTGAATCAGGTGTGTTTGATTAGGGCTTAATCTAAACTGTACAGAGCTTCGGCCTTCCAGGAACTGAGTTTGACACCTGTGGTGTAGTGTCACAGATCCTCCATCATTCACTGACTCTCTCTCAGTCTTATCATCAAACTCACCTGAAGACACAGAACATTGAGAGATCAAACAACAAATGTTCATCTTAATATCTTGTGTATAACATCATGTTATCTGATGCAGTGAACATTTTAAAACATTAAATATGAAGTCGGACCCGCTGTAATAAAATCTGCTTTTAAAAATCTAACGTATGAAGTCAAACTGATGTCGCAGGATTGTAAAATATCTCAGCAAAAAAAGATTTGGATGGGTTTGTCTATTATATCTGAAATCATCACCAAACACCTGAAGACACAAACACTGAGAGATCAAACACTGTGTGTCTGTAAAAGATTCAGTTGAGATCTTTCATCTTTGAGTCTTGACCAGTAAATGTTTTCTTCTTACACATTAAATATAAAGTCTGATGTAGTTTACTCGGTTTGTAGGAAAGTGTTGTATAATCTGTGTGTGTGATGAGTTAAAATGTAAGAACAGCGACACCTGCTGCTGACAAACAAAAGTGTAACTTGTGTTCGAGTATTATCAGAATCAGATGAGATTTATTGTCAAGTGTACTTAAACACATAATGAACTTCTCTGGTGTTTTACAGACATTCAACACAATGACAACACAAATATGATCAGATGTTCAGTCTAAAAGATTGTTACATATGCATATATATAAATTGTATGCGTCAGCTGAACTTGAGAGGCTCTTTTGGTGTATTGACTGCCATTAATAACCACAGTTACTACAAATCTAGCAGAACAACTAACCCCCCACCGGATGATCATTACAATATATTTTACTATAGACATGAAATATTGCATTTCGTTTTTATTTCCGTCATAGAAGAACTAACAGATTGCTGCATTAACACAAAAAACAAGGCAAACAGACAATAATCATTAATATTTTCAATGTGTAATCCAAATTATGAGATGTTGTTTAATAAAGTCAAAAGTTATATCAAAAGCTAAAGTTTGGCATTTAAAAGTGTTAAATGTTGCTCATGTACACACTCAAAGACACACGTGTGAGCTACAGTAGATGTGACTGTGTACAATATTATCAGTGAAGATCTGATGCTGAAGTCTGAACTTTTCTAGATCTGATGTCATACACCAGAACTGCGACAGTAGCCACGCCCACCACAGCAGAGATGACCAATCGGATCACAGGTTCAGGACCATTACAACAGCATCCACAGTCTGAGGAATAAAAGAGGATAATTCGTGTGAAAATATTGAACTTTCGTAGATGTTTTGTCAGTTTGATCTTGTATTTATTTCTACTTGACATCACAGCTGCATAATAATTGAGAGGCTGGAAACTTCCATAAAGATTGAACTGAAAGGAGATGTCCTGCATCCAAACACAAACTACCAAATAAAACACCAGAGTGATGATATAATAATCCATTTCCCATAATTATCAATGAATATAAGAATCAATTTCAGAAACTCCCAGTTTGTCACAAAAAAGGGAAAAGAAAAGCTATCAGGTCATATGATGACTGTGTGTGTGTGTGTGTGTACAGTGTCCTGCATAAGTATTGGGACAATAAAAGCAAAATTGTTCTTTAAACACTTATTTTTGTTGTTTTCAACAATTTTTTCACTCCAGAGGTGTTTAATTCAATGATAAAATGCAGTGTTCTGTATTTTCAGGTTTTTCAATCTATAGATGTCATTAAAGACACAAGAGGGCGCTATTTGATTGTACAAGAGTTGATGGGAAATATGTTTTTATGGTTGTATTTTGGTCCCCTGGTGATTTCTGACTGTGCCTTTGTCTTGCAAAGATCACATATTTCAGGTGTTGTTTATAAGGTTAAAAAATCATATTTAACATACATAAATACAAATATATATTTAGTTGCTGAATTGAGGAACAGCGGTGGTTTTGAAGTGACATCAGTATTGTCATGATATCAATTTCTTCTGGTAAGAGAGAGTTTAGTCACATGACATTTTGTGGACAGTAATTAGTGAGGACAGGAACAGGAAGACGAGTTGGAAACATTTGAGAACATTTATGATGTTAATAGACTTTATGACACATTCATATAGATGTCAAAGGTCAAACAGTAAATCTTTACTCACTATAGACAGTGATGTTGAATGTGTATGAGGTCTTCTTGTTTGCCGCTGATGGTCATTTGATAAAGAGATCCAGTCTGATCATCCACCTGCAGTCTGTCTCTGAACATCCCATCATGAACACCATCATATAATGAGACTTTATTGGCTTCTCTGTTGACTTGAGCTCTGTGAGTCTCTTGAGTTATAAAACTCCACAGGATCAGATCATCTGTCTGTATGTCAGCAGTGTTCATGTGTAGAGTAACAGAATCTCCCTCCATCACTGACACTGACTTCACTTCATCTGTAAACACACCTGAAGAAAGTGTTCAGAAGTCAAACTCTTGCAAATAACAGAAAATAGGAAACTTGTCACTTTCTAGGAAAACAACTTTGTTCATTCAACAATGATAAATGTTTGCTGTTTCTAAACGTAATTGAAGCTGTCGCTGAAGTTCAAAAGCACATCTTACACATTCAAATGAAAATCTACTGATAGAAACTGTGCATCATGACTGTGTATAACTGATATTATAAATCCTAAAGTTGAGTGTTTATAACTTACCCCCCTGCAGACAGCAGAAGCACAAAGAGAGAAAAAGAAACAAGAGAAACATCGTCTTCAACACTTCAGAGGTCTGAACAAGTGTCACGTCAGTAAAGTCTTCAGTGAGGTGGTTTTCATGTCTCTGCCACAAGACCGCCCCTTCTTTTATTTCTTGTTTGAGTTTCCTCGTTTTCTTTCCTTGCGTCTTTTCTCCACCCCCTGAGGACGTGAGGGAAAGATAAACCTGTGTTTCCTCGCTTTGCACTTCTCAGAAGTCTCCTGTTGAACATGAGATGTGTGTTTGTCTATTAGTGACCGTGTGTGTGTGCGTGTGTGCGTGCGTGTGTGCGTGTTTCTTTTGCTGTCTTCATCTTTAACACAAAAACACCTTTAATGAAGTATTGAACACATCTATGTCAATGTCTGACAAATAAACGATTGCTTTAAATCAAACAGTGATGTGGTGTCAGCTCACACTGTATGAGCATTTATTTGTCAGACTCATTCTGTAATGTATCTTATAAAGTCACTTTAAAAGCATCTGTCAAGTGCATAAATGTACCTGGAATGTTTTATTTATCAAGTATTGATATTTATGTTTTAGATATGAAGTAGATTATATCATAACTTAAAGTGTGACCTCTACTGCAGTTTAGCAGACTGAGCTGATAAACATCAAGGTCTGTTCTATTAGATGTGTCAAATCTTTATAATAAACTTTAAATGTTTATAGCGCCTCGTCGTGCCCAAATATATGAACTGCAGCATTCATATATACTAAACTGACATCACAATGATCAGTAATTCACTTTGACTTTTGCGCCATCTGGTGTCCAAAAGCATCCTTTGATTTCTATGTAAATACAAGACAAACTAATGAAGTCAATAAGGTGTATAAGAAGTTATTATTAAATGATTATTTAAGCCAAAGGTTCTGAATTAAAGCTGTTAAGACATGGAAATCAAACTGCATAATTTAACTCACAATCTTCCAACACAACTCATTTTAAGCACATCTATAGATGATAAACTTCAGGTTAAAAGTCTTGATACAACATATCACACAATTAAATTATTCTAGTGTAAAGTCAATAAGAATGTTTCTATTAAACATCTCATAGAAATAAAACTGCATTGTGACTTAGTCTTAAGTCTTTCATTGAAGACATTTCAAACAAGCAATAGAGCTTAAGCAATATATCATCTTCAACTTGTAACAGTAACAGTGCAATAGTTCAGAAAAGTGCAAACAGACATGAAGAGACTGCATTTTAAGAAATTAAATTGTATATATATTTCTGGGTTAGTTCATCAGCAGAATTGAGTCAAATGCTTTAAAGCTGTTCACACTAATAAATTGGTTGTCAACACACACAGAATGTTGTAAATTTTTTGTAAAGATGTACATCTAAACCAAATCCACATGAAAACATTTCATCAGCATTCAGATCTGACATTTAAAGGTTCTGTGTGTAAGTTTCAGGGGCCACTATTGGAATAGTTGGAAATTGCAACCTACAGCTCCGCCACCCCCCTCTCCCTCCCATTAGAAAGTGAAAGTGACCAATTTGTCAGGTATGGTGACCCATACCCGAAATGTGACCTCTGCTTTTAACCCATCCAGTGAGTAGTGAACACACGCACAGCAAGTGGTGAACACACGTACACCCGGAGCAGTGGGCAGTTATCACTGCAGCGCCCGGAGAGAAAGTAGGGGTTAGGTGCCTTGCTCAAGGGCACATCAATCGTCACCCGCCGGTCCTGAGAATCGATCCGGCAACCTACTGGTCACAAGTCAGACTTTCTAACCATTAGACCACGATTGCCCCGAGAAGCTACGGTTGCCTTCACAGGACAAAAGGGTTCTGTAAATGACAGCAGCCATTACCGGTGGTGTTGATAATTGCAATCTACGTCTTACAGGCGAATAACAGACTGAAGTTACGGACACAGGACAGAGATGATGTCGTCTGAGACAGCAGAGAGTAACCTTTGCAAGTCAAGTGACGAGGCTTATTTACAAAGAAAAATAAATAAAAGTTACTTAATTCATCATTTACTCTAATCGTTATAGTGAATATTATTGTTACTTGTTTAACATTGTGTCTGGGATTTATTCGCTTATTATACAAAGCATTTGTTGTAAGTTTAATTCAGCATTTAATTAAATAAAAAAATCATACTTTTCTACTTTTAAAAGTAAAAATACTTAAGTAAAGGAAAGTGGTAGATTTGAATGTACTCATTGATTAAAAGTTTAAAAACGACATTTATTTATGGACTGTAGTGAAGTAAGTATGATGTGCTTCAAACTGTAGGGAAGGATTTTTTGTCCAAATATATTTTTAAACGTACTTGAAAGCAAACATGCTGAAGAACTATCCACCTCTGGGAATAAAAGATAAAATATGCAAATCTATTTTGATCAAGAAAAACAGAGCTAGTATTGGATCGGATCGGATCAGGATCGGTATCGGCCGATACGCAGAGTTCAGGTATCTATTTCAAAAGTTTACATACACCTGATTCTTACTACTATATGTTACTCAAACAATTAGTGCCAATATTCTGCGTATTTGAATCCTGTTTACCAGTAACTGTATAATAGAGATTTATCTTTTTACACCGAGGACAACTGACTCATACACAACTATAACAAAAGATACAAACTGATGCTCAAGAAATCAACACCATACAATTAAAAGCCAGGTGGGTATAAACTTAGGTGACCAGCTTTCATTTTTATTATTTTGTTAGAATAACATTTATAATTTATCAACACCCTCCAGAAACAACAAAATGTATACATGCTTCCAATATAAGAAAATAATAAACAATTGACACTAGTTATAATTTTCTGAGGTTAACACCCTTCTGACTTTAAGTGTATTGTTACCTTCTTGAGCCTCTCTGAAAGTTTATATCTTTTGTAATAGTTGGGTTTCTTGATTGTCCTGTGTAAACATTTTTTCTAAAATGTGCAAAATTTTTTGTAGATTCTGCTAAATGTATGTCAACTTTTGACCTCAACTGTACACATTACAGCAGGTGTGTTCACATATTACTGCTGATTTTGCTGTCGATTGCTGGGGATTTATTCAGATTTTAAGGTTTAATTCATCAGCTCCTATTTGATTGAATTTATAATAACATTGCCAGGCATTTACCTCCCAAAATGAATCTAATCATAAACTGTTATGTGCGTGTCAAGCTGGAGAACTTGAGAGATAATTTATGTCGTTTTTCTTTCACACGTTATCATAATGTTTCACTTTTTTTTTTTTTAATTCTAGCAATCTAGCTTTGATTTTGTAACATTTCTGATTTCCATATCCATCAAAACAGACATGAAATATATGTATTTTAAAATAATAATTCATTTATTAAGTCATTCATTCATTGAGCTCACATCTGACAAAAAAATGTTTACAATTTATTTATATTCCGCAGTGGTGGAATTTGCAGACGACAATTCGGTCGAAATTGTCCCAAGCTCATAGTTGGAGGAGAGCAAAGAGGTATGTTTTTGTTTCAATCAATATAATAATTTAAAGCATATGGATATATTTACAGTGATTTATATTTGCTTTTTTCAGGAAAAAATATTCTCCTATTGGACTTTTTCCAATGTGCGGCAGCTTGCGAAAAGCTGCAGTTTGCCTGACAGGATCAACTGGAGGAAGTTACAGTTACATTTGTTTTGCCTGAAACAGGAAACGTAATTCTATTGTAGGATGTATACAATATCCAGTGCTAGGAATGGGAATGGGGAAATGCAGGGTGAGATCAAGGGATTGACATTCAAGGGGGATGGAGGAATTTCATATTGTGCATATTTTCATATCAAACAAATTAATGAACAAAATTTAAGTTGTGACATTTTGGGCACCTCAATAACCCTAAAATAAAACCTTTAACCAATTGTATTGTATTTGTGAACTCTTTGCTAGAGCTAGTCGGTCCCAATATTGGAGAGCATGTATTCTTCATAGTTTAGTTCTAACCCTTATCCAACACACCTGTTCATCATTTTCAAATAGTCCTGAATACTTTGATCAGCTTGGTTAGTTGTATTTTACGGAGCCCGTAACCTGTCACACAATATTTTTTATATATATCGTGGCCACGAATTAAGAATTCGTTCCCACGAATAATTAATTCGTGCCCACGTTTTATTAATTCGTTCCCTCGATTAACGTAAATCGTGCCCACGTTTTATTAATTCGTTCCCTCGATTAACGTAAATCGTGCCCACGTTTTATTAATTCGTTCCCTCGATTTACGTTAATCGTGCTCACGTTTTATTAATTCGTTCCCTCGATTTACGTTAAACGTGCTGACAAAGCTCATTTATGTTCATGTTTCTTAAATGGACAATGTTTAAAATTGTCGTGATTGCTGTTCTATTATTAGGGTAAAAGTGTGTATATATAAGGGTATTAGGGTATGTGTGTGAGTGCGTATATGTACATATATATATATATATATATATATATATATATATATATATATATATAATTAAATGAACCTGCTTAGTACATTTCAATCGGCGTGTTCAGCCACTCACGTCAGCACTCTCAACAGACTTTCCGAAAAGCCCGCTCACAGTAACGTGCATGAGAACAAAGCGCGTTATTGCGCAAGATTAAAAAGCTGCGGACGAGCACAAGGCGCATTCTCGCACGAATCTACGCTCTTTGCGTAGAGAATTGCCGACAGTGACAACAGCGCCTACTGCGGTCACAAAATATCACGGGTAACAGAAAATTTGGTAACAGGTAGCCCCCTTGCCCTCAATATGCGATGAAGGTGCCTCTCTGATAAAACGATTCCTTGCAATGCAGGGCTTCGGAGAATGTCTTTATAACTCAATCCCAGCTCAAAATATATATCAATTAACGTTTCTCTGTCCATAACAGTAGCAACGTCTAAATTAGTAAAATACCGACGGTTTCATTAAATCGAGGGAACGAATTAATAAAACGTGCGCACGATTTACGTTAATCGAGGGAACGAATTAATAAAACGTGCGCACGATTTACGTTAATCGAGGGAACGAATTAATAAAACGTGGGCACGATTTACGTTAATCGAGGGAACGAATTAATAAAACGTGGGCACGAATTAATTATTCGTGGGAACGAATTCTTAATTCGTGGCCACGATATATATAAAAAATATCGTGTGTCAGGTTACGGGCTCCGTAGTATTTGATTCGGGTTGGAACTAAACTCCGCAGGAGACCGGCCCTCCAGGAGCTGAGTTGACTAGACCTGCTCTGAGCTTTATTTTAACACAATTTGTTCTTATTTTCAGATGATGGCAGAGTTTTATCAAAGAAGTCAGAAAAAAGTATATACAAACCTGTTCCACCTAAATGTCAGTTGGTGGCATTAAATATAATACATAATTGTTATCCAGTCTTGATGTTCTTTCAGTTTTTTATTTACAGACACACCCTTGCCCAAGACTCCTCTGGACATGGGTTCGTACAATATAAAAATATGTTTTTAAGTATTTACGAGTTCACCTGAGCAGATAATGAAGATAGCAGGGGTAGTAAAAGTATGCGTGTTTGGCGTGCTGTCCGGGGAGCAGGTTCCGAGCTCGCCGATTCCATCCGATCCCGGTACGCTCCCGCCCCCAATAGGGGCGAGTGCGCCGAGCTCGGAAACGGCCGAACCCAAAACTCACCCCCCGGAGTTATGCTATCGACAAGAGCTCAAGTAGAGGAGCCGGGGAGGTGGTGGGATGTGTAATCCTTGAGAGATGTCTGCAGGTAAGAATCTTGTCTATTTATGTGCTGGTTCGCTTGAGCTGATAGGGTAGAGACTATGATTGCTGATTGTGAACCAGCCGATCTTAATTATGTGCCCTTGCTTCTCCCGAACTTTGTTAATCTATGGTCATCCATTAACATCATTTAGTACTAGACATGCAGTATATGACTCACTTTTTCTCTCTTGCGTTTTAACTTCTAACAGACAACAATGACATTTTAAGTGGTTGTTCTATAAATTGTGAGAACGTTTTTTTCTTGTTTAATTTTCATAACCTGAAACTTTATCAGAAAGGCACCATTTAATAGTTTATTTGGTTATTTTTTCTACAGCAGAAGAATCTCTGCAGAAGTACCAACAGCAAAGTGTGTCTAACAATCTTCAAGGTTGTGTAAAATATGATTGCATTATTGGATTTATTGACTATTTAAATTAGTGAATCTTTATAATAAATTAATCACTTTTAATACTTTTAAAACTTAAAAATATTTGTATAAAAGGGTCAGTTCTGGTCCTTGATTTTGATCCTGGTTCTAAGCCGTTATAAAAGACCAGTAACCCACTGCTTCTTGGGGCTTATTGCTTTATTTTGCAACAGTTGTCGAACACCTCCTTTTAGAAGAGCCACAGTCTTTGTCTGAAGCAGCAACAAAGAGTAAGTCTGTTTATTCATTTTTCAGATTAAAATAAAACATATTCAATATTGTTCTAAATGCTTTACAGACTATCGCACAAAAGTTGCAAGACATTGGTGAAAACCAACAAGAAATCCTGGCCATGCAGTGACAATTGCTGTCTTCTACAGCTGTGACGGTGGCAGAGGATGGAGGAGACCTTCTTGATAATGAGCCGTTTCAGACAGTGGAAGAACTCCAGCTGCTGGACACTGAACTTGCCCACAAGGACAAACGAACCAAGATGGTAAATATATAAATATATAGCAAGAATGTTAATTGTATATTTAAAAAATCTGCTGGCAGCCGCTGTTGTAGCATTAAACTGGATTCCTACAGTGATTCACTATTTATACAGTGTTGGGCCACATTTCCCCAAACCTTCTTATCGCCAAGTCGTTCCCGAAACCTTCATTGTTAAGTACCTCCTGTAAGTCATACGTTCAGAAGGTTGGTCTGGAGCGCTCTTAGATCTAATGTATCACTGTTTAATCTGAGAAAATCATCCAGTGTCCAAGCACAATAAACAAAGGTTCATTTTTGGTTGCTGGATGAACTTTTTTTATGCACATCAAGTGGCTTTGCGTGACTCTCCTTATGACCCAAAGTTTGAGAACCTGTGATATAAATGACCTCACTGCCAGTTAGTGTAGTGGGTGGATACATTTGCGCTTGAGATTTTAGGTTCACACTCATTTTACAATTAAATAAAAACATGTCTGGATTTACGTTGCAATTTGGTTTATTTTCATCCTATGATTCCTTATAAATGCAAATTAAACTAATTCTAAAGTGCTTCTTTTATTAAGAATGCTGCTATCTCACATAACGCAGTTGAGCAGTCCCTGTATAAAGTAAAAAAAGATTGTTGATTCAGCAACACAGCCATAGATAGAACCTGATAACATGGCACATAAGTCACCTCCTAGTTCGGGGAACACAGAAGGTATACCTGTAGTTAAGGTACCTTTAGAGTCAGAGTAGTGCGTTAGAAGACAATCTTATCGGGAAACACATGCAGCCCTGAACTTATTTTATATAGTCCACTAATAATAATTCTTAATATAACATTAAACTTCAAATGCTAGGCCTACTCACCCCTCTGTCATTAATGCATCTCTTGCTGTACGACATAGGAAGTTTTTTTTTTAATGATAACGTTTTTAACATAATATATATTGTATATGTATACACATAAAATGTTTGCTGTTTTGAGGAATGTTGGTAAACATTATTCATTGACTTGACATTGGTTTTGTGTTCACACACTGGAAGTGAATGGGTACGGCCATTGTTTGGTTACTAAAATCCTTCAAAATATCTTCTTTTTTGCGTTCTCTATAAGAAAGAAAGTCATACAGGTTTCAAATGATAAGAGTGTGAGTAAATGATCACATGATGTATTATTATTCACTTAAAATGTGTAATAGCTTAAAAAGAAACTTCACTTTCTGTAGTATAGCAAGAACAGGTACACAATAATTTAAATCAAACAAAATCCAGCAAAGTATCAACAATATGCAGCCCAATCTTTGCATAACCACAGTCTTTACTCTTTTGCATAATGGTAATCCACAAATTAAAAACACAAAAAGTAATAATTAATTCAACATCAATATACAATATTCTGATCAGTTTTGACTTAACATAACTTTTCTAAATAAGCACAAAGAACTTACAGTTGTATCTGAAGGGAAATTAACTTGTTTTGAGTAGATGGATAATTTACAGTTTATATTTACTGTTTATCACTGTTAAAATAAATCCCCATCTAAAAAAATGCTGGTGTGTTTTTTACCCATGGCTGGGTCAATATTGGACAGCACACATGGTTGGGTTGTTCTCACAGTCGGGTAACAACAACTCCACATTTGGGTAAACATAACCAAGATATGGGTTAAAAACACACCAGCAATTTTTTGGGGGGCAAAAACATTTTATAGTGTTAATATGTACGCAAAGTAGGAAGAGTAAAAGTTACGCAGTGTTGTGTTAATGAGATAACAGGCACAATCACTGATGAAAATGTGAACAGGAACAATGTAATGACATTAAGAATCAATGAATACTTCTTAACGATGGATCAAACAAATGAAAAACTTTATGCCACAATGCATGCTGGGTACCATAAAACAAAGCTCATCTATGGTTCCCAGCATGTACTGCGCCGTGAACATATTATGCAGATGAACAGTCTTGCTTTTATTTGCATTTATATTTGCTGTTTTTATTGGGACTTTTATTTTGTGATGTTTATTGATTTGTTTATTCAAACAGCTTGTTCATTGTCAGTATTGTCACAAAAAAAGGCAAAAGTCTTAAGCACATTAAAGAATTTTCATACCAACACATTATTTATATTTTTCTGTAGTGTGTCCTTAGGAAATTTAAGTTTACATTCCAAGCAATCCTTTTGTCATTATTTGTGATAATCCAGTGAGATTTTTGTATGTGTGTACAGTGAGTCTGACAACAATAGATAATCTCCACACAGAGATGTGGTCTTGTCATCATCTGGTCTGTTTATTAAGAGAAAAGAATGAGACAGACTTAACCCAGAAGACCTGTGCCAATGTCTCAAAGACACTTAAAGGAGCACCTGCAAACATACGGTACAATGAAGTTTTGGGCACTTTTGTCTGTAATCTGTAAAGTGGGGATGCTTCATAATAAAAATGTCATAAATCAATTTTATTTATCAATTACCTTCTATTATCAATCTTTGCAGTGACTGTCCTATGCGTTTAAAGCCGCTTTTGTCCAAGATTCAGCTTTGCAAGTCGGTTTCTTCAAGTGTCTTGGAGACATTGCCACAGGTCTTCTGGATTTAGTCTGTCTCATTTTTTCTCCTCCTTAATGTAATAATATCAGTCTAGACGATGACAAGACAACATTTCTGTGTGGAGCATTGTTGTCGGACTCCCTGTACATACAGAAACGTTACTGGATTTTCACAAATAATAACGAAAGGAATGGAAACAGACACACTGCAGCAAAATATAACGAAATGGCTTAAAACATTTTGTTGGGTAAGACTTTTGCACGGTATACTTTATGGTGTTAACTTCTTGAGCATCAGGGAATGTTGTTTAAGTTATTTGTTTCTTTTAACTTTTTTGTTTATTTTGAACACAAACAATGCACTGTTGATTTAATAAAGAGTTACCAGCACCTGATTGTTACAAAGTATAATGCATAAAAGAATATGGTTGAAAGATAAGTATGTGGTTTCTTAATTTAGCAGTGTGCAATTTCCCGGCCTAAAAGTGTTAATCTGCACCAGGTCTGGACTGGGACACAATGTTTCATTTTTACAATCTGTTACTCTTTAACCCTTTTGAGGTACCGATACAATGAGTTATCAATACATGTGTTCTTCTCTCCATCTTATTCTCCTTCTCATCCCCTGCTTTCTTCAGATATATATATATATATATATATATATATTCTTCAGATTCTGCTATAGATCAATCTTTATGAACGTTCTTTGAACACACTTTTTAAATTAAATTCCTTAATAACATTAACTATATTTTTAACAGCTGAACTACCTTTGATCCTTTGGGGGCTTAAATCCCGGTGCTGCGGTCCGCAAAATGTTTTGCAAAATGGCCTTAAATGAGGTCTTGGGGGCCTTTCTGAAAGAAACATAAACAGGCCTTCCAAGACCTACAAATATGCCACTTAGTAACAGGCAAGTTTTGTCCTAACTTGTGTCATTTTAGGGTCATTAAAAAGTTTTGTTTTACTGTGTAAACATTAGGGATGGGTACCGAAACCCGGTACTTTATCGGTCCCGGGGCTGAATTATGAAAGACCGAAGTATCAATAAGCTCAGACGTTAACGGTTCTTCTGTCGGTACTGGAGAAATTAAGAAAAACATTTCCTTATTATTGCTAAATAAACGTTACCAAGCATATTTCAACTGACCAACAATTTCTAATTTGCGATAATATAAAAGACATTTACCTGCATTTTCGTTATTCCCAATCTCGCACGCGAAATGTACGTCTGTCCCACACTACACAGAGTTCGCGCTTAATAGAGTGACAATGGCGGAGAGAATCAAATGGTCTAAAGTCTGGATACATTTCACTAGAGTGGATGCAGACAATGCTCGTTGCAACAAGTGAAACAAGATTTTTGGTCGTAAGAGCGGAAACACACGCAATCTGGCAAAACATCTTTCAAAAGTTCATTATGTGCAGACAGATAAATGCAAAGTTTTCAACAACCTAGCTACTACTTCATCATCCACGTCCTGAGGTACGCATCTAGCAGTCTTCCTAAATAACGCCGCCATAAACATTGCATAAGGGTTCTTTAAATTAGTATGTAATAATTTAATAAACATCACATTAAAGAATAGCCTATAAATCTTTAGAGTTTTTTTTCTGCAGTAGCCTAAATAAATCTTAAACATAAAAAATGCTTTCACAGTACTGCATTTAAAATGGATGAATAATAATAAATTATGCTTAAGAAATTATAAAGCAGAGCTTACCTAAAATTTAATTTGTAGTGATGAAAGACATAAACTTTTTTTGTCTGTACATTGCAAGAGGTTCCAAACCTGTATAACTTTTAAGCCCAAACATGTTACACTGCACAGCCAGGACAAGACCATGATTTGAAATGACATCTGGGCATCTGATAGCAAGGATTTGAATGTATTGTAACAACCAGGCAAATGTAAGTCAGAGACCGAACACCACAGGGACAAGTATGAAAGCTTTATTGCATTAAAACCATAAATACACTCCAATACGACACATTACCCCCCTTTAGTCAAGGCTTGCTTCAATCTCCCAGCCACCAACCGATCCCTGAAGACAGGAGACACAGAGTTCGATCTCGCACAGGGTCAGGCAGTAGTCCAGGTTTCAGTGGCACCAGCACAGGGTAGCAGCAGCACTAGCACGTTGTCAGCTTTCGCTACGAAACAGGAGCTCTCCTAACTAACAAAGAAGGCCCTCACTGACTAGCTCTATTAACTCCCCCTCTATCTACCTACCCGTCTTCACCGCCGGAGACACTAATTATCTCGAGCGGCC
>CM017906.1:23766010-23778995 GCA_008369825.1 Triplophysa tibetana
TCTCTTGATTTCATTGGTCAGAGGTCAAGTAAAGGATCAGCATGACGGATCAAACAGATGGAATCTAGAGCAAACATACATGTTGTAAAGAGAGACAGTGTTTTCTGAACCCAACACTGAGATATAAATCAGAGCTTTAAAAGTTCTTCTGAACACTTCCATCTATCTGTCCGTCAGCAGTTTCATCTTCCTGAACTTAAAGAACACTATCAGGAGATGCTCAATTGTCCCTTGATGAAGTGAAACTGGTCCTGGACTCGATGCCAAAGAACAAAGGTCCAGACAGTGAGGGAATCCCCCTGAAATCATTTCTTTCATCTGGGATATAGTCTCAGCACTCATTGAGAAGATTTATCAGAATGTTTGAAACACTCTATAGCTCACATTCTCACTGGCTCTTCAGTGTGGTCATGTTTCGCTCTTGGTCGTGATACCTGTCAAGGTCGTCCTCTATGGCCTTTGCTTTTCATTCTGTCAGTGGAGTCATTGGCTGAAGCTGTCATCAACTATACAACCCATTATTTCTGTCAATACCTCACGTCAAATCTCTCTTTATGATGACAAGATTTTGATCTGTTTCCAATATTTCTGTGTCTGTTCCTGAATGCTTCAATCCTTTCAACATTTTTGTTTCACAATTAATTGTAATAAATCAGCTTTAATGTCTCTTACAGAGACTCAAATCATTTCAGTTTCTCTATTTCAGACTGAGATGAGCTGTTAAAGCTGATGGTGTTCTCTAAGTCTCTAACACCTCTGTGGGAGCGGCTGGACTCTATAAGACCTCTTTTACTGCTTTACTTTCTAAGGTCTAGAACTCACTTCTTTTCATGTAGTATTCCTATATTCAAGCTACTAACTCCTAGGAAAGTGACGCTTTAGCTCGACCTGATTGAGACGTGGTGTGGGCCAGATGCTTTATGCCCTCTAAGAACCTGACAGATATATTAATAGAGATTATTTGACCTGTATTGTGTTAAAAGATAAAAAACATTCCAAAATCATGTTCAATTATGTTAGTAAAGTGTCTGACCTCAGTGTGTGTAGTTGACAGTTGTGAGTGTTGAGAGCATCAGAGATCAGCTTCACTCCTGAATCCTTCAGATTCACATTGTTACTCAGGTCCAGCCCTCTTAGAGATGTTGATGATTGTAGACATGAAGACAATCTTTCACAACACTCATCAGTCAGATTACAGTTCTGAAGACTGTGTGCAGGAAAAACACAAACAACACATTCAAGTGAAACACTTAGTGCTTTAATAAAACACACAAATCATCTGAACAAACAGCGGCAGTAAAGCTAAAAGCCTCACATGTGTTTACAAATAATAATTGAACACAAATACTTGTTTGGGTTTATATTGAGATTGTTCATATATTCTGATAATTTCATTTAAACAATCAATTTAGGGACAAAAAATATCTGCTGCTGTCAATCTACAGACAAACTTTTATTATAATGTTTGATGCAAAACTTACATTTAATTCAAAAACATTTAGGGAAAAAACATTGTCCGGGTTAATAGGACAATGCATGTTGTTTGATGTAAAGTTGCATTATATCAGATTACTCAAGTGTGTCAGTGTTGTGTTGATATGAATGAATGTAGAGATGAATCTTACAGAGCTCTTCTGGTGTTTCTGATCACTGGCAGAAGTCGAATCACAGCTTCATCAGATCTTCTGTATTTCTGCATCTCAAACATCTCTTGAGTCTCTTCAGACATCAGCAGCACGAACACCAGAGCAGACCACTGACCAGAAGAGAGATCTTGTCCTGAAAGATCTTCTGAATTCAGATACTCCTGGATTTCTGTTATTAGTGAATCATCATTCAGTTCATTCAGACAGTGGAAGAGATTGATGCTCTTCTCTGATGATACAGATTTCTTAATTTTCTGTTTGATATATTCACAAGTCTGTCTCAAGTCTTCTGCTGTGATGTTCAGTGAGGGCAGAAGATCTTTCAGCTCATTCTGATTTGACTCCAGAGAGAGACCCATGAGGAACCGCAGGAGAAGATCCAGGTGTCCGTTCTTACTCTTAAGAGCATTTTTGATTCCAGTCTTATGAAGGTCAACCAGTGAATTTTTCTTGAATGTCCTTTTTAGTTTGTCTCCAAGAGTGAGAGGGAATGGGTTTGTTTTTCTGTTTTTGCAAATGAAAAGCACGTAAAGAGCAGCGAGGAATTCCTGAACACTGAGATGTACAAAACTGAAGACCTTTCTCCCAGAAACTGGCTTTTCTGCCTGAAACATCTGAGTGCATAACCCAGAGAAAACTATACCATCATCGACATACAGCTCACATTCCTCAAGATCTTCTTTATAGAAAATCAGATTTCCTTTCTGAAGCTGTGTGAAGGCCAGTTTCCCGAGCTTCAGAACAACATCTTCAAAAGACTGAGGGAGATTGTCACTTTGTTTTTTTGCTTTCATCTGTTTCATCTGGGAGAGTAAGAAGTAGATGTACATCCCTGTGAGAGTTGTAGGAATACTTTGCAGATTCTCTTGAGTCATCATCAGAGGCTGGAGAACACTGAGACAGATCCAGCAGAAGACGGGAATATGACACATGATGTGCAGACTTCTGGATCTCTTGATGTGTGAGATGATTCTCTCTGACATGTCAGGTTTGCTGTTTCTGGTGAAGTATTTCTCCTTCTGGTCATCGTTGAATCCTCTGATCTCTGTCACCTGATCAATGTGTTCTGGAGGTATCAGATGTGCTGCTGCTGGTCTGGAGGTGATCCAGATGAGAGCAGAGGGAATCAGATTTTTCTCGATCAGGTTTGTTATTATGACATCCACTGAAGTTTCTTTAGTAACATCTGTAAATCCCTCACTGTTCTTAAAGCTCAAAGAGAAGCGACACTCGTCCAGACCATCAAAGATGAACATCACTTTACCTTCTTCTTTAGGCAGTGAGGACAGTTGATTTTCAGAACCAAAGAACTTTTTATTAATCAATCCCATTAGACTGCGGTTCACTGAAATCAGATTCAGTTCACGGAAGGCCAGAGGAAAAATAAAGATGATTTCCTGATTTTCTTTTCCTTCAGCCCAGTCAAGGATGAATTTACTGACAGAGACAGTTTTACCCACACCTGCGATGCCCAGCGTCAGCACTTTTCTGTTTTGTCGACCTGTATCACGCTGGACTTTAAATATGTCTTTACACATGACTGACGTGTCCTCAGTAGCAGTTCTGTTTGATTCCATCTGTCTCACTTCATGTTCATTCACTACTCCACCAGTGTGATTCTTCACTATATAGAGATCAGTGTAGATATCAGTCAAGTATGTATTCTGGTGTGAATTACCATCCAATATTTTCTCATAATCCTGTTTTAATAACTTCTTCAGTGTGTTGCTGAATTCACTGTAATCAACATCAACAGCTTTACTGTCAACTGCAGCTGCACCTTTAAAACAAAACAACAAGAAGATTAAATCCTCCATCATTTCAGACATTGCATTACTGTGTCAGCATTACTGTTCATTTACTCAATGAGAGGGATTTCATTTCCCATCAGGCTTTGCGTAAGACTGCATTCTCTTAGCTTTTGAGCTTGAAATGATGGCATATTTTGTGTTTGAGCCTATAAAGTACACTCTAAAAAACGTCTTGGTTACGTATGTAACCTCAGTTCCCTGATCGAGACGTTGTGTCGAGAACGACAGACGGTGGCCAGTCCTAAATGTCGCCATTTACGCAAAGGTTGTTAACCCTTGAGAAGGTGTTTGGGCGTAGCCCAACCCGCAGCTCTACAGATGTCTGCTAGAGATGCGCTTCTAGCCAGTGCCCAGGAGGTGGCTATACCCCGTGCGGAGTGAGCCCTCACTGCCAATGGGCATGGGAGATTCTGAGATCGGAATGCCGTCGTAACGTCCGGTTCATAAAAGGTTCTTTAATGATGGTAAGATATTTTATGGTTAAATATTTAATGTGAATCTGCTATACCAATTATTTAGGATAGTTAAAATGTATATACTCTACTCAATATTTATCACAAATATTATATCATCAATCATTATTTACTTCTACTGGGTGAAATTCTATGAACCAATTTTCTAAAATAATTTGATGCACATTAACTTCATGTTTTTCAACAGTATATGTGTTCAATATGTATTTAGGTTTATTTATTGATATTTCAGAGTTTTGCATATGACCATGTGCTGGGAATGAACTTGAAAGAGACGGGTATTTCTCGCGGTGCCAACCAAGTATCAGATCAGCTCAGAAGTCTGACAACTGTGTCGTACTTAATGTTTTAAAGGCGATATATTTATGTTTCTTCAAGTTGATTTCCTTTCCACATTAAAACAATAGCAATTTACAGTTTAAATAATTTTGGAAATTAAGTTTTGTGTGTTCTAATAGTACACATATGTACATGTCTCTATTTAAGGTGACTTATAAGCAAAGCTCTAAAGCATGGTTTAGACGCAAATTCAGTGCACATTCAAAAGTAAATAATCAAAATGTATGAATGAACCTTTGGCCAAACATTATCTTCTTTACCAAAAACATGTTTATACCGCAAGAGTCAGCTCAACAAAACTTCTGCCAAAAGATAATTTTAACATGTGAGGAGTGACCTCTACACTAACAACTTGTTTTGTCTTCATGTCTCATCTTCAGGCTCCTGAAAACACCTGACAGACACAGCTCTGGTTAAGTCTGATGCTCAAGGATGATGACCACAGCCATCGATGGAAAGTGGTGGGAATCTGCAATGTTCATGGCCTGCAAATTTGTGCCCCATGCCACACCCAGACCCAGACCCTACTTTTGTTTGGCCAGAAACTCAAATAAATAATATGAATGGATGTAGTTTTCTGCCATTTAATACAGAAAACAATATAAGATTAAATCATTGTATTGCCTTGCTGTATCATTGCTTGCTGTATAATCTTGCTTAACCAGTTAATGTATTAATATGTTCAAATATATTGAATGTTGCATGACATTTAATGATGTGACCAATAGGAAATAAAAGCATTACTTGATTTACATGTCTTGCTTATTGTTTTAGTAAGGTAAAGGTAAGGTAAGGTAAAACGGAAATAGAAAATCTAGAAAAAAATTAATTAATTAATAAAAAATTAATTAAATTAAAACGCCTCCTATTTTCTGATAAAGACATGGTTCTTTATAGCACCCCTGAGGTTCTGTAAGCCTGAAAAGGGTTCTATATAGCACCAAAAGGGTTGTGCTTTTGTTTTAAGCCAAAGAACCTCAAAGAACCATGTGTAGTGAAATAAATGAAATAAATTACTTTCAGTTTGCAGGATTCTCGTTTAGTCTATAAAAAATGTACACATAAATTAGTACTGACAAGACTAGGAAATAGGTGTTTTAAGTTACTACACTTGCTCAGAGGTTCTAAAGGATACCAACACCTCTTATATGTGAAAAGATCAAGGAAAATGTGGTCTGACATGTCATGACCCATTTAATGCTTCAACCTCACAGTGATTTATTTGTTCATCAAACTGATTCCTTATCAAGAGTTCTGAGTGAAACACTACTGTTGCTGAAAGAAAATTCATTTCAGTTCTGTTGTGGTCCAGTTATAAGTTATTTCTCAGCTGAGATTAGGATCAGTTGTGGCTCATGTGTGTGTTTAATCCAGATCTGATTCCTCTGAAGGTCGTCATTCTCTACTGTATGTGATCTGAGGGAAACTGGTTGTGTGGACTGAAGATGAGACAGAACAATAATGTGATGTATGTATGTGAGATGTCACTGCTCCATCAGTCTCGCTCTCCAGCATGTAGAGATCAGTTTCAACATTATTCAGACTGATACAGAACTGTCTCTACATCACCATTCAATAAGCGCTCAAGTTTCTGTTTTAAGATGTTCTTCAGTCTGTTTCTGAACTCACTTTAATCACAAAAAACAGCTTTACTGTCAAATGAAGGAGAGATAATAAAAGACTCATGAACTTTAACATCAGATGAAACTCTTTTTCTTTACCTTTCTTTACTTTGAGTTTTTTCTCTAGTTCTTCAGCCAGCTGGTTCTGGTTCATCTTCTTCAGGATGTCCAGTGTGATCTTCACAGCTCCTTCTTGTTTCTCACGCTCCACCATCTTATCTACTGTATCTAAGACATCTGCTTCCTCCAGTCCAGAAGCTGGAAACTTATAATCATCCCTCAGGTAACACCGAAACCTTTTCAGCTGAGCTTTATCCAAATCATCCAGTGAGTCTATGAGGAGCTTTTTAATAGACGCCATCATCCAGCACTGACTCACTTCTGTAGGACGAGAAGAAAAACAGCTCAGACAGTTTCTGGAGATCAGATGATGTTGCTGTGTAAATTACAAACCAATAATGTGGTTCATAAAAGATAACAGTGAGCTGTTGATCTTCTGCATGTTTTTCTGTCTCTTCATAATGAACACATTCAGCATGTTTGTCAAATGGTGGAGAGATTTGATAATGTAGATCAAATACTGTAGTAATGTTGAGTTCAGTGTACACTTGTGTTCTCTGTCTGATCTCACCCACACACCATAAAGTGACTATAGACCTAATGAAACTGTGTTCTATTGTGAGTAGACATGATGAGTGCTGGACAGAAATGATTAAATGAATGACTGACACCCACTTTGTGTTCATTTAAGGAGAAACATTACTGTAAGAAAAGCCATCTGAACAGATCGTCTTATTGTTTTACTGAGTCAAAGGGATATTTCACATTTTAGAGTCACATTTGTAACCTTCTATGACACTAAACAGTAAACAGCACAAAAATACTGACGACCAAAACTTTAGGGAGTCACATTATCAAATCTGTCTGAGGTCATAGTTCAAACGTGCGGCCTGACCTTAAGACTACTACTGTTTTATACTATTGCAAAATATGACTTGTGTAGTAAACTAATAAACAGCAAATAAGTGTTTTTAGACTTAAACCTGTCATACTAACAACTTACGATAGTATTTGGATCTGAAACAGAAGCAGTTGGTAAAGGATCAATCTAATCTCTAACTGAACATCCACAGAAATAAACATGTCACACACTTCTGATGACAAAACACAAGAGTAAAGTTCATGATAATCTGACTTCAAATGAACAGAACAATGTCTTTGATTTATCAGCACAGAAAGAGATCTTTTGTGTTACAGTCACAGACGACTGGTTGCTTGCACAGAAACAAAATGAAAAACAAACACTTAGGATTATAATACATTCATCAAAGACAGGAGCAGGTCATACAGTTTTTATCTCTGAAAAAAAAGAAACTTTGGACCATCTTAAACAAATACTGTCTATCCTAACAACTTATATTTACCATTAAACCCAACTTTAGCTGTTGTATTTCATTGTGCTCAATACTCAAAGTTGTCATAAAATAAACAGTCAATCAATGCATTTGCAGTACCAACATAATGTTCTTCTGATCAAAGCAACAGTTCTAAATAATTGTATTATACCAAAGTACCAAACACAAAAACCTTTAAAAATACCAACAGAACAAAATACTAAACATCGATAATAGTAACAAGCATTGAGTCAATGTTAAAATGGTCAATATCACTTTTGCACCCACAATTAATGCTGAACAATGTTGAAACTAAAAAAACCTGCAATGTTTGCTTTAGTTGGGATCTTGACTCTTGTGTTTAAAGGAGCCATTCTTTTGCTGTTTTTGAGCCTTTTGATTATGTTTTTTGGATGTTTAACAATGGATGTTTATGGTTCTGTTTGAAAAGTGAAAGAACAACAGATGAAAATCCACATTTTTCTGTGTTGAAGTGCAATAATGGGTCCCGCGGTGCATCCAGCAACCCAGAAAACGTGAAAAACAAGAACCCGTAAGCAGTGTTGGGTAAGTTACTCTGAAAAAGTAATTAATTACTAGTTACTCATTACATATTCAATAGTATAATTAGATTACTGTCCAAATTACTCTGTCCAAAAGTATTTAATTACTCATTACTATTACTTCTATATCCTACTCTATACTACACACCTTGACTAGTTAAGTGATTCAAGGATAGACATGAAACGGCTTATTTAATTCATTCAAATAAATAATATTATTAACTGACCAAAGTATTACAAATGTGAGAATTATACATTAAAGCACAGATTTTAAAGTAAGACTTTGAATTTTGATGTCAATTACTCTATTGCACAGCGCATATATTTCACAAAGTATTTAGTTTAATTACATCAAAAAGTAACTGTAATTAAATTACAGAAAACATATGAGTAATCCCTTACTTTACTTTTTCAAGGGGAAAGTAATTAAATTACAGTAACTAATTACTTAGTAACTAGTTACACCCAACACTGCCCGTAAGTTTGTTTTGGTGTGCCTATACCTGCAAGCATGTAAGAAATTGAGCCGTTTAGATTTCACTCCTGTTGTGACGTAAAAGCAAGGCTCTTATTATAATGTTACCCGCCCCTTAATCTACACAATTCTACCCACCACGCTGTTTCACAAGCTTCACAGTCTTGAGTATCTTCACTTCAGAAAACTGTGTGATTGGTTTGTAAACACGCGAAGATGTTCTCTCTCCAAACAGGGACCCGGAGGGGCTTCGAGAATGGGCCGGGGGAAACAGGTGTGCTTATCGAAAACAATGGGGTTTTAGTGTTCAAAGATGAGAACTTTTTCTAGTTCGCTTTATGTGACCATACTTTATTGTTTGTCGGTGGAAGCACAGGCTCACACAGCGCATTTTCTGCTGAAAAGGTGGGCGGAGACTAGCAGCACACTTGCACTAATAGAGACACATACACCAAAACAGTGCTTTTCTCCTAACATGCAAAAGTGGGGATGTAGCGGATAATCAAAGATAAAAGATCTGTGGTGTTTTTTGCTAAAACTTCACAAACACACTCTGGGGACACCTGAGACTTATTTACATCTGGTGAAACCATTCAAACAACCTCTTATTTGAAGAGACATGCAACAATAGGGGTTGCTGTGAGCAGAGCTGTTTTTGACGAGGCAAGAAGTTTTGGTTTTGTTTACACGGCCATTGAGTGTTTTTAAAGAGTAATTAGCATGAGATCATGACAATGACAATGACATTTCATGCAGTCTGTTATGTGTGCCGTGTTTGAAATTAAGCAGTCTGCCAAGTCGTGAAGTCTGAAGGTGATAAATAATAACTAGTCCATGTATAATACTGTCACAAGAGAATTGTAAATGTCCTTTTTTCTTACTGGCATCTGTAGAAGGATTCGAATGATTCCCGTCAGACTCGGGCTCAAACTGGTAAGGTAAAATGGCCGCCATCTCTAGCTACACAATAATATATATGACATCCAACCACCTATAACCATAATGATGGTAAGCGTTCCATTTGCGACACATGATGAACGCATTTGACAAATCACAACAGACTACACATCTGACCAATCACATGACACAAGGCTAACGATAGGAGGGGACTAGACGGATGAATCGCGGAAAGAATCATTTGAGATTCAGTCAAGAAGTAAGTAAGAATAATTACCTATTATTATGACAAAATAGTGTTTTTTCACCTTGTATGTACATAAACTTGTTGTTGGACACTCCATAAACCAAAGTAGGACCTTAAAATCAATGCTACTTACTCTTTAAACAAAAATATGTTCCAGAGAGTTTCACAAGACCCTAATAAATCATACCAACTTGTCGAAAGTGCTCGCCCGATGAGTCTTTTAAGAGGGGCTATAAAGAAAAGATAATAAAAAGATAATAACCAAACAACAACGAAGACAAAATGAAAGAAAAGGACAATCAAATTTGAGGTTTTAAATTCAGAATCTTTTTTAATTCAAGTCCTGGTGATATAAATATGATGCCATACATCTTTAAAGCGCGGGGGTTACGACAACATGAATCTCAGCTCACACCTGTCCTCTTTTCATTATAACAAATACGCTTAAAATAACAAGATCTGCAATCCAATTCTCATGGTTGGAGGTTTTAATCTGGAAGTGCAGATCTCTATATTTAAAGATTATTTGGGCATTGTGAGAGAGGACAGGTGTGAACTGTGATTCATGTTGTCGTCTCTTCTGCTGCTTTTGAAGTGCTTTTCAATCTTTTTGGAATGTGGGTGTTTTTTCTTATGAACAGAGAACAACCAAAACTGGTTTTACAGCATACAGCTTTGCCTTAACATACTGTATCATTTAATATATTTTCAGTCAACAAGTTGGAGAAAGAATACTTATTACTACTTTTTTTGTATGCTGTAAGTATATAAGTGTGTCATCTTGCTCCGATTTGGAGAGCACATATAGCCAGATCACCCACTCCATCAGTATTATTTTCCCTCTGTCAGTCTGTAGGTATAGGACTAAGTCTACGCTATGTGGAATCAGGTTTTATACTTAAATTTGCTTCTAAAATTAGTCAGACTCAAATTATAAAGACGCAGAATAATTATTTCTATGAATGGTAACTGTGAAATCCATCATGTTATTGCAAATTCTTCTGTGAACAGTTGATATATATCCAAAGTATCTTGAGCTTATCTGCAAGACTTACAATAATACCATGAGAGTTGTACAATATGTATGCAATGTCTATATATATATACACAGTATGTGTGTCAGGACTCTGTCCTTCCTGTCACCAGTTTTCTAACCCTGGACAGAGTTTGTGACCCTATCATGTCTTTCGGGTTTTTTGTTGTGTTGTGTGAAGACTCTTGGTTTTATCACTTGAGCTTTGTGTCCTCTTGTTGCGTCTCTTAGCCCCGCACTCCTGTCTCCTGTTATCATGCCCGTGTCACCTCCCTTTTGTAATTATCCTGTTCCAAGTTAGTTTTCCCTTTGTTCGGTTTCAGTTTGTTAGTCGTTCTGTTCATCAGGTCGAAGTGTTAGCTTGTTTTCCTTGTATTCAACCTGTTGTTGTTCCCACTTTATATGGTCTTGAAGTTTATTTGCTCGTTTTTTTCCCTCTCACGGTTTTTCCCCATCGTGTGTTTTGTGTTTATTTGTGAATAAAATATTTTGTAAACCCTTACCTGCCTGCGCTTGGGTTCTGTCAATTCGTACCGTGACAATGTGGCATATGTTTGAGTTTGTGTATGCATTTGATTTCCCCCCCTTACTTCTCATCTCATATTATTTACTATGCTATAATTTTAACTGTGTGAAAATGTCTAAATTAAGTTGTTTTAGTGATTTATTGTTTCATGTACGGCTGGTTCTGCTTTGCTGCAATGTAAATTACAAAAGTGCAATTAAATCAAATCTAATTGAATTGAACTAATTCTAGTAAGAGTTTTGATCTGAGAGCTATACCGTGCTCTAAACACATCAGTAGAGGATTCTGCTATTGTCTTATGCTCTTGCATTTGTTGTGTGATTTGTGTTCTTGACTGCATTGTGATAAGTTATATGTAATGTGCAGTTGTTTTTGTGTTGTATATTCACCCTCTGTGAAGAGTTCAGATAGACATCAGAAGATTGTTTCATAGTTTAGGTGTCGTCCTAAGATTTCCTCTTGATAAATGATCAAGTACTCTCTCAAGAGAGTTTAACTAACTCTACGAGGAGTCTTTTTTGTCTTCTCTAGTTCATGTTTTTGAGTTGTCACAATTAGTCAGAGCTCAGACAACAGTATAAAATATAAAAAAGGCCAGTTCATGAAACCTTTTAATGTCTTTATTAGTGAATGGATCGATCTGTGCAGGAAACTGAACACTATTTACAACATTATCAACATTAATAACATAATATACATAAGTTGTGAAACATCATACGGGTTCCAATCGCATTCATGTTCCCTTCTCACTACGAAGGGCAGAGCCCCTTGAGATCCAAACTCTCACAATAAAGCCGTTTAGGTGTCACGGAGTATAACTGAGTAAAACTATAGTTAAATGTCTCTTATAATGATGTTAACCGGGAAACCTCACTTAAGATGGCAGTATGTCATGGAAGAACAAAACAACACACAGGTCGTAGTTCATCACGCTTGTCTGAATTGTTGTCAAGGTTGTTTCTAACTCTCTGGACAGAGTTGTGACACTATCAGGTCTTTTGGGTATGTGTTGAGACTCGTGCTTTCCTGTAGCTCAGTGGTTAGAGCATTGCGTTAACAACACAAGGTCGTGGGTTGGATCCCAGAGGATTGCACGTACTTAGAAACAAAAATGTATAGGAAAAATGCAAAATGTAAGTCGCTTTGGATAAAAGCATCTGCCAATGCATAAATGTAAATGAATTGGATGTGCAAAAGTGAATTAACATGGACAAATCCACAGTTTTAACAATGATTCAGTTGTTTTTATCTGCTCTATTGCTCCTCTGTATTGCTTGACTTTTTTTTCGAGGCAATCTGTTTTCTTTCTAAGTAAGGTTGACTCGTTGGATTTTACAGAGAAACATACACACTTTTGATGACAAAGGCAAACATGACAATTAATGATAATATTACTTGATAATAAATGAAAATTGACATTCTCAATATGATGAAGATTATACAGGTTTTGTCATGATTCCACCTATCATGTCATTTTTGTATGCGTGTTATTTGAGTGGAGTCATGGCATAACATAACCCATGGTTTTATGTGAGATTGAATGATTCTTTCTCGTGTGTCGGTCATCGCTCCTACCCTGCCTGTTTCGCTCGTTTCCCTCATTAGCTTTCCTTGAGTGTAATCCCTTGCACCTGTTCCCACTGTTATCTCTCCCATATAAAGATCCTCATGTTTCATTGTCTTGTGCCGCGTTCATTGTACCTGTTTGATGCTGTAGCTGTTTTGTACCTGTTGGTCCTTGTACCTGTTGGTCCTTGTACCTGTTGGTCCTTGTACTGTTGGTCCTTGTACCTGTTGGTCCTTGTACCTGTTGGTCCTTGTACCCTGTGGTCCTTGTACTGTTGTCTTGTACCTGTTGGTCCTTGTAGGTCCTAGTTGGTCCTCTGTACCTGTTGGTCCTTGTACCTGTTGGTCCTTGTACCTGTTGGTCCTTGTACCTGTTGGTCCTTGTACCTGTTG
>CM017906.1:23779095-23824508 GCA_008369825.1 Triplophysa tibetana
GTTGAATGCACAGCTAAACAAGTGTGTTTTGTAATCTGGACTTAAAAGTATCTACTGTTGGTGAACGTCTGATGTCTTCTGGAAGCAGATTCAGCTACGAGTGGCGTAAAGGCTAAACGCTGACTCGCCCTGTTTGAGTGAACCCTTGTTATCTCTAACTGACTTGATCCTGATGATTGAGAAGTCTGATTGGTTTATATTCAATGAGCATATCTGAGATGTATTTAGGTCCTAGACCATTGAGTGATTTATAGACAATTAATAATACTTTGAAGTTGATTCTAAAAGTACTGGTAACCAGTGTAAGGACCTGAGGATGGAGTGATATGCTCAGATTTTTTGGTTCTGGTCAGAATCCTGGCAGCAGCGTTCTGTATGAGCTGCAGCTGTCTGATGGTCTTTTTGGGAAGACCTGTAAGGAGTCCATTACAGTAATCCACCCTGCTGGTGATGAAAGCATGAACTAGTTCTCTAAATCTTGGCTTGAGACAAAACATCTGATTCTGGCTATGTTTCTGAGATGGGTAGGCTGATTTGCTTATTGCTTTGACATGACTGCTGAAACTAAGATCAGACTCCAAAATGACCCCAAGATTTTTTTACCTTGCTTTGTGTCTTTAGACCTCTTAAGTCAAGGTATGTGTTTACCTTGTTAGTTTCCTTGTTACCAAAAACAATGACTTCAGTTTTGTTTTTATTTAACTGAAGGAAGTTTTGACACATCCAGCTGTTATTTCATCAATGCATTGGCAAAGAGAGTCAATAGGCCTGTAGTCATTGGGTGCGAGGGCTAGGTAGATCTGAGTGTCGTCTGCGTAGCTGTGGTAGGCAATTTGGTACTTTTTCATTATTTGGCCAAGTGGGAGCATATACAGGTTGAAGAGGAGCGGAGCTAGAATGAGCCCTGTGGAACACCCACAAGTCATGGGGTGTCCAGTCAGATTTATGGTTGCCTATGTTCACATAGTAACCTCTCCCTTTAAGGTATGACCCAAACCATTTAAGTATAATCCAGAAAGCCCTACCCAGTTTTCCAGCCTATTTAGGAGTATGGTGTGATCCACTGTGTCAAAAAGCAGCACTGAGATCTAGTAAAACCAGAACTGATATTTTGCCTGAATCAGAATTCAATCGAATATCATTAATTATTTTTATGAGCAAAGCGACGATGTTTCCGATCACCATCTTATAACATGTACACTGCGCACTGCAGAAATCAGTTGTATATCTCGTTATCGACAGGGTAGAACAATCACCTCAACTACTAAAGATAGTTTCGTAAAGAACTTGCCAGATCTGACTCCTCTAATAACCTTTCCAACTAATATAGAATCGCTCGATGACATGACCAGCAACATGGGCACCATTTTCTCTAATACATTAGAAGCGGTCGCACCTATGAAGTCAAAAAGGATTAATGAAAAGATCATAGCACCATGGTATAATAACACCACTCGCGCCCTAAAAAGAGAAACGCGTAAACTGGAGCGAAAATGTAAACAAACCCAATTAGAGGTCTTTAAAATTGCATGGAAAGAGAGTGCAAGCTGTTACAAAAAGGCACTAAAAGCAGCAAAAGCCGAGCACTTCCGTAACCTCATAGAAAATAACAAAAACAATCCAAGGTTTTTATTTAGTACAATTGCTAAACTAACAAACAAACAGACTCCACCTGACCTGGGTATTCCGCCGCACCTTGGTAGCAATGAATTCATGAAGTTTTTTACTGAGAAAATCGAAATAATACGAGACCACATAGCTAAAACCAAACCTGAAAGTGTGACGGAAGAATTAGTCTCACCCGTCAACCAAAAAGAAAAGCTACAGTGTTTTTCTCCTATGAATCAGGAAGATTTAATTAAAATTATTGCAACATCCAAACCGACGACATGCTTATTAGACCCCATTCCGACTACTTTATTAAAAGAGTTACTACCTGCTGCAATTGAGCCCATTTGTAACATAATCAACTCGTCAATTAATCTAGGACATGTCCCAGGACCCTTTAAGCTGGCTGTAATTAAGCCTCTTATCAAAAAACCAAACTTAGATCCCAATGAACTTGGAAGCTATAGACCGATTTCAAATCTCCCGTACTTGTCTAAAATACTAGAAAAAGTAGTGTCAACTCAACTGTGTACCTTCCTACAAAATAATGACATGCACGAAAAGTTTCAGTCCGGCTTTAGACCGTATCATAGCACTGAAACTGCGCTCGTTAGAATTACAAATGACCTTCTTATTGCATCAGATAAAGGTAACATCTCACTCTTAGTCCTGCTTGACCTTAGTGCTGCTTTCGATACTGTAGACCATAAAATACTATTAGATCGTTTACACAATTATATTGGTATTCAGGGACAGGCACTACAATGGTTCAGATCTTACTTAACAGACAGATATCAATATGTCCATTTAAAAGGGAAATCGTCATATCTTACGCAAGTAAATTATGGATTACCTCAGGGATCGGTTTTAGGACCCTTGCTTTTCTCCATATACATGCTGCCCCTCGGCAACATTATTAGAAAACATGAAATTAGCTTCCACTGTTACGCAGATGATACTCAGCTATATATCTCATCAAGACCAGATGATTCCTTCAAACTATCCAAACTGGCAGAGTGCATCGAGGACATAAAACATTGGATGACTAGTAATTTCCTTCTTTTAAACTCTAACAAAACGGAAATATTACTTATAGCACCAAAAACCGGTAAACAGAATATCTCCGATTACAGCCTGCAAATTGAAGGCTGCACTGTTACTCCAACAAATACAGTTAAAGACCTAGGCGTTATATTAGACGGCAACCTGTCATTTAAAAATCACATCTCAAATATCACAAAAACAGCCTTCTTCCACCTTAGAAATGTTTCCAAGTTACGAAATATTTTATGTTTTGCTGACGCAGAAAAGCTTATTCATGCATTTGTGACCTCACGACTTGACTATTGTAATGCTCTACTTAGTGGTTGTCCTGCATCATCGATAAACAAACTACAGTTAGTTCAGAATGCAGCTGCCAGAGTTCTTACTAGGTCAAGAAAATACGATCACATAACCCCAGTTTTATCATCTCTTCACTGGCTACCCATTAAGTATCGTATTGATTTTAAAATTATTTTAATTACATACAAAGCCTTAAACGGTTTAGCCCCTATTTACTTAACCGAGCTTTTATCACGTTACAACCCAACACGCTCTCTAAGATCTCAAAACTTAGGACTTTTGACAACACCTAGAATAACTAAATCCACCAAAGGGGGTCGAGCTTTCTCATACGTAGCACCTAAACTCTGGAATAGCCTTCCTGATACTATTCGAGGGTCAGACACACTCTCCCAATTTAAATCTAGATTAAAGACACATCTTTTCAGCCAAGCTTTCACTTAATGCATAGTTAATGAACAGCAGCTACGCTAATTATTCTCTTTATTCTCTTTCCGCCTCTGCTTCGGGATGCCCATCCCGAGGTAGGAAGAAGTTCCACCATGTCCAGACGACCGACATATTAGTATGATCTTACTCGTTGTATAAATACAATGCACTGTGCTGTGTTTTACCTTTTCTGTTTTTCCTGTTTGCCCTGTAAAGCTGCTTTGAAACAATACACATTGTGAAAAGCGCTATATAAATAAACTTGAATTGAATTGAATTGAATTGAATCGCTATCTCTGTGATTTGGTCGGCTCATATATACATTTTCAAGGTTTTATCCACCATTTGCGAAAAATGGGGGCTGTTTTGAAGTGTTTTGGTATTATTTCGGGTGCTGGGTGATATCCATAAGTTACCGGGAGTCTACCGTTTGTTTATTCATCATGGAAACTCGTAACATTTCAGACCCCTCGTTGATCGTTTTCCGGTTTGCGATTATATGGGGAGTCTGCAGACCTGGAGCATGCAGCTTTGCGCCCCAAGCAGTTTTACGCCCCTGCTGTTCCTTATGTCTCCAGTAGGGGGAGCATGCAGTTTTACGCCGCTGCAGTATAATTCATACAAGTTCATAGAGATTTATTTTTCTAAAACTTTTTGAAATAACAAGAAAGTACAACTGCATGATCATTTAATATTTTTTTAAGTATTTCCAAGTATTATTCTAAATGAGATCAATAATATGACAACTTAAGAGGCCTAATTAGCCCATGCAGTTATACGCCCCTGCTGTATAATTCATACAAGTTCATAGAGATGTATTTTTCTAAAACTTTTTGAAAATAAATATGAAAATGAGTGAGAGATATCGAGTTGGCATACACATGGTAAGCTAGTTGATCCAGACACAACATTGACCTGGTCGCCAATAAGTATTAATTGTATTGTTTTTGAGTTTAAATTTGACACACACTATATTATGAATACATATTTATATGTGTTAAGATGTTTAAATTAATTCATAACAATATAAATTTATCGTTAAAAAACTATGCATTTTGGGCCATTTCTTGGTAAGAAAAACGATTATTTACCATACCTCTACCTCGCGAAAGACGAAAAAGTGATCTGTTAGGTCTGTTCTGGTGGTTCATAATGACCAGTGAACCCCTAGTGGAAAAATAAGGAACAACAGGGTCCTAAAACTGCCTGGGGCGTAAAACTGCCTGAGTCGTAAAACTGCATGCTCCAGGTCTGCAGACTCCCCCTTCTCGTTTGCGATAACAGGTCTCAAATGCAGACAGGTACGGTTATATCATTAAATGCGATACAACTTTAGGCTATACGAACTATACGCAAACCTTGCCATCACATCCGGAAAATAGGTCATTAAATTTGAGTAAAATCATTCCGTGTGATCATTTATAAATCACAAGAGTCTCCAGATAATACTGATGCCAAGCAAAAACTGTGAGTGGTGCTAATGTGTAACCTATCGTTACGTCCGGAACCAAAATCACAGAAAGCTCCAACTGCGCAAACTGCTATAAAATCAAAGCAGTGGGCGTTTACTTATAAAGTCTTCAATGCAGCACGCCCATTAAAACAGAGCGTCTGCAGTGCTGGCTTCAAAACCTGTGTAAAAATCCACTATTTATTATTGATTTTATTGTTTTTGAATGTAAAAACCACGCAAAAGTCCTAAGTAGACAGTATATAACATAATAAAACAATAAACAAGAACAGTTCATGAGACCTTTAATGCTTTTGTCCAAAGTGGTTTAAAGTGTCACTTTGCAAAGCCATGTCTAGTTAGATCAAAACAATGTTTACATAGATTTAAATGGAATGATGACTATTTACTTTATTGAACCGTCTGGACAGGATACTGTGTTAAAGTGAAATTTATAGAAATGGTACACCTAATACTGTTTTTATAAAAAATAATCCTTATTCACAATAGTTACTTTTTCATATACTGTAGTTTGAATATTCATACATATAGTCAAATGATATGATTTGACTCAAGGGAGCCATGAATAAACCAATCATACAGATAATTATTTAAACAAATAGCATTGCTAATGTACATTCTATAAATCATATTCAATGATACAACATGGTCTATAATACAATGTGTTTCATATTTTTCCTGTTTTTATGAATTCAATTTCCTTCTATACATATTTGGTCTCTACTGATTGTTCTACAATGTGCTTTCCGTCCAGCTGTTTTACAAACAATGCAAAGTTGTGAAAAGTGCACTGGAACAAAAGAAGTTAACTGAATAATAAGCTGTGTGTAAGAAAAAGACCAATAAAAAAAGGAGACCCATGGCACTTTTAATCTGTAATTGTCCAACTCTAAAGCACCAGTCCTCATTCACTTCCTTCACTTCCAAACACAATATGAGTAATGCCAGAATTGTATTTTTTGATATGCTTATTCTTTAAGTTCTGCGGGAAGCATACAAATGCTAAAAGAGTGACAGAAAAAATGGAAAGAAAAAGAAAAGGAGACAGAGCTCTCGATGATGAAGAGGTTTCAGTCAAGACTAAACTGGGTTTGGCCATGTAATTGTGCTGAAGAAACCTCAGGCAGTTGTCAAAGCGACTGAAACCTAAGAACTTAATTTGCATGAATAAAAAATGATTTCACCTTGTACATTTTATATTCACGTGAGTTTATATTTAATCTGCATACCCTAGTAGATCAGTTTTTGAGACCGTGTGTGTATAGGTTTTGTGTGTGTGTGTCAGTGTTGGATGGGAGCTGCTCCCTCTGTTGCCCCCGCAGTATAAGCAAGAAATTCATTCAGATGTATATGTTGAGGCAAAACTAAAATATTCATGACCAGGGAGACAGAGATGAGCAGCTTTACTTATCAAACACCTTGACCGGCCGCCACAGTTAGCCGAAAAAAACAAAAACACAGGAATACCGAGCAGTAGATACTGTATATTCAAAATGCATCATGCAACGTATCATACAAATTCAATGAAACGATCTGAAAAGTTCCCAGTTTTTTAGTCCTATAGGGAACATGGGAAACATTTCTGACTCCTATAATGATTAAAACATTTCAATAAAACGTTATACTTAGTAATTGCATCTCGTTTTAGAACTTTGATTTGCAAGCATGAGATAACGTGGCATAATACAATTCTGGATTCAATTTATGTGCAGTATTTATGTGAACAATTTGCATACTTTTATGACAAAGGATGAACCCCACAAAGCTGTCATTACAATCCTGACGGCCATTTTTAGAATAATTTACTTTTACATTTGACATTAAAATTTAAGACAGTTTTGAAGTAGGAATTTGAAACCAACAACCACCGTCAGAGAACACACAAACTTCTATACTGTAGCACACACAAGTCCTACAGTATAGTTACTGAGATATAGTCACACTAATTTTGACAGCATTGCATAATTCACACATTTTGGCCAGAATCCATTGGTTTTCTTTTATTGCATTGAGGCACAAAGGGCCTGTTCAAAATTGCTGCTACCATAAAAACGGTTACGTCTAAGAGCAGCAGGCGGAAAGCAGAGGTCGCGGCTGAACAGAAGATGTGTCGCTCGGGTCGCCAGCCATAGGACGACAATTTGACCTTTGCTTAGAAGACGCCGCTGGAACGGCGCTATCACACAGCGGGACGTCGTGTTCTCTCTCTTGCCAACAGCCGAGCCCTGCTGTGGACTAACGCAACCTCTGCCTCCTCTACTGACACGTGCTAACACCCTGCTTAATGCTGCTCCCGGTGCATGTCGAGACAAGACTTCCTGTCAGCGTACAGCTGTTCACCGGAGCGGAAACAAAATCAACATACACTCTCGATCTTCATTTTGTGATGTAACAAACTTCATAGTATGACTCAGTTTATCTGAAACATTTGGTATTATTGTGCGTTATACCTATATTCAGGTACAAATTTGGGAATCGTGTGGTTGAATTGGTAGCTGATGACACCATCACAAAGAGATGTAATGATCTAAGAAGCAGGGCATGACTGAGGTGTCATGTAAACATACAGAACAGGGTTACTAAAACATAGGATTTCCTTTAGAAGTTTTAAAAAGACTACACAAAAAAATGTTGTAAATGTTTTCATCAAGTCTTTTTGGATCTAAAATATACTTTACTTTGAGGCTCTTTACTTTGTCACAGGCTTATTGTAATGGATTCTTAAATCCCATTATTCCCCAAACATAAAATGTTCATGTCACATTCTTATAAATAAAACGTCCTTTTTGGCCAAACATTTTTATTTTTCAGCCCTCTCCATCAACCCTGTGTCATTCAGAGACTTCTGTTCAACGTCCAATTAAGTCTCGATGGATAACATCAAAGAGCCTCACTAAAAAAATTTCTCATTGAAATTTTTCTTTCGCTTTGAAATGGGCCTACATTAGATTACCAAAGTAAAATGTGTTACAGAAGGCTTTTTATGTTGTTGCTAAATGGGTCATGTCACGAGGAATCATATTCCTTGATCATTTGAGAAAAAGGACCTTGTAATTTTCAAAACTCAAAACTGCATAGCGGAGAAAAGGGCATTCATTACAAATGAATTGAAGTATGAAATTTTTATGTTTTTTATGTCAGTGCAATTCACATGAAAACTGTTCTCTATTTACACTTAATGCAGATATGTCACGGTGATCACAAACCACCCAGTCACAACGTAAAGTCACGGAAGTAAATTATTGAAGCATTCATCAAATCTTCTGATGATCCTAGCGTTACATTGCAGCTTGCATGCATTTCTAAAGACTGCCAAAGTTAGAATGTACATATGTAGATTTCCATTATGATCAGCTAATTTTCACTGAAAGAGTTACAAATATTAGCACGATGTTCAGTAATCAAACTTACAAAAAGAAACCACCAACGCTATTGAAAAACAGCATATGCTGTTTTGGTTTTAATTGATTCTGGTTTGTGCTGGTCATGTGCTGGCTTAAGATGGCCATGTGCTGGTCCTTAGCTGGTCATGTGGAGGTCCATAGCTGGTTTAAGCTGGTCAAACCAACCTCCAAGCATACCTAACCCAGCATATGCTGTTTTTTCAACAGGGAAAGAAACCACCCGTTCATAAATATGTACTGTTGCAAATAACTAGAATGGTGCCTGATAATCTGAAGTACTTTAAAAACATCTTGCGCTATCGCTAACAAGCTTTTAAACACAAAAAACTGGCAATCGCATCTCTGTGCAGGAACTGCTTCGATAATCGCATTAGGTCTGTGTTAATGAGGGCAGCAAATATCATTATGGTGCTGTTCGCTGATAAAGCGGCAAAAAAGTTTTAGCCCACTAATTTAACAACCTGCAATATGACAGGAAATGCCCATCCGACCTTAGCATGAGTAAATCTCCACAATATTCCTGGACACCCTCATTGACCCGAATGAAGAAGACTTGCTGTAGCTGCTGTGTGAGATAAAACACGATTAATGATTTCAATTACGCCGGACCTGCTCGCATTTACTGGCCTGATGTTGCAGCTGTGGTCACGTACCAGAATTCATCGACTTTCACATACTTTTATAAAGGCCATGATTCATGATTGTAAGGGCTCTGTCTGTATCTTTTTGCTTCTCTCTGACATCTTTGCAGACCCCACACATACTGTGCGACTCCTTCTTCTCCAGTCCTTAGGCATTCACATACTTATGAAGTTTCAGGGTTTAGAAGAGATATAAAGAGGCTTTAGTAATGTTATACTGTATGTTGAAGTAGACAGAGAAAAAGAACACATCTAATAGACTTCAAGGCGTAGCTGTTGAATCCATGCAATTTGAAGCCATTTATGCAACCTATTTGAATGTACATTTTTGTAAGAAAGAGGATAATGTGTAAATCTTGCTTTGATATGGTGATGTAACGCCAGCATCTCACACATTTTTTTTACCCTAAATCAGGAGCAAAATCTGAAAATTATTATGATTTCCATCCTACTTTCCTTGGTTTTTAATGTGTTTCGTGTTTTTAGTTGATGAGTTTATTTTGTATCCCAGTCGCCCTGTTCATTTCAAATGCTTTCATGTGTTCTCTTCATCTTCTTTACTAAAATGGTGCCTTTGTTACTACATGTGCTTTAAAGTGAAGGTTTCTTTATTGTCTTACTTGGCAACTCTTAACCTAAGTACTAGTTCAATGACGAAGCATATTTGTATTGGCATTTCAATTTCCAAAGCAGGTTTGAAAAGATGTTATTGAAGTTGAAATGTTAGCAACTGAATAATAGAAAAACCTCTGTGGGTAAGTGCGGTTTGCTTGGCACTGCCTTTGATGAGTATTCACTAAACCATGCTGGATTTCAGCCTCAGTATAGGTGATTCTCTGACTCAACTGCTTCGTTCTCTCATTCAATGTGGGACAACTACATTTAATAATCATTATGGTGTGCTATACTACACCTTCAAAGACCGTAAGGGGGCTTTGATGTGTTTGACGTATCTGATTTATTAACAATTGTATGACGTTTGTTGAAAATAATAGAAATAAAAATGAACAGGTGCGAATTGTTTAAGATGATTATTTCATTGCTCATTGTCTTTTAAGCCACCAGACCATATAAAAACCTGAGCTGCGGAGCAACAGTTATAGGGGAGTAATAATCTAACAACTTCTTTAATAGCTTTTATGCCATTTTTACACTGAAATTAAAGCTAAATTACATCAAATCTCTCGAGCTATGAACATGCTACTTCTGAGAAATACGATTTTCTTTTGGGTCATGACGTCCAAGGTTTGCTATCATTGATGTTTATTTTTGTGTTCTGCTAAAAAAATAAAAGTAACACAACTTTTGTGCGTGAGGAATGGTTGAATTGTTTCATTAAAGGAACTTCCTTAAAACGGTTTGCAACATTCTGATGAAAACCAAAGCCTAAATGCCATTTTCAAGCATTCATATTAACAGAAATATCAGTCTGTTTGAAATGACAATTAAAATAAATATGCTGGAACTTTGATAATGGAAACAAAAGAGGATCAAACGACTGTATGCGAAAGCCACAAGCGAATGATCCCGGTTTAACATTCCGGAGAGAGCATGGTGTGCTTGATTTGGACACCGTGTGAGTGTTTGTCGCTGGGCTGCGACTCAAAGCAGATGCTTAGCAGACGGCTCTGTGTCTTGACAGCCGCTGAGTGCTTGTGGGAAAACATTGATGGTGGATCTTGGACGAGAGGAAAAACAGACAGCTTCAGGAATTTGAAAACGTCAGCATTTCATATTCTGCTTTATTTCTGTTAGAATCCCCAAAGTGAATTAGTTAGCATAAGCATTAAATAGCAAGTGCCGTGAGTCTTCAAGAAAAGGAATAGACAAAACATTATATCAGACACACAGAATGGCATCCACTCTCCTCCAATCAGCGGTCGCGAACACAGAATAAATCGCTTCTCCATTCAAACCTCTATCTTTTTCTCTCTGAGCAGCGAGAAAGAAAAGAGCAGGAGGGATATGGTTCTAAAGGCCATTCAGGGCTGGAAGAGTGTTGCTAAACAGGATTAAGAATTTACAGAATGAAATAAACACCACCCTAGTGAATGGGGAGGGGGGGTACGGAGGAGGGGGCCTGTGTTTGTCGAGTGATGTAAGACAAAGGCCAGATTAACCATCTGTGGGGTTTGGTGTGCCATTGCGATTAACAGGCTTAGGCTTCATCGGCGAATGTTTGCATAGAGTTAGGCCTACTGAGGATGAATGGAAGGAGGGTGTGCTTGCAAAAATGACCCGTCCATCTTACATACCCTCCCCCTGCAGCGTGACACTGTATGTGCAGCCAAAACCCACAAGCGGGCAGTTGAATTCAATTTCATTCAACAGACACAGATAAATGTGTTCTGTTATGGTTGTTCTGTCACTTACTATAAGGACAGAGAAGGAACAGAAAATGATAGAATGAATCAAGATCGCAAAATGACACAAGCCAGACTTGAAGCGAATCACCTGAATGAGCACCTCACCACAATGTCAAAGAACTTTGTCTGCTGATAAAACTGGCATTTGCTTCAATGTTTCACTGTGACTAACGACAAAAGACATTAGAAACGCATTAGGGCCCATTATAATTTTGTCCACACTGGATGGGGCACAGTGCAACGTGACAATCCTAGTAACAAGCGTGTCACGTCATATCGCGCCACGTCCATTGGAGACACAGTGTATGTCTAATGAGGACCAATCTGCAAAATTGACTTAGAAGTATTAATGTTTGATGTCAAACTATGTGTTTAGAATAATATAAACGCTCACATTTGGTCTATTTTTGTTTAACATAGTCATTATTCAGCAGCTTGCCAATCTGACAATAGCAGTGTGAATGATGATGATGATATGTAGAAGTCAAGACAAGACAAGTTTTTGCAGTACACATTGAAAACTTAGTAACAATAGTAACAACAACAATCTGACCTATAAGGCAAGAGAGAAAAAAACATAGGGTTTTTCTCAAGTTTGCATCCTTCAGCGGGTCGGCCACAGTCCAGAGGAACATCGGCAGCAGTTTCGATCGCTGGGGCTCGGCGAAAGCAGCCGGCCCTTCGTGATGGCCCACGAGCTCCGGGACTCCAGCCGCAAATGGCTGCTGGCTGGGAAAGGTGACATCAAAGATATCGTGCACCATGTGGTGCTGGAGCAATTTATCGCTCGTCTGCCCAGTTAAACGGGTGAGTGGGTCCAGTGCCACCGGCTGACATTGCTGGACGCAGCCATACAGCTGGATGAGGACCAGATGGTGGTGTGCCCCGGGGTTATCGAATCCCAGCCAACGACCTCTCTCCTCATTCTCGTCCTATCCCTTTCCCCAGGTCCCGTCCTCTAGGACCCCTCGTCCATCGCCCAAGATGAGATCCTGGAATCCACCGGACCATGGCACAGGACCATGATTCGGCCCCTGGGAATTTCACCAGTAAGCTGGACCGTCATTCTCTCTGCGCTCTGCACGTGCTCCACCTCCTGCTACCAGGATGGCGGGATGCCTGGGCCGGCCTGCCTGCCGGCGTTGCGCGGACTCCGATCATTATGGATCATATGGAAATAGGCGCAATGATCCGAGTCCCTGACGCGTCACAGGCTGCCCATAGTCAAACCGGCGGGTACCAAATGCCTGTGAGTATAGGGGGGGTACATACCTGGCTTTGGGGGATTCAGGCTGTAACCAAACCTCCATCCACCAAAGCCTGGTTCGGCCGGAGGCATTGGATGAAACCCGCAAGGTTCGGGTACGGTATGTGCACGGGGATGTGGAAAAATACCCTTTGATGACTCCTGTTATCCAATTCAGGGGACAAAAGCATAGTGTAGAGGTGGGAGTTAATCCGCACCTGCAACACCCGCTGATCCTGGGGACTGATTGGCCTGCTTTTACCGAATTATTGAGGTATTTATGTATTGTTGTTGCTTGGGATATGAAGAAGCGGGGAGACGAAGCGCTCGTGCGAGTGGGTGAGTCTGAACCAAAACTGAAGGTGACTGCGTCAGGGGAAACACCCGCCATCGGGAGGCTAATCCTCTCGGATCGCGATGACTTTCCCCTGGAGCAGTCCCGAGATGTAACACTAAAGTTTGCATTTGAGCAGGTTCAGAGTATTGATGGACAGCCTCTCTAACCCGAACGACCGCGGCCCTATCCTTTTTTGCGATCATAAAAGACCGGTTGTATCGAGTTACCCAAGATACTCAGACAAATGAAGATACAACCCAAATGGGAGTTCCACGGGGACGCCGGGAAATGCTTTTCCAGGCGGCCCATTATAATCCGATGGCGGGACATTTAGGGCAGACATTGACACTAAGTCGCCTAATGACCCGAGGTGGTGCGCAGTGTGTCGTGAATGTTAGCTGATAAACCCCTTTCCTCCCCGAAAGCGGCATTGTGCCCATTACCGCTAATGCAGGTCCCCTTCGATAGAATTGTTATGGTCCTCACCGGGCCATTAGAGCGATCAAAAAGGGGACATCGATTTGCATTAGTCCTGGTGGATTATGCAACCCGATATCCCGAAGCAGTGCTCCTCCAAAGCATCTCCTACAAGAGCGTGGCGGAGGCACTGTTTAGCTTATCTCCCGCATGGGGAACCCCCGGGAGATCCTCATAGATCAAGGCATAGCGTTCATGTCACGTACAATACGCAAACTGTATGAATTACTGGCATTAAATCGCTTCGTACCAGCGTTTTTCACCCACAAACGGACTGTCTGGTCGAAAGCTTTAATCACACATTGAAAACCATGATTTGTAAGTTTGTTCACGAAGACGCGAAAAATTGGGATTAATGGTTAGGTCCCCTTTCATTTGCTGTACGAGAGGTCCCCCAAGCCTCCACGGGGTTTTCCCCCTTCAAGCTTCTCTTCAGACGACAATCCCCGATGGGTTTTGGATGTCCTGAGACACTTGGGAGGACGAACCCTCTAGCGGAAATTCAATATGTCATGGACCTGCGAACAAAACTCCGCTGTGAAAGAATCTTACGGTGTGCTGGAAATTCGCCAACAAGTTTGTTTATTGTCTTTGGACTTTATTACATTTACATTTAGTCATTTAGCAGATGCTTTTATCCAAAGCGACTTACAGGTGGGGTAGGCAATGGAAGCAATTGGGACAGTACAACAAAAGCATAAGTGCAATCAAAAAAGAAGACTGATCTCATATAACCTAACACAGTATACAGAACCATTCATTCATTCTTTCTTTCTTTCATTCATTCATTCATTCCTTTTTTTTTGGAAAATAGAAAATAGAGTCAGAACAGATCAGTCAGATGTTGACGGAAGAGTTGTGTTTTCAGACGTTTCTTATAAAGGGCTACAGAATCTGCAGATCTCGTAGCAGCCAGTAGATCATTCCACATGGCTGGAACAAATCCGGAGAAGGTGCGCGAGAGAGATTTTTTAGCTTTTGGGGATTTTTTACCTTTATTATTTAAGAGATTTTTTACCTTTATTATTTATGTAATCTCTAATAAACTTACGTCTCGGTCTCGCCATCCTCGTGCTTTTCCTTCACGTTAAACTGAACCATGCTACAGTAGTTGTAGGGAATGCAGGGAAAATTGTAAACAAATTATAACAAACACCCAATCGAAAGTAAAATGCCACAAACATAAATAAAACTTAACAAAATGTCCAGGCCTGCTCCTCTCTCGTCATACACTCCTCTTGCTTCTCCCTTTATGCCTCGATCTCCTCCGTTACCGATGCGGGGCAGCTGTTACTGTACAAATTCTGTAACTGATCTCAAAATAGTTCTCCATCTCAAATCAATTTCTATCACCCACATAATGTGCGGAATGTCAGGTTTTATACTCAAACCATTTAATACACATTCCATTAGAATTTAGCTTGTTAGCTTAAACGGATTGGACAAAGACTAAGCTAATGTAAGTATTTTGCAGTCAATTACAATCGTATGGAAACAGTGTTAAGAGCGTTGGTCTCAGGGCTGTAGTCACACAGTCTCAAATGAGTAATTGTGATTGATGAAACGATGTCAAAACCATTTTCTTCTTCAATGGATATTGTATTAAGTCTAAAATGGAATTACAATTCACCATTGATTTGTGTGAAAATAAGTTGTTTGGGTGGGATTTTTTTGCGTTTATTCATTAAGCGGACATAATTTAATTTTCAGGACCCTTTACACCTGTTTTGTATTGCTGGTATAGGCTGAACCAGTTTCAGGTATATATATAGGCACTGTACCTTTAAAACTTTCTGTGTAAATAATGTCTGTTATGACTGCCTTAACTCCACATTCTGATGTATTTCACATTATTATTATTTTTAATTAGTAAATGTTAAATTGAATTTGAGAAATCGAGCTGCCTTACTGAATTAAACTACATTGGCAAACACGTAAATCTTTGATAAATCACATACAAAGAATGTTTGAAAACTATCAAATACATTTAATTCCAAAAACAAATTGTGTGTAGTTATAAATTTTTGTTATAGCCACTGCACCCTTATTGGGTTTCACACATGATAGTCGTTATACTGAATGTACTGAGACATTATCTTCAATGCAGAATTCACCACTTGAGTGTTGTTTTGGAACAGAAAGTCTTATTCTCACTCGGCTAATCCTGTCGGCCTGATTTGCTTCAAGCAACATTTGCACAAAAGACTTGGATGAGGCTTTGGCAACTTCGTGTTTTCTTCTCATTAGTTTGTCTGGCTTGTAAATTTGCCAATAGACTAGTGTGGTTTGCTCAGGATGATTATTCTGCTGTTGCTGTGAGGTAGATCAGTGGGAGGATCTTCTTGTTTGGCCATTAAAGGACAGCTTCTAGTTTAATTAATCACTAAGGCTCCATACACACAGCTTAATGCAGCTGTGAACAAATCACAGGCATTCCCGATGTGCAGTGTTAAATTTGGCCGCAACAAGTTTCTCAATACATTGTCGTTGCCTGGGGTAAATATTATATAATTGATTGCAGACCGATCTACAAGCTCAGCATTTTTGCTCATGGGCTACAGTCTAAAATGCTTCTATGCTGTATATCATATGAATATCAAAGTGTGCTCCGATTGAACATAACGGCACCTGTTCAATTATTAACAACCAACATCATAGCGAGAGCAGTAGCGTGGAGTAAAGCATAGTCGAACAAGGTCTTGATTTAGTTGCTTTCAATATTTATTTCCCCTCCTTGGATATTCATGCATATGCAATATGTTCATGATAAATGTTCCTGGACTGAAGGGTTAACAATATAAAATCTAAAGTTCTAACACTGAATCTGAGACAGTCGTTTACTTCAGTTAATGGTAACAACCTATTTGTCTTAAAATGGCTCCCGTCAACCCATATTGTATTAATGTGGTGATGCTGATTGGACAATACAGCGATTCAGTCATAAAATGTAAAATATAGTAATGTCTGTGTGGAACCTGTTAACTTAACTGTGCATATTTCAGTGCAGCAGCCACAGAAGCCGACATTGAGTATACACTATAAACATTATATAGTGAGACAATAAAAAACCTTGCTTGCCAGAGGTGCGGACAATCTTTTCAGAACATGCGTGGTGTTATTATATTAAAAACTAAATAAATAAATAAATAACATCATGCATAGAGGAACTGAAGAATACCAACAAGCTATTTTGCATTGACAGCACATAAGCGCAATATGACTTACAATATATGTTCACCGCTCTGAATGCGGTGCAATGATATAGGTCTTTCCCACATTACCAAATGTTTCACAGCCTAATTTGTTTATTTTAAGCACAGTTATTTCAATAGTCAAGTCCCATAATGAACAAAACAGGATATCAATCTCTCTTTGTTTACTTGGTCAAATAAATTAAGTAAAATGTATCGGAAAATGTGGTATATAAAAATATAGGAGACATTGATAGAAATTCAAGCATTAAAACAGATAAAAATTGTTACCAAATTGTGTATTTTCCATGCCTTTGATATTGTATTTTGAACAAGCAGCATCCAAGTCTGGGACATTTGTTTTAAATTCATATTCAGCCAAACAAATTTCTATACATGATTTCACGTTCTAATGAGGGTATTCTTTATAACCTTGTCTCTTTATTGCAGTGCCCTGCACTTGAGCAGCAACAGGCTCTTTGGGCTGTCTGTTTACTCTGTGTTTTTGACTCCACAGGTGGTTAATGTAGCTTTAACAGCAGCCTCTCAGCTCCCAGAGAGACAGACTTATCTCTCAAACACCAGGGGCCAATTGCAGATTCCCACACAATAACTTCCCCTTTTACACACTCAAAATGTCTCTCAACAGCATGCACACATGCACGTACACTCACAGAGTGTCCTGTGTAACTTGTAAAGTGCATAGTGCTCAAATGTCTGGGGAAAAAAAATACACAAATCGTTCCCTGTTGAGAAACTTCACAGCGGGAACAAAAGGCAGAACTAGAGAATTTTATTCCCTAAAACGTCACCAAATAAACAATGCCACTAGGGGATTTCAATGCCATTTATGTACAGGCTTTACAATTTCAATTTCTCCTTACATGTTTGGAAGTGACATGTGTTTATATATATTTTTTTTAAATGAAATGTTGAGCAAGTACAAGAAAAGAAAAAGAGAAATATGCACATTTGATGTGTAATTCTCATGCAGCTTCTGAGAATTGGGTCATTCTTCATTTGTGGTAGCATGTGGTGGCCCTTTAAGTGTTGAAAAAAACTAGCAATTAATCATAAAATGTTTGAATGTTTGTTTTCTGTAGGTTAAACACAATTTGTGCATGGTTAAAAGTTACATTTTCTTCACTTACTTGAGAGACTGCAAGAGTAAGAGATGAATCATGTTAAGAATAACAATTAATTTGAATTGTTTTACAAAATATTTTTGATAATTTAGTTATATTAATTATTCAAAATTCCAGTCTGTGATGTTGCAGTTGTTCGTGTTTGTTATTGCAGTGGCTTACGGTCTGAGCATCATCATGGACGGCCATTTGCAGTGGGGTGGGATCTTATGATTTCAAAGCTAGCAGGCTAAAGTTACGAAAGACCTTTAAGCTTTTATTTTACTGTATATAACATATTGAGCCATTTTTTTATGCAAAACAATACATGTATCAAAAAGAAAAGAAATAATTTTTTACAAAATTCTGCCTCTCTTTTGCCACCCTAATTGAAAATGACCCAATTGCGTACAAATTTGAAAGTCAATAAATTAAATATTTTTATCAAGTAAAACATAATGTATCAATTAATTAAACATGTGTATCCCATTTCATTGCATTTATTGATATTTGCTGAGAAAAGCCACTTTTGAAATGAACAGGAAAAGACGAATGGATATTAATAGTGGGTTTAGATGTCATAACCTGTTTCATTAGTTTTCTGCCTATTACTGAAGATAAGAATCTCCGGTTAAGGTTTATATACAAGTTTGGCTATTTATTTGAGGTGGAGTAGGGGTGTTTCACATAAGAAACACTCTTGTATTCCATCTGCAAAATAATTGAAATCTGTGTTCAGCTTTCACTCTTGGGCCATGCTGCATTTTTCAGTGTCTTTCACGAACAACACATTGTTAAGACATGTGAAGTTATTGCTATTATCTGTACTCAGAAAGTCAGGGCTCTATAAAACTTGTTGTTTTCCAATAGCAGTTACAACATTGTCTTGGAATTCATGTGCACTCTTCGTGTGAAAACAGACATTCTGACATGATTTAAATACAGCATATACCATCTCTTGTGTTTCCTTTCTAGTGAACTCTAGTGAATAAAGCAGAGTATTTTTGTGTATCTGCCTTTAGAACAGTGATTGGCAGATTGCTTTGATAGTACGTCACAATGTCTGTGGAGAAATTATTTCATATGGATCAGATTTTTTTGACACATCAGTCATTCCCATTAAATAATTTCATTATCAGTGTTTATTTTAAGAGCCAAGATGTGTACAGCAATTCACTGAACAGAATGATAGCGGTCTGTCTCTGACTGTGTTTCTGCCAAAAAACAAAATAAAGCGCATTTAATAAAAAGCCGAATTTAGGAAAAAATGATGAAAAGCTCTGTTTGAAACAAGAAATGCACACAATGGGACAGATACACCAGTGAAATTTGGTACAGCTGTTTTCTGTTAATTACGTTCTGGTCGTATGAAGATATAAGAATGTATTTTTCTTCTCTATTTGGTACATCAAACTAAAGGAGCTAATTAATAAAAAAAAATCTCAAAGACACTTTGGGATTGGACCATAAGAAAACTTAACAAGAAACACAGCATTAAACCATACATTTATCTCCAGACATAATTAGATTTATTGACATGGACAAAAGCATACAAATTAATGTATTATGTGTTTTATTTTCAGTCATTTTTAAATATTTGTTATTCACTAAGCAGAGCATAGAAATCACATAGGATAATTGTTATGTGTTTTATTGTAATGCAATTTCAAACCATTAAATAACATTTTACTGCATACGGGTATTTACTGTACATCATTTAGCATTTCTTTATTTAGCATTAATTTATTTTCAATTAGAGGAAAGTTATAATAAATGTTAAAGCGGAGCTATCATTGTAACCACCCCCCTCTCGTCAGCACCTGGTCACAGATTATCATGCTCACTATCCCCGGACTTCTGATTTCACCGGCACCTGCATCCAATTCCTAAAGGACTATTTATACCCTCTTGTTTATGTAGCACATTGTCGATGATTTTGTTTCTGCATGTTTCTAGTTCGCCCGGCCGTATTACCTTGTATGTTCTCCATGTATGTGTTGGATTATTACCCTAAAGACTCTCCGTGCTCTTTTGTTTACTCTTGACTCTTTAGGACTGCTTTTGGAGTGTTACCCTTTGTTTGTTCTCGGATCATCACATTTAAGCTTTCTTCTCCAGTACTCTGTTGTGTGGTCAACTGTTCTTTCCAAGAGCGTTACAGAATCATCACACAAACAAACATGACCACACTTCAGAGTACCACCACCACGGCTCCTTCACGGAACTGGTACAGCTTCTCCTTACACAACTGTCCCCCGCTACATCCACAGCCAGGCCAATGGCCATAACAGGTCGTTTCACAGGATCGGTCGAGGAGTACAGTGGGTTCATCTTACAGTGCAAACTCTACTTCCAGATGCACCCATCTCAGTTTACCACAGATTCCACCAAGATCCCTTTCATTATTTCCCTGATGAATGGAAAGGCGTTGAACTGGGCTAAATGCATTTGGGAGGCTGGAGGACCGCTCAGATATTCTCTAAGTTTGTTTCTACAGCATCTACGGGAGGTATTTTCTTTATACTGTGTTAGGTTATATGAGATCAGTCTTCTTTTTTGATTGCACTTATTCTTTTGTTGTACTTATGTAGTGAATTCAATGAGGAACAGAATTATTTAAACACTATTCTTCATCAAATATGTAAGAATTATCATGAGCTTTGATTCCAATTATAAGTAATATTTTCTCCACCACCCTTTGTAAGGGAAACAAATATCAATCCAAATTGGGATGAATTTAATTAATAATGATCAATTATAATTATCTGGATCAAATTCATGATTTGGGGAAATCACTTAGCATTACGAGCAGGTAGCAAGAATCGGCATGTTTAGGGACTCCGGATTATGAGCATGAACTACAAACAACATCACGTGTGAAATAAAACAAGACTTTATTATCTAGACTAGACACATACTAATCTAACATACACACACATACAGTTAAGCATTAGAAGATGGTTGAAGTTGAAGCAGAGAGAAGAACAGAGCATGGATTATGGCAGTATATGATATTCAGAAGATCAATAGCCTGAACTAAACATCAGTTTCTTCTTGTAAAGGACCTTTGTTAAAAGGATTAATGATGCCCTATGCATCCATTAATAAGACTAAGTTTGATACTTGCACGTCTTGCCCATCAAAAGAAAGAAAGAGTCCTGATGCAGTTTGTTAAGGCTCCAGTTGATCTTGGCTGGAAGTGATCAGAGAGAACCAGTTTTATGCAGAGGATCTGTATCTGGAAAGACGAGGCCGCAGCCTGGCACAAACTTATGGGTTAAAGGTGAAGTCTTCTTCTAGTCCATCCTTTGGAGATGCAGAACGCATGGAGAGAAAGAAGAGCAAAAACCAAGAGAAAAGGAAGCGCGAGGAAGAGAGAGAAAGAATCTTCTCGTGGTCTCTTTTAAACTGTGAGGATGTCACATCCTACAGACGTGACTGGTCCAATCAGGAGATGGCAACTTTGGAGGGAAAGTTAACTGTTTTTGTCTTTCAGATGGTGTTTTGCATGTGAAAGCTGATTGGATGTTCACTAGAAGACTACTAAGAGTTTGATAAAACTAATAAGAAAAGAGTTACCAAAACACAACAAACATCAACGCGAAGGACATCACAAATGTAGCTCATAGACACCAAACATGATCTAAATATCTTCTTGGTTAAATGAGATACTACAAATCTAATAATTCCAGTAGTTAAACACACATTCATGGATACGTTGGATTAATGTTAAAACAGACATAACAACATGAACATTAATACATGGAAATGTTATAAATGAATGTGTACATTTCCATATAAATGCATTTATAATGTAGGTCTATCCCCAAAGTGAGTAAAGAGAGTTCAGCTCCTTACATTCCAATGGGTCGTAAAATACTCTATCTTGATGAATTGGTGTGAGTTGCTATGGTCACCAGAGATCTTGTCCTGCCCTTGGTGTAAGTTGCAGATTGGGGGTTGACCCCCAAGCGACTAGCGTGCTGGTGGGGTGAGGGGTGTTGTTGTAATATTTAAGAAATTTAAGTAGTTATGCGTGTCTGATCCGTCTCAGGTACTACATATCCCCCCTTTCGCACGTTTTTGTCTGACCTAATAGACAACAACGAGCGACAATTAAGATGTACATGATGATCAGACGTGTCCCGCACGCACTGCAGGTAGCTCGGGTGGACTCCTTGGCCATCGGTGCTTCCTGGAGAGGTGGGACAGCAGGTGTCAAGACATCATCAGATGTTGGGTGAGAGCTGTGTGAAGAGCTCTCTTACTAGTTTCAGCAGCTCCTGTGACTCAGGCGTAGGTAAGTCCGGCTCTCTTTGTGAGGACTCAGATCGGCACCTGTGTGTTGCATCGGATGATGCTGTCAGTGGCTGTTGGACAGCCAGTGGTGTTTCCAAAGAAGAATTTTGCCGTCTCCATGGTTTCTTCCAGTGGTTGGTCTGGTATCTGGGCCTATTACGATGGTGACGGTTTTGTCTTCTGGCTGGAAGCTTTCCTGGCATATCGTTGAAGGACATTGTGTTGTAGTGACAATGTCTGCCTTCTGGTGCAAACTTTTGAATGTTACAGTTCAGACTCAATGGTGCCGTAGAGGCCTTTCTTTCAGATGTGGCCTTATGTTTATTAAAGGCCTTCTGTGCCAGGTCCCGCTACTGATGAATGGTCATCGTATGAGGGCAGGCCATGATGCCTAAATGGTGGCTAACAATTGGATGTAGATTTCTGAGGAACAGGCTCTTGAAGCTGATATCCTCCTCCATCTCAGATTCATTGCGAGCTCCAAAATAAGCTTGTCTGAGTCTGTTAAGGTAAACTCGGGGAGTTTCCTGTCTTCCCTGTTTGAGGTCCAGGGCAGCGACCAGTCCATATTCTGTTTCTGGGTCTGAGAATTCTTGTATAAGAGCTTGTTTCAGCCGGTGGTAGTCGGATTTGACAGCGTCAGGCTGCCGTTCTAGAAAGCTCTTTACCTCTGTACCAGAAGTTATCCAAAGCAGGTGGAGTCTCTCCCGTGTGGTCACATTCGGCATAATTTGCAGGTGAAAGTCTATATCCCGCAGGTAGGCATGGACATCGAGGTCTCCTGCAGAATTTGGAATGAAGCACTTGATGACTCTAGCCAGTTTGTTGAGGTCTTTAAGGGTCGCTCCATGTACCGTTTCAGGGATTATCTGGAGAAGTCCCTTCCCTTCTATGGCTTCAGATGTTTTTAGGATGCTGGCTGGTGAGGTGTTAATCAGAGAGGTCAGCCCCCCCCCTTTGTATCTTTGAACTGGGCTGAGGGAGTTTGCTCTGCTTACCTGCTGTGACAGTGGGGGATGTGTCTTCCACTGTGGTTCCCATTGCAGCTTGTATGAGTGTTCGAGTTCTCTTTGGACCCTGTCAAGCTTGTCTCTTGTGTTGTCCAGCTGCTGTGTCAGAGATTCAATTTTGGCATCTCTATCTGATAGTTCAAAATGGGCTGTTACTAATAATGACTTTGCATCAAACAGTTCTTTTTCCAGCTCTTCTTTGGCTGCTTTTTCCAGTAGTTTTCTTTGCTCAGCAGCTGAGAGAGCTATCTGAAGTCTGTTAACCTCCTCCTGTTGTTCCATCTTACCAGACTTATTTCGTGTGGTCTGGGTCTCACCTTCCAGTTGGGCTATGCGACTTTGAGCATGCTTAAGTTCCTCTTGGGACTCTGTTGCATGCAGCTTTAGGTCGTTCACCTCATTTCTCAGGTCTGTGAGGTTGTGGGCTAAGGAGAGGATGATGCTGGTCAGCTCCTTGTGGTCATAACTCTGGTTTGGACCATGTGTCATTTGTCTTCTTCCCTCTTTGTCCAGTTGTACCTGTCTCTGGTGTGGAAGGTCATCAGCAGTTCTAGGTGGTACGGCGTCCATCACCATGCCTTGCCAGGCCATTAGATCTTCCATCTGAGACATTGGGGCAAACTTGTTCTGAGAGTTAGGGCAAGAGACTAATGCAAGACCATATAAAAGATTTAGAAATAAAGCTAGGTGTATATTGTGCAGCTAGGTTTTACCACGTGTGGTTAACTGCTTTAGGTAGCTAGTGAAGTGTGTACACCATTATTATCTTAACTGCCTATGGCAAGAAGCCAAGATTTGTATGCAACCAGAGATTTAACAATGATGTAAGACTAGTCTAAATCATTTAATCAAAACTCAAAACATACTGATGGTTCTTAACAGGTTTGATCTCTGAATATTGAAGAACAGGAAGTAGAGAGAGAGAGAAGAGAGCCTTCCCGATTCTGATTATGTCAATTAGTGGTGCTCAGAATTATACTTATGCCTTATTAATCATCTAGATTGTGTAGCAATAGGAGTCATATTTCTGGAGCACATATTTAAAATAAGCAAAATCAAGAAAAAGAGATTGGACATAGATAAATAAAATAAAAAAATAGATGACTGCTAATAGTAAAATTAACCAGTAAAAAATAAAATAGAAGGGAAGTGATCTAGTACTGGGAATAATTAATAGTACTGACATTTAACCATATAGGTCAGTGTTGGGCATCACTCCATTGTTGGCTAAGGCTGCTGCGTGTTCAGCTCCCATGCCTATGCCATTACATGTGTGTGCACTTTAGGGTCAATGTTCTATTCAAAATCCCCAATACCTATAAGAATTATTCTCTGAGTAGGCAGTTAAAATTTAATTAAGTTCAATTAAATGAGTAACTGAGCAACAATGTTCAGGAAGGAATGCACCTGAAGTTAGTTAAAGTGAGTCTGAGAAGAATTAAGGAAAGAGAGTGGAAATCAGAAAATAGAGATTTTGTAAAGAGGGAATAGTTTAAATCACTTTACACTGCAATACACGCAAGCACTACTTAATGACTTCAATTACATATGCTATGCTAACCGCTAACTATTGAAGTTAGGTATTAGTAAGCTCGTCTAAGGCCGCTAGGTCATGTTAGCTTAGCTTAGCGAACAAATATCGATTGTTAACAAAATGGCACCAGCCAATGACACCTATGGTAGGTGGAGTCAAACTGGTTGACAAGTCGTTGTCATGGGAACCAGTGCACCCCAGGGCACTTTAGTTCTCAAAGAGTGTCTGCACAGTTCAAACAATCTCAAATAATAAAAGCGGTACACAGTTGGTTACAACATGGCGCTTACACTTAAATCAATTCAACGCTTTTCTTTAGCAAGCCTGAATGCAAATATAGATGCATTCACTAATTCTTATTATGTATGCTTTCGCTTCTCTGTAAACAAGTACTTTAAACAGGTTTCCTGTCCTTCTTTAAGGAGTACTTACACATTCACTGTAGGTTTACACTCATTTACATACATACAGCTGTTTGTGCCTTACACACAAATACTGAAGAATTGAGAAACACACTATTTTCATTCGGCAATTGTAACACAGTACTGATCACCATTTAGCTAAACTTGTATATGCAGAGTCAAAGTTTAGATGACTGGCATAGTTCTGACTATAATTTAAAGGTCCTTACAACGCAGAAAGAGGAGCATCACTCAAATCTACCTTTACATAACACTGTACTGAGATTCCTTCGTCAGAAAACAGGTTAAACAATATTGCAATTGGGATTTCTTCGCCAAGGCATATTGATTCTGGAACAGTTTCACATGCAGCTTATCTGAGATTCCTTCGTCAGAATAGACTTATGCATTGATTAAATACTGAAATTGGGATTTCTTCGCCAAATCAGATTTACCTTACACTGATACCATTTAATCTATGTTAAGACTTTTCAAATTCATAGCAGAACCACCAAATCAATCTATCACTATCTACATTAAACAAGCCGCAAATAGCAACATACATGTGTATAGCATGTTGCATCATAACGTCTTGATTTAAAACACACTTAGGCTGACAGTAGTTTAAGCTCATAACTTTTGTTTAATCATGCCCGCATTCTCCACCAATTATGTAGTGAATTCAATGAGGAACAGAATTATTTAAACACTATTCTTCATCAAATATGTAAGAATTATCATGAGCTTTGATTCCAATTATAAGTAATATTTTCTCCACCACCCTTTGTAAGGGAAACAAATATCAATCCAAATTGGGATGAATTTAATTAATAATGATCAATTATAATTATCTGGATCAAATTCATGATTTGGGGAAATCACTTAGCATTACGAGCAGGTAGCAAGAATCGGCATGTTTAGGGACTCCGGATTATGAGCATGAACTACAAACAACATCACGTGTGAAATAAAACAAGACTTTATTATCTAGACTAGACACATACTAATCTAACATACACACACATACAGTTAAGCATTAGAAGATGGTTGAAGTTGAAGCAGAGAGAAGAACAGAGCATGGATTATGGCAGTATATGATATTCAGAAGATCAATAGCCTGAACTAAACATCAGTTTCTTCTTGTAAAGGACCTTTGTTAAAAGGATTAATGATGCCCTATGCATCCATTAATAAGACTAAGTTTGATACTTGCACGTCTTGCCCATCAAAAGAAAGAAAGAGTCCTGATGCAGTTTGTTAAGGCTCCAGTTGATCTTGGCTGGAAGTGATCAGAGAGAACCAGTTTTATGCAGAGGATCTGTATCTGGAAAGACGAGGCCGCAGCCTGGCACAAACTTATGGGTTAAAGGTGAAGTCTTCTTCTAGTCCATCCTTTGGAGATGCAGAACGCATGGAGAGAAAGAAGAGCAAAAACCAAGAGAAAAGGAAGCGCGAGGAAGAGAGAGAAAGAATCTTCTCGTGGTCTCTTTTAAACTGTGAGGATGTCACATCCTACAGACGTGACTGGTCCAATCAGGAGATGGCAACTTTGGAGGGAAAGTTAACTGTTTTTGTCTTTCAGATGGTGTTTTGCATGTGAAAGCTGATTGGATGTTCACTAGAAGACTACTAAGAGTTTGATAAAACTAATAAGAAAAGAGTTACCAAAACACAACAAACATCAACGCGAAGGACATCACAAATGTAGCTCATAGACACCAAACATGATCTAAATATCTTCTTGGTTAAATGAGATACTACAAATCTAATAATTCCAGTAGTTAAACACACATTCATGGATACGTTGGATTAATGTTAAAACAGACATAACAACATGAACATTAATACATGGAAATGTTATAAATGAATGTGTACATTTCCATATAAATGCATTTATAATGTAGGTCTATCCCCAAAGTGAGTAAAGAGAGTTCAGCTCCTTACATTCCAATGGGTCGTAAAATACTCTATCTTGATGAATTGGTGTGAGTTGCTATGGTCACCAGAGATCTTGTCCTGCCCTTGGTGTAAGTTGCAGATTGGGGGTTGACCCCCAAGCGACTAGCGTGCTGGTGGGGTGAGGGGTGTTGTTGTAATATTTAAGAAATTTAAGTAGTTATGCGTGTCTGATCCGTCTCAGGTACTACACTTATGCTGTCCCAATTGCTTCCTTTGCATACCCCACCTTTAAGTCGCTTTGGATAAAAGCGTCTGCTAAATGACTAAATGTAAATGTAATGTAAATGGTATTCTGTGCTAGCGAGCTACTGCCTGGAGCTGTTATTCCCAAGGGGAAGGTCTACATGCTGTCGATCCCGGAACAGAAAGGCATGGAAGTGTATGTCGAGAAGGCAATGAAGCTTGGATTTACCCGCCGGTCCACTTCCACTGCCGTGTCCAGATTTTTCTTTTGTCTGTAAGGAGGACGGGAGTCTGAGACCATGCATTGATTACCGGAGTTTGAATCTGCACAAAAAAAATTGTCCTATCCACTACCCCTGATTCCAGCAGCACTAGAACAACTTTATCACGCTACAGTATTCACCAAGCTTGATCTTCGGAATGCCTATAATCTCGTGAGGATCCTATCGGGATATGAGTGGAAGACTGCCTTCATCACACCTAGTGGGCATTACGAATAACGCGTCATGCCCTTCGGCATAGTGAATGCCCTGTTAGTTTTCCAGTGTTTCCAACAGAGGTGTTCCAGGAGATAGTAGAAAGGAGATAGGAAAGTACGGCATTATATACCTGGATGACATCCTGATCTATTGACGGAATATCACAGAACACATCGGTCGTATCACCACAGTACTAGAAAGACTTTGAAAATGACACCTCTCCCTCAAACTCGAGAATTGGCAGCATCACCATACGATCCATTTCCTGGGGTATATCATCTCACACAACAAAATTACCATGGATCAGGGGAAGGTGGATGCGGTTCGGGATTGGGCACAACCCAAGATCTTGAAGGAATTGCAACGCTTTCGAGGATTCTTCAACTTTTATCCATGTTTCATTGCAGGGTTCAGTTCCGTTTCCGCGCCTCTCATTGCTATGACAGGGACGGACCCAAACTACTGGAGCCCCAAAGCGCTACAAGCCTTTCAAACCCTCAACGATGCCTTCTGTACCGCACGCACACTCTGTTTACCTGATCCGGATTAACCTTGCGTGATGGAGGTACATGCATCTGCCACAGGGATAGGGGCGGTTCTGGTCCAGTGGCAGGGGAATCCTCCTCCACTAAACCCCTGTGCATTTTACTCCCATAAGATGTCACCGGCAGAGCTGTAATAATGACATTGACAACAAAGAGCTCGTAAACAGGCTCTACAGCAATGGAGACACTGGCTGGAGGGAGCTAAACACCCGATTTCTTTGATTACTGACCACCATAATTTGGAGTACCTGAAAGAGGCCAAGAGACTCAATTCTAGACAGACACGCTGGGCTTTGTTCTTTTCCCATTTCCACTTCAATGTCACTTACCGACCAGTTAACAAAAATGAAGAATTGGACGCCCTGTCCCGGAAGTTCAACTCGGACTTGTGTACGTCTGATCCAGAGGTCACACTTCCGCCAGACGTGTTTCTCAACCCCATTCAATGGTCGATTGACAAGGATATTGAAACATCTCCTCACCCCACTTCACCGAGATGTCTTGAAGGAAGGACATTCGTTCGTCCCGAACACCGTCCAGCACTGGTGGAATCGGCACACATTTTTCCGGGGTCAGGACACCAAGGCAGTCAACGGACTCTCTCGCTCCTCTCTACTCAATACTGGTGGTAGGGTATGACCCAGGAGGTCTCCCGCTTCATTAAGGTTTGCTCAGTCTGCGCCATTTCCAAGACACAATGAGGGTTCAGAGTGTGTAAACTCTTACTACTCCCAATCCCCAATCGCCCCTGGTCCCTCTTAGCCATTTACTTTTTAATAGACCTTCCCCTGTCCGATATATTCACCTGTATTCTCGTGACCATTGACCGGTTCTCCGTAGCATGTAAATTGATACCCTTACCTCGTCTACCCACTGCATTGGAGACCGCCAAGGCCCTCTTTACCCATGTGTTCATGAACTTCGGGATCCTGAGGACTTGGTGTCGGACAGGGGGCCCCTGTTTATCTCCCAGTTTATCTCCCGGGACTTATTCTCCCTCTTGCAGGTGACAGTAAGCCTTACCTCCGGGCATCACCACAAGCCAATGGCCAGGCTGAGTGGAGATCGAAGATGTGGGGAGGTACCTGAGGTCATACTTACATTCACACCATCACAGCTGGCACCGCTATCTACCCTGGGCCGAGTACGCACAGAATTCCCTTTGACAAGCCTCCACTGGACTCATCCCCTCTGAGTGCATCCTCGGGTACCAACCTCCTTTGTTCACCTGGTCGGGGGGAACCTTCTTCAGTTCCAGCGGTGGATCACTGGTTCTGAAAGAGCGAGAGAGTCTGGGACTCAGCCCATCAACACCTCAGGCAGGCTGTTCACAGACAGAAGGTTCAGGCCGACAAGTGCCCTTACCCAGCACCACAGTATACCCCTGGACAAAGAGTATGGTTATACTCCCGGGATCTGCATCTGCAACAGCCCTCCCATAAGCTGAGTCCCAGATATATTGGAACTTTCATCATCACCCACCAGATCAACCCACGGTCACATACCATCTACAATCCTCACTACCGGATATCCCCGTCATTCCACGTATCACTACTTAAGCCTTTTACTAATCCTGTTTCTGTTTCTTCCTTAGAACCGGGTCTGACCGCCGGCATACCTCCTCCTCCACCTCCGCTGGATGTGACTTTAGAAAAGCTAAAGGCTAGGCAGGAAGGAGACGGGAACCAGCAGACAGCCGGCCGCCCCTTACGGTCGACGGCCGGCGAATAAAACATAAATACAAACATAAACATGTTCGGGCCCGGTCCTTTCTCATCGACGGTCCGGTCGCCCGTTCTCTTTATGCTCCCAAACTCCTTCATATTACGAGACCGGTGCGGGCACAGCTGGGGTTCATTAACAATTACTCACCGGTCTCGAACCACGGTCCCGCCCCGCCTGCTCCACTACAGTCACCCTACAGAAATATTGGGTGGAGTCCATCCTTAGGTCCCAAAGACGTGGTGGTCAGCTAGAGAACCTGGTAGATTGGGAGGGCTATGGTCCTGAGGAATAGTCATGGGTGCTTAAATACGACATTCTGGACCCTGCGATACTCAAGGACATTCACAGGGACCATCCCGAGTACCCAGCACCTCGTCCTCGAGGTCGACCTCTTCGCCCCTGTGGGTTCGCTGGAGTGGACCGTGGAGGAGGGGATACTGTTACCAAAAAAAACATGCTTGCTGTGGTAAAACAATGGTTATCACAAAATAACCATGGTTTTGAAAACCATTTTTTTTGTACAAACCACAGTAAACGATGGTTACTGTAGTGAAACCATGGTTTTGCCCTAAGTAATCAATGCACCAAAAAAATAACATGGTTACTTCAGTTTAACCAAAAAAACATGTTTAATTTTCGTTAGGCTGAATCTCTCTTTTATAAATACTCTTTGAAGATACGACGTATGCACGGGCGCCGTATAGGGGGGAAAATTTGCATATTTGGTGACTGTGCCTAGAGACACTTTTATGGTGGACGGGGAAGCAGTTTTTGAATGAATAGCATATGTGTTTTATATTGTATAATATACAAACTTTTAGGTATAGGGCCAGGGTCAGGTTACGTGCTGAAATATGTCTTAATGATGTGGGCAAAATAATTAAAGTACAAGAAAACGAAGTGTGATTACATTTTAAATCATGACACCCCAATATAATAAAATATGGTGTTGTTATCGTTACTATTGTTAGAAACTGTTAAACCGGGTAGCGCTGCAAAAAGTTTACAGAGGTGCATACTTCCTATGAGACCATGTTGGTATCTTTTTAAATGTAGAATATTATTTTCAAACTTAATAGTTATCTCTATAGTTTTCTCCATTGCCTTTGTATTAACTGGCCTTTATTTGTCTGATTAATAATAAAAAACAATAGTAATTTGATTAAGGAAGGTACTGCAAACATTCCGGGAGATTACACTTTCCGCTTCACCCACACAGAACGAGAAGCATATCTGCCAGACGATCGATGAGAAGTGTCGAGTATGTGCTTCTCTACGCCTGCACACCTGCCAGAGCTCAGAGCACAAGAAGTGCACTGCTCTTCAGGAACAAACGTGCGGTTCACCAGCCTCACGGATAGCTTGCAGTACTGCTGTGAAGCCAATATCAAACGTGTGCAGATCTTTTTATGGAGACATTTGTTTTGCGACCAACAGGGCTTCCTGGCAAAGGCTAGCAGTCAGCAATCCCAGGGCTGCTGTAGTCTCCTCCAGGCCAGGAACTGAGGACATTGAACAACAGACGCATGCAAACTTTATTGGTTAAACAGCATTGTGTTGTCTTTGAATTTCAGTTTCTGGTGCTAAAAATAGCCTTGCAATGCTGAACACAGCAGCAGGACCCTGTAAACAGATTTAAGAGATGTTTCAAATCAGTTCAGGTGCTGAGGAGTGGTTATAGATCAAAGAGATTTTTCTATAGTGATAAAGTAATCATTATTCTGAAAGCATTGGTGTAATTGCAGTAATAAAAGGTTAATTCGCCAAATAATTAACTGTCATCATGTGCTCGCCCTTCTGTTGGTCCAACCTCATTTTCAACTGTGAAAGGCAAAAGGACTCTTTAAGAATCTTCCTGCATTTCTTTTTCATACAACAGAGTCTATAGCGACAACTGGCGAAACTCTAAATGTGATCCAAATGATTTGTGTACTACACAGGATCAGGTCATCTGAAATTAAACGGAAAATACTTCAGATTTGTTATTAATGATTTTGAATGACATTGGTTTCTAGCATACTGTGTGACTTGAATAATTTCAATGTGCTGAGACCATTCAAATAAAAGTATGACATATCAGAGCTTTGAAAGGGGAAAATCCTCAGTGAAATGGTGTAAATGTTGTGTATTATGACTGTGTGTCCATGTTTTCTTTATGCTTTAGCGCAAATTCTAGTTGTCGAGAGGTGATCGATCAGTCTGTCGCACCCAAAGCCTTTGTTTCAACTTCTTCTTCAACCAGAACCTTCTTTCATCCTTCTTGTAAGTAATTCTCTTTTATCCTCTCAGACCTGTTTTTTTTTGTCCCTTTTCACGCTCCAACCTTGTCTGAGTTAGTTTCGAGGCCATCCAACATCGTCCACATTCGTCCTGCCCATTTCTTTGCACTTTCCCAACTAGAAATGAGCTTGGATCAGGGGAGGTCTCGAGCCCTTGATATCAATGTTTATTTGCTTCCAGAAAGTTCTTCCTCAGCCAAATTCCAACCTACCCATACATCATTCATTAAAGTTCAAAAACGAGGTGCCGTGTCACCTTATACCCTTCAACTCCTGCACTGTCCCTCAACACTCTTGCTTGGCTTGCACTTTTAACACTTCCTTACGTCGAGCTGTTTGCTATTGCACCGCAAAGGAACAAGGCCTCATGTGAGTGAAATATTGTTGTGCTTGGACCTACTGTTAAACAATGGACATCTGAAACTTGCTCAAGTAAGTGGAACACTAATGAATGTAAAGCAGGTCCAGTGTTGGGAGCAAGATCCAATATTAACAAACTTACAATGTAAAATCCAAGAAAAACATTGACTTCCATAGTAGGATTAATTACTTTGTTGAACATAAAAGAAGATGTTTTGAAGAATGTAGGAAAGCAAATAGTTATGGGGCACTTTTGACTACTATTGTAGTCAAATTACAGTCAATGGTGGCCGAGAACTGTTTGGTTACAACCATTCTTCCAAATATCTTTCTCTGTTCTCATGAGAACATAGGAATGTATACGGATTTGGAACAAGGCGAGGGTGAAATTTTAATTTGGGGTGAAATGTCCCTTTAAGTCTTGAACAAACTGGATGTTACCCAGATATTCAAACAATCAAACCCCAATCTAGTGAGGTGTGAGGTTTTTTTCAAAAATTTCCAATAACATATTGCACAACTTTCTGGTTGCTTGTCGACAGTTATATTTGGCTCATTATTGAATCTAAACCGCTGATGAGGTCACAGTATCATGCATTGTGGCTGTTTGATCACATGACAGTTCCTCAACATTATCTTCATGGTCTCGGCAGCAAAACAGGCAGGGACGCACAGTAGGCAGCCTTCTTATTCTCTTTTATCATGTCTTTTTCCGTCAGGCACTGTAAAGTTATGAACAGAAAATAATGAAGCCAGAATGCACACAACAGTCAAGTTCAGCGAATCTGAAAGGTGCCAGAGTTTCCTTTCACTTCATCCTCCTTCATTTCTCAGTTTGCTGCATTCCCTTCATCTTGCACTTTGATCACTGGCCCTCTCTCTCTCTCTCTCTCACCCTTTCTCTCTCACTCTTGCTCACTCTCTCTCTTCCCCGACTTTGATCAATATCTGGCAGTGTTGTTCATCCTTGCCCTCATTCACTGGCTTCCATCTTGGTAGCTTTTCCAGGCAAAATCTGCCGCTTTTATCTACATTAAGACATAGGTTCTAAGTGATATTTTTGAGCAAATGTAATAGACTTATTTGTTTAACAGTGTTGTCAGTTAGATACACAGTATGTGGCCCTGTCTGTAAAATACAGGCTAAAATCTCGTAATCTAATTAAGAGACCAAGAGCATCAAATTAATCATAGAATAGAAAAATGACAAAAATTAAATATAAATTCTAGATGTTATGTCAGGGCTCAGGAACCGTTTTTTACCAAAGAGACATTTTATAGTTTTAGTTAATTCATTTTTGCAAATGATACAATACAAAAACTACTATTTTATATTATAAAAAAACATGTTCAATTACTTCAATACTAATAACTTGATTTAAGTCTGCAGACAACAAAAAAAACAAATACGAAGCAGTGCATACATTTGGGACTGCAGAAAAGGACTTCCATTACTTATAAACATCTTACAGGTTTACATTAGGCCTCCATGAAATTAAACTTCATCATATCTAAGATATATCAATTTAAAAAGTGAATTTTTCTATACTACTGATACTCACAAAATCGGGTCCTGATCACACAGTAGGGGTTTATTCTTGTATGTAATTGTCTGGTTGTATATTTTCCCTACATATAGTGTAGTTGATACAACACTGACTTGTGACTTTTGCAGAGGCACATATAGAAAATAAGGTAATTTTAGAATTTTCTAATGGTTGACAAAGCACTATACTAAATACTATTTATATCCTATAAATTTGAGATGCTGTCTCAAACATGAATGTCGATTGAAAAGCAAGAGCAAAACTTTACGTTTAAAGTTTGCAAACATTTGACAGCACTTTCAAAGTTGCTGATTTAAAGGAACGTTGGCTCTAAAAGACAGTAGAAAGAAAGAAGGACCAGAAGACATTGAATTAACGGTGACAGGTCATCTATTCAGGTCTAACGCTTAAGCCCCAGGTATACTTGACTTTCCGCGTCCGTCTCAAGCACAAAAGCTTCCGCACAGTTTCTTGAGCATACTCAACACGGATTAAGCGCGGATATCTGAGTTTGACACATGCGCGATACAAATGAGTATATGTGCTACCAAACTGTCAGAGGGCAGTGCTAAGTCGTGTCATTCACAGACCCACTGCAAATTAATGATAGTGGAAGTCATGCGCCAATGCAAACAATCAGAACAAAAAGCAAGACAACATGAACAACAATAAAACCGTGTGGGGGAGGATATGCTTCTTAGCTTACTGTTCTTGGTTTCAGCGTGTTGGTTTTGTATCGTTCTTCTTCCACAACGACATACTGCACAGTTTCTGTGTGTGTATTGACCCCTAGTGGACTAGTGCACTTTTCTCGCACTGGGTGTGCGGACGGCCGCAAACCCTCCTGATGACGAAAGTTACGTCTTGTAGGCAGCGCGCAGACGGACCATACCTGCGCATTTAGTGAATGACAGCTCCATCTTGTCGAGCAAAGACATGTCTTCTGTGGAGAAAGTTATTTCCATATAATCCTTCCGAGGGCTTGTTTTAGCTAAATTGTTTTTCAAAATGCATATCTTACTGTCACTGAACTTGTGTAGCCAGTCAAACCTGTCACACCCAAAATAATTTTTCATAACTTAGAAATTGCTGTTTTATACCTCAAGAGATTTAGAGATGGGGAGTTCATAACAGAGGTTGGGTTAGATAAAGTAGCTTCCCAAGCAACAGCTATTTGAAGCAGCAGAACTATAGTTAAGCTAAGATTTAAGTGAAGTGCCATCCCACCTTTGCTATCAAAATGTCTTTAAACACAATAATCAAAATGATTGTTGTAATTGATATAATTGAAAATATAAATAACATAATTATTGTACCTTTGTTGCATTAGTTATACTGTTCATGTCATTTGTTTAAATGCTATAAGTGAATGAACCGGCATTTCGTTAAGGACATATGACATGAAATAACATCAAACATTTTCTAAACACATTATGTATGAGTCTGTACTTTCAGCCAGGTCTTAGATCTTTTACTAATTAGTCATTATTTTTCTGGCTTTCAACAACTTGTAATTAGATCTGTAAGATGCAATTTAGAAGTTTAACTACAAGATGTTCCCAGTGGAAAGATCGGAAACCAAAAGGATTCATTTTGTCTCATAGCAGGGTAATTCTGCAAACTAAACCTCTAATTTCTAAAATATTTAAACTTTGCCAGATGCCTATCATGCTGATAAAAATGTGAATAAATCTCTTTTCATTCTGTTATTTTTTACAGATAAAGGATGCAATCTGTAATACAAATAAAAGGAAGGGAATAGTTGCACTTTTAAGAAAACTTCCAAAAGCAAAGATGCAGTAAGCCATAGATGAGCTCGGAGAGTTGCAGGATAGCTAACTAGCTGTCAGCTGAGAGACGCTTTGTGGTTTGCTGTCCAAATCCCGGCAGAAGTTGGAGAGTGGAGAAGCTGAGCACATAGCCTTCATTATTTTCAGTTTACCTGAGCACTGGGGATTTACAGAAAACAGCACAATACTCATTCTTTTGACACCAATTAGTCAAAACCTTTCAAATGCCTTCAAGTGAAATCTTTTCAGTAAATAATGACTATCAACAAACCAGAATACACATTCAGAGGAAATGTAATCTTAGAGTAAAATACTCATTACATGATTTTGTCTGAAAAATGTCAGGTAGTTTTGGGGACAAACCCGCAAACAAACAACATAAAAATGTGCTAATCTAAAAAGCTCTAAAAAATATGTTTTAGGGGCATTGGGGAATAGGTTCAAGAAAATTGGTGTTTTCACCAAGCGGGAAATAAGTTTCTGTTGGTGATCAATTAAATAAAAGAGTGAAACCAAACCACATCCTGGTATCAAAATGTTATTCTTAGACAAAATGTTAAATGCTCTCTTATTTGTCGTCAAGTCATGGGCGGAGAACTAATTGACATCCTTATGTCTTCCTGCACGCAAACCTGTTGTTTCACATTGACCTTTATTCGTGACAGATTACATATCTGTATTTGCGTGCCTTACCTGCATACTTTGGCCTGAAACTCCGGAGCTACACCCACCTGAAGCCGTCTTGATCTGTCAAGACATCTGTCATAAACTTCCATTGTTCACTCATCTGGCTTAGGTTATGACAACATAGTTAATCACAAGGCACACAAAATACAGACATTAAAACAGGTTTCGGGTCTGATAATACATGACTCATAAGTGAACGGTACTTCACAAGGAAATGAACTGGTTAAAGCCATTGATCAGGAATTAAAGAAACAGTTCACCCAAGAAAGTAAAATGATCTCATTATTTTGTCACGGTCATGCAATCCCAGCATTTCTTGTCCTTTCTTCAGCTGAACACAATTTTTTTTGTATAAAATCATGTATGTTCTGTATGATGTAACTGTATGATGGTTTAACAGACAATATGTCAAAAGGAGCATCAAGTTGACATCTCCATGTCAGCATGACTGGTCACTTGCTTTGTCATTCACGGTCAACTCTCACATTCCAGAGGGCTTCCCTGAGGAGATACCATCAAACTTAATAACACACCCACTGTTTCTCTGAAGCGTTTCGATAATTGAAAATGTAGTCACATGCATCTATATAGATAAGGTTTATGTTGACATCACTTAGGTGAGACTTGAATCACCACATAGTTGCTTTGCTGTAAACCAAACGAGATAGCACTAGTAGGTGTATGAATCACTAACTTATTATGCAAATCTATTGTGACTCAACACAAAGCCTTTGAGGAGAACTGACCACAAAACTTTCCAGACATGTCACTTTCTGTGAAAAGACTTCATTCAACTTAAATTTCTAAGGAAACTTACAGTACTCACACGGACGTAGCTCATGTTTTACTTTTTACTGGGATTAAACACAACCTTATGGTTACCAGTCCTAAACTTTTAAACACTAAGCTATGTTACTTCCCCTAAATGTGTTTTTTCTCCTAAGATAAATAGTTTAACATGTAATCTCATACTTGTCTCATCTAGAGTGTATAGCATCAACAGTAGCTCACATAGATACCAAAGAGATGCTACACAATTATACACAATTGTATTTCTTCATTCTATTTTTATTCTTGCCAAGGAGTAGAAACATCTGAGACAATGTTCAGAGCATAGTGGAGCCCAAAATTAACATTCTGTCATCATTTATTTACAATCCTGTCATTCAAAACCTTTAACTGAGACAATCTTCTGTTAAAAACAAAATAGGTTTTGAGAAATGTCTCAATGTTTTGTGTTCATACAATGCAGGCTAATGATATACCAAAATTCTTCAAATTATCTTCTTTCGTGTTCTGTAGAAGAAAAAAAAACTAAATAACTAAAATATCTGGGAAAGTTATTTATGATTTACTAAAATTGTTATCAGTCACATAATATAAATATCACAACTTGAATGTAACTTGAATATGAGCATGCTCAAATTTCTTTTAATTTTCAATTCATCCATTCATTGCTCTACACAGCAATAAAACAACGCAGGTGCATTTTTTCTCAAAAGTCTAGACTTCTCTGGTATGTGATTGCTTTTCAACTCGTCTCCCGGCTGCTTTTTTCCACGTCTTTTCTGTTGTCAGTCGAGCAGGGGAGACAGCTCTCGGGGGAGATGTTTTGCTTTAGGCTGTACAACAGCAAATCTACTCATTTTTCTCCCTCTCTCTCTTTCACATGTTCCTCTCTTTCTTTAACAGTTCCTTTCATCTCGTCACCCACCTGTCTGTTTGACTGACACACTTTCAAGTGCATTTCTGTTGTGGAGTTCGCAGGCACGCACAGAAAATCCCAGAGTCAATATTTGATAAGATCGCTCACCTGCATGCTTGTAATTCTTAACTCATTACTTTATGTCCAACTCTGTTATTATGCAAACAGCTTTTTGTCATCACAACAGTAACTTTAGGAGTCTGTCGGATATGACAGATACATATTTCGCAATGACACTGGCGTGCTAAAATTAGAAGCACTGAATTTTTGTTAACATCACATGAAAAAAAAAAAAAGAATTAATACAGTTTTGTGTTCTTTCACTCTTCAAATGGGAAAATCCAATAGATCAGCAATATTCTCTGAAAACCTTTCTTAATAACCACAGCACCCAAACCTTTTCTACCTAGTAAGGATGTCCAACGTAGTCTCATGGCCATAAACATTCGGTCATTACCCAAATCCATTTAGCTGGATTTAAAATATGTTGGTTTGTTATTTATAAATAGCAACATTCAAATGTGTCTCTATCTTTCTTGCATATAGGGAAAAATGGCAGTGTATCATATGTGAGCAATGTCACAGGAGAAATAGTAGGGTGGATATTTGGGAAATGTGTGCATTTTGTTAGACACTTATATCAAAAGGAACAGTAACGCTTTAGATAACGGCCAGCAATGTACCGCATAATTAAACAGAATTTACAGCTTAACTAATTGTGATATTAATGCACCTCTATTCTGTAGGTAACGGGAATATTGTTCAAAGTTTGGGGAATAAAGAAGTCAAGAAATTGTAAAAAAAATGATTCTAAGTATTTTAAACGAATGTGTAATTATTTCAATATAACATGATATGAATGACCTACAGTATGCTATATAACAGTTTTAGCGTGAACATAAACTATATTTTTCTAATCACAATGTGCCCATAAAATATACTGTGGATATTAATTAAGTATGGGGTTCTTATTTGATTATTATAGCAAACATGAAATCAGGGAATGGTGTGTTCAGATTTCGCGCAGGAAAAACAGCATGAATGAAGCACACAAGACAGTCTGTCAACTGTAAATTTGACATCTGAGTTGTGTTTTAGGATTCGTTTCTTTTTAATTGATTTTAAGATTGTTGGTCAAAAATAATTCATTTTAAATATAAGTCATTGAGTTATTTTCATGAGTTTCATTTGTAAAGTTAGATAAATCATGTTGATCAATTGATACGATATAATCAAGTATTTTTAGAGTGGTTTGATTAGGGTTATTATATGGCATGCAGTGTCCTCATAAATATTTTAATTTTATTTTACTTACTATTACCCCTTATTCCCCACACTTTAATTATGGTTCCCCTTATCTACAGATGTACTGTAGAGGTACATGACTGTTAAAAGTAGTTACACTGTAAATTCTGTTTAATTATGCGGTATATTGCGGGCCGTAATCTGAAGCGTAACCAAAGCAACTTCATGTGCATGTGCATTCAGACACAAAACCTTTGGGTACAATGACCTACACTTCAAAGAATAAAATGTGGTGGAAGGAAAAGATTGACCCGCAAAAAGAAGAATTAGATGGAGTTAGACATCAGGCATGGTCAGGTACTGCCCATAGAACTGGAAGATGAGGGCTGATATGATTCAAACAAGACGTAATGCAGTCATGTTTCATATCACCTTGAATCAAATAAACAAGTCTGAGTTCAGGTGAAGATATGATGAAAAAGCTATGGGTGATGGTTCAACATCCTGACAATTTGTTAACCACCATAACCCCAAACTGTTAATCTGAAGTGAAATGCTGTATTGTGAAACAAAACCATGTCAAGGTTTTACGATAAAAATCTAAATGACCTAAGTTGAGTTTGAACTCTGGCAGCCCACATACAAGCACCCCTGTATGTGGACAGGCCACTTGCTTCTGGTGTCCATTAACCCTCCAAAAAGCACTCAAGTCCACTACACAACAAGAAAAGCACCACACAACCACCATGACCATAAGAAGGTCATTATCTCGAACAACATGGTAGCATTCTATCCATATAATAAAATAATCCCTTCCGAAACAAAATAAAAATTAAGAAAATACAGTTCTTCTATTCTGTGAGAATGTCCTTCCTTCATACTAATTAGGTATTTTTGGTTATGACCCAGGTTGGATTTGAACTCTGCTTGGCCGCACATAAACACCACGGCACAACGTGTTGAATCATGTGCACCACCACCACCAAGTCGCAGCTCCAACCTGAATGATGTGCTTAAGGTGGCTAAATGGCTCTTTGGAGATTATACTATTATTTTAGGTTTCATGATTCATAATAGCATCAGTCCGTGATGGCTTTTCAAAGCACAGGAGAACTACAGTGTGAAATCATATTTTTTACCCTTTAAAATATAATTTCAACCTTTATCGGTTGTATTTATGATGATTCAACAGTCCAAAGATGTTGTTGAACCTGGTAAACTGTTATTGGTGCTGTGAAGGCATGATGTGTTTCAGCATTCCAATGAGTATTATCCAAGTGTACATCCAAACACGCCACATAAATTGTTCTGCGAAAACTCCTGATCCAGCATTTGCAGTGTACAAATATATATCTGTCAACTGAAAGGAAGCAGCCATTCTTGTGGCCATAACTATACCTCTCTGGTAAACTCTCTCCATTGTCGGAAATGTGCCAACATTATGGTCACATTTTAGAATTGTTTAGAAGGGAAGAAACGGCAAAAATGACAGCTTCTCTGGCTGAGACTTCATCAAATGCTAGGCAAACATCAGTCGGGTGACTATTCTCTCAGAAGGACGGATAGCTCATCGTTGCAACTGAGTGTTTGAGTGCTAAGTGAACAACAAGGCATTTGGAATGATGTCAGGAAAAGGACATGGCGCGATTAATACTTGATGTAGTTCTGGCACCATTTCTTCTAAAGACGGCAACTCCAGCTGGTATGTTTCCGATTCAAAGGGGAGCATCGCTTATTTGCCAGGAGGGACACATAAATTACTTCTGTAAAAGACGTTTTGATTTACTTTCCGCAAAGGGAGGATAAACTCTGTGCAACCTTTTCAAATTTGACCCATATTTTATTTCCATTGTAAATGTGTGCACATTACGGATGCATTTATTTGAACTGCTTTTATTGTTTTTGCTCTTTGTGATGGATGTCAATTCTTTTTCATTGTTTTATAAACAAGAAAATATTTTCTTTCCTTATACACATTCCTGGTCTGAGTGTGAATGATTTGTCTGTGCATGTCATTTGATTTTGTAAATAATTAATGTTCCTTCTAGCTCATGCCTCAAAGACCTCTTATTTTTTAACACCGTTCCTCCTACAGTTTGTCATATAGCAATATTGCACCCAACATCCAGCAGTACGTCTTTATATGTTCAGATCTAGTTCACCCAAGACCAAACTGACATGTCATGCCCGTTAACATGATAAACAAATATCCTGAGAGTTTTCGTGACTAAAATAATCAAATTAAATGTATTCGTATTTAAGCAACACTTCAAAGACCATTTTAGTTCTCAACTAGTAATTTTGTGTAACCGCATGATTAATTTAATTTCCCAAACGTAATACAATAAGTAGATACCCATGTTAGTAACCATGCCAGTTTTTAGTGTTTAGCAGTGTGTTCTCCAACAATAGGCAGTCTGGCAAACAAATATATATACATACCAACATTTTATCAAGTGTAAATACGGATACTACTTTAGGTCTCATTTGATGAGGCTAACATTGTTTTAAGAATCACAGTATTTGGGGTTTGAAACTCGAGTGAAAATGTGTTCAAAAATATATTTTCCCCTTAAGTTACTTCAGTGTTGCCGCGCTTGCTGCCGATGTGTTAGACATCTATGTATAGGCAGTGTGCAGATGTCTCAGTTGGCTTTAAAGACGAACTGAAAGCCAAGTCAAACAGCCTTTAATAGGAATGAACTTTGTCTTTGGCAATACTTAAGAACTCCTCCCTTGAATGATAGGACACTCACTATTCCTCCCTATTCGGCTCTGAAGAGACTGGAATAGGTTATCAATTTAAACAAGGAGATAACTCAGAACATACCAGACACCTTCTGGTCAGTATCTGTTAAGTAGTTTTCCAACAGCCTCCTACATTCATGAATTAATGTACTGTCTGGGAGGTTCCAGGACAGCTTGTTTCAAGAAACTATGAGTGAGATATCCATCATAATTACCAGCTAAAGTCTTTTAAATAATACATTTAAGGTAAGGCATTTGCATTTAAAATACATTTTCTTGTTAAATTGCTCATACATTTCTTAAGTGCCTTAAACTTCAACTTGTCATGCGTTGAACAAAGTATAACAGATATTGTTAGTGATCAGATATTGTTTTTTATATCTGCTTGCAGACTGTAAAACAGGTGTAAATTCTTATGGAATTACATTAAATCAGGAACATGATCCATGTCGGTTGACCAGAATATCATCAAGCCAGTAAGTTACCAACTATTAAAACATCAAGAGAACATAAGCAACAGCCGCAAGCGCTGCGTGGCAAAATTCAAAACATTTAAATAAAAGTAAAAGTTGCATATATTGTTCAATAAACAAAGAAATACGTGACTTGCTATTGGAAAGGATCACATGATAATTGTCCTTATTGTCTCCACCTGCAAACAAATCGGGTCTATCAATCGATCACGAAGACAATCCATTCGACAACCATGCCAACAGGGGCTCTGAGTTGTGGATGAATACTGGCCGTTTCTGACACAATACAGGTCATTACAGTGCAATAATAAGGTGAGGAAAACATCTTTAAATGCTTTTTAAGAATGATAATTGGCCTTGTCTTTGAAATGTACACAGATAGAACAACAGCTGTTTTCATTTTCATTTCTCAGACAGGAATGCGCTTGATTCGACAGCCAGAGCCTCAGCAGAAGTATAAGCTTTTTTCTGAAACCTTTTTAATCGTCATAAGAATAGCGTTTCATTAAGAACTGCTATAAATAATTAATATGCTCATATTGCATAAGATGCAAATGTGTTTAAATGTGGCAAATAATATTTCATTATATTTGTTACCCATTAAAACCGCAAAAAGTCAAGAACGAGTGCACCTTAATCAAGGTTACCCTTGTGCTGGATAGACAAGCAGGTGGGAGATGCCCACTAATCTTGTTAATGATATAATTAGACTTTCAGCGTTGGCATCTCAGTGGGCTGAGATAAGACAAGCCCGTCTGTTTTTGGTTTGAATACTCATTATTTAATTAAACAAACTTGAAATGTTCACTAGCCATTTCTTGAGAATGTCCTAGAACTGTAATCTACAAATATGCATCCCAAGAAAATGTATTACAATTTTAAAGGTTTGGCACATTATATGGACTAATTTATATTCATGTTGAAATGTAAAACACTAATATATAGTTTTAAGCTTGAAATTACTCAACGATTTAACATTGTGTTATCAAAGATGAAAAGTTCTTTCAATACTTTTACATTTACATTTAGCAGAAGCTTTTTTCCAAAGGACAAATGAGGTAAATAACGGAAGCTATTGAACCAAATAAGGCCAACAAAAAGCAAAGTGCAATACAACTGGTCTCATAATAGCCCCCACAGTATATACAAAGCTGAACGTTTTTTGAGCGACAATCATTGATGGACATTGAGTGTTGACCCGAGCTGAGTCAGATGGCATTACATCAATTTCGGTTCAGCCTGACAAAAACACACAAGCAACACCTCAGCACTCAGACTCACACCAGCAACTAATCATAAAACCCCTACCAACTTGCAAAGGGCATTAGTGCAAGAGTGTGAGTGAAGTGCAAGAGTGTGGGTTAATTTGTTAAATGTTTGCAAAACCCACAGACATGAAGGTGACCAATTGAATTGATTAATGAAAGAAATGAGCAATGGAGATATGAGTCATCAGTCTGACAACAACGACGTACTATTGAACATATTATTTTTTTACATGACGTTTAAAGCACATGCTAAACATCTCAACACAAAGCAGAGTTGACCAGCACCATCCCTCCAAAAAGTATATATACTCTGAACAAAATAATGCTTATATAAAGATTGTTGCATTTGAGTTTGAAAACTTCTCCTCAAAACCAGACCATCATTTTGCCACAGCAGACAACATACACTTGCCCAAGACAGCGCCATCCATTTTCATGTCATTCCAAGAAAAAATATTGACTAAGTGCCCGGATATAAGACAAAGACTGCGGTAGGAATTGATCTTATGTCATCTGGTGAGGAACAGGTTCAGACTGTTGCCATCTTTAGCATTTCAAGAACACTTACATCATTAACAGAGAAGCAATTGCTCAGAATTTGGTATGCCCACAAAGGCCTACAGGACTCTCTTGATCTCTTCGATTCTTGAAATATGGTCTTTCCTGGTAGTAGTAATTCACAGTTGTATTTCTCTCAGAGAACTCCGAAGCTTGTCAGATTCACTTGGTTAATCTAGTATACAGCCCGAGGCATTGTTCTTCTGGAGCATATAAACCGTTTCATATCAAGACTCTTAATGATGTTAATATGCAAATCTGACATTGCATGTAGGAAAATTATTATGCAATTAGACTGAATACAAGCCAACACTATAATGTTAGAGTTATGACAAGTTTCCTTAATTCCCTTGACCCTATTGTATTCTGGTGTACTCTGTAACTGGTACTAAACTCAAAAGTTTCTGCCCACAAGGTCCCATTTTTACCTCCTTTAATCTTGTGAAATTATATTAAAAAATATATTAGGAATAATATAATTAAAATGCAGATCAAACTTTCAACATCATTTTTTATAACAGGTCGTGACTGACTCTATCTCTATTCTTTCATAATTTTTTTGCAGGTATTTACAGTTTTCTCGCCTGTGGTCTTTCTACAGGTGACCATGGTACCAATCAGAACAAGCCCACAGTTAAAATTGGATAATAAGTCAATTTGGATAAAATCATCCGACAAATGATAAATGTCAATGTACTGTAAATGACAAAATATAAAAGCTAAAGAGATAACCAAAACTACAAAAGCATGAGGTCAGATGTGAGGTAAACTAGTTTACCCCGACTGTGTGGTAATCTAACATCACAACCTAGGCAAAATTGCAAGAATGTGAGATGAGTGGACAGAATTGCACATGAAAGTGTTTCAACACGTCTTCACTGTTCACATGCTAAAAAAGAATTTTAATCTCTGTTTTGCAGTATTGAATTAATTAGCGTGAGAACTGCAAACTTGCATGTCTTTGCACGCCTCAATATGAGG
>CM017907.1:0-55002 GCA_008369825.1 Triplophysa tibetana
TTTGCTGATTCCAATTTTATATCCACAAATAATAATTGAAGTATATAAAAAAACATTACTTTTCTTCAATACCATATTTTTCATATTTTTTTATTATCATTACATAAATTATGAACATTACAGTTTACCTAAATACAGTTCTAAACCTGCATTAAATTACAGAATCTTATCTTGCCCAAATAACTCTTAAATTGAAGAACTCTGAAATGTAAAATAACTTGTCTTTATCTTGGGTCTGTAGTACTAAAAGAAGTGGGTTGATTGTAGCTGCCACTTCGAAAAAAGTTAAAAATCTTACTAGGGAATTCTACTCTAAATATGTATATGTATTTGCACTTTTTTGTGTTAGTAAAGAACTCAATCAGATATATATGACAAATATTGGTGATTTATTCATTTTCTATAGTTTAGATTTTTTCAAGTCGAGTTTAATGTCATTTTACCTCAGTGAAATGCCATAGTTTAACGTAAAACAATTAATCGGATTGAATGGATTTACATTTGTTTACACATAGTGAACGACTTCAACATGAGTTTAGCATGTGTCAGAGTTAGCATCACAGTTAGCATGAAGTAGACGAGGCAACGAAGGTGAACAACTGGACAGTCAAAATGATCTGTGCACTACATGATGTGGGCGCGGAGACTCGCGCAGTTCGGTGGAATCACCCAGTCACGAGCGTAAATGAGGTCAATGGTCACGGCCGATCATGCGAAAACCGCCCAATTCCGCTTTCTGACCAGTCAATCGGTGCACCTGTGGTAAAAACTGTTTTCTTTAAGTATTTTACTATTTTTTTCTCTCCCCCCAAAAATATTGGAAATGATAAGAACTGAATTCGATATACAGAATCGCTAAAACTAAACAAGACCCAACCGTATTTGTAGGTTGTTGTTAAAGCTCAGAGATCTCTGTAAAGAAATAGACCATGTTTGTTGACAAATCGTGGCAATTCATAGGTGGTGACACTGGGTACAGAGCTCCAGAGGTTTTGCTGGGGGCCTCACGCTACTCCACACCCGTAGACGTCTGGAGTATTGGTACCATCTTTGCCGAACTTGCAACCAAGAGACCACTCTTCCACGGAGACTCCGAAATAGACCAGCTTTTTAGGATCTTCAGTAGACACATTGATCTAATAACTGGAAATTCAGTTTGTATTTACACTTGTATTTAGTATAGCTTCTGTGTACAACAGGTAATAAGTTGTCCTACTACAAGCTGCAATTATCACCATTAAATTACAATTTTCTGTTTAAATTAGATATTTATTTGTTAATCTATTTTTCATGTAGGACTTTGGGACCCCTAATAATGAGGTCTGGCCAGATTTTTAATCTCTGCCAGATTACAAGAACACTTTCCCAAAGTGGAAATCTGGGAATTTAGCCAACACTGTGAAAAACTTGGACAAGAATGGCATTGACCTGCTTTTGGTATGAAAATGTCCTTACATGCTGTTATTCCTGCTTAAGTATTAGTCTATATGGCTTTACTTTATTTAATTCTCTTTTGTTTAGAAAATGTTGATTTATGACCCACCCAAGAGGCAAGCAATGGACACACCCATTTTGATGATCTGGATAAGAGCAGTCTTCCTGCCAGTAGAATCAAAATATAGATCAACTTGATGCCCTTCTCCATACACACATAAAAATGCAGTGTAAGTTTTAGGGTCTTTGTGAATTAACTCTAGAATTCCGGGAGCTGTTCTGTAAATCCAGAAAGCTGGTGTTGGTCTGATTCTGGATGCGCAGACGACTTGCTCCTCCATCCTACAGTAATGCAATCTGAGTCTTTTGACACGCAATAATTAACCTGAGTTTGTTTGTTACTTGGGTGGTTTATCTACTTTTGTTTGTCTGGTTTTTGTATGTCTTTTTCCCTATCTGCTTTTATATGTTAATAACACCCGTTTGTAAATAAAACATACTTTTTGAGGGCCTGGAGTGAAATATTCAAAGAATAAACGTGTGTTCTCAATGAAGAGCACTTTGTGGGATCCCATCATGGACTGATGTCTTTTCTTTGGTCACTGTTTTGTCAAATGGATTTATCTTCATTATGTGCCATAAGAAGAGCTAAGAATTGACTTTTGCTCTCGTTTTTTGTTCACTTCTCCACTAATTCATGTGTTTAAGGAACATCATGACCTAGTGTTATGAACTCAATGATGTAGGATAATGCTGTCTGGAACATTAGGGTATCAAAAGTCTGAAACGGTCAGCAAATATCAAGGTTTTAAATGTATATTTAGTCAATTTTTGACAAATGTAGACTGAATGCTGATTCACGAGTTCACCTACACCTATAACAGTGATGTTGATAGGGATAATGATAGAGCTTGGTTATGAAGGTTATGCGTATTTGGCGTGCTGTCCGGGAAGCGGGCTCCGAGCTCGCCAGATCTATCCGAGCCCGAAACACTCTACCTTGGTACTGGTGAGTGCCCCGAGCTCGGAACCGGTCTGAGCCCAGAGCACACCCCCCGGGGTTCCTGCGGGATATTTAGCTTTGGAGAGGAGCAGGGGTGGAGGAGGGATGCTTAATCTTAGGAGATCGAGCAGGTAGGCTGGTTTCCCTATTTATTAGCGAGCTCGCTAGGGCTAAATGTGTATATGCTGTGATTGCTGATTATAGACCAGCCGGCTGATTATATGCTCCGGCTCCTCCCGAACTTTGTTAATTAAACATCATTTCACGAGTTTACCTACACCTATAACAGTGATGTTGATAGGGATAATGATAGAGCTTGGTTATGAAGGTTATGCGTATTTGGCGTGCTGTCCGGGAAGCGGGCTCCGAGCTCGCCAGATCTATCCGAGCCCGAAACACTCTACCTTTGTACGGGTGAGTGCGCCGAGCTCGGAACCGGTCTGAGCCCAGAGCACACCCCCATAAAGCGATAAAGTAGGACAGCCGCCGGAGTACGCATACCCCCCCCAACGCAATGCTGAGCGCTGCGTAGGCGTGGCCTGCGTTTGGATGGAGACGAGAGGATGAGGGCTCCTCAGGAGATGTGGTTCGTTATGAGACGAGAAAGGGGCAGGGGTTCCTCCGAGGATGGTTGAGACTGAGAAGATGAAATGAGGGTGCCTAATGCAGTGATGAGAAGTTTGAATCCAGGAGCTGCTGGTAGTAGTGCTTGGAGAGATTGTAATATTGGGGTTTCGGGAACTATCCAAATGAACATTGCTTCATGGGTGTCCCTGGTGTTAAGACTGGGAAGAGGCAACTGAAGGAGGGAGCTGGCTGTAGCAGAGTGCCTGATGGAAGCTCCTGCTGTGGTGATCGCTGCTGTGATGCTTGCTTCCTGGAAAGTCGTAGATGGCCGAAGACAAGGTGGAAGCACTGGCCTCTGCGGAGGCGATCGCTGCGGCGACGCTGGCTTCGACGCCTTAGATGGAAGCTCTGGCCTCTGCGGAGGCGATCGCTGCGGCGACGCTGGCTTCTGCGCATTAGATTGAAGCACTGGCCTCTGCGGAGGCGGTCGCAGCGGCGACGCTGGCTTCTGCACATTAGATGGAAGCTCTGGCCTCTGCGGAGGCGATCGCTGCGGCGACGCTGGCTTCGACTCCTTAGATGGAAGCTCTGGCCTCTGCGGAGGCGATCGCTGCGGCGACGCTGGCTTCGACGTCTTAGATGGAAGCACTGGCCTCTGCGGAGGCGATCCCTGCTGGGACGCTGGCTTCGGCGCAATAGATGGAAGCACTGGCCTCTGCGGAGGCGATCGCTGTGGCGACGCTGGCTTCTGTGCCTTAGCTGGAAGTACTGGACTCTGCGGAGGCAGTCGCTGTGGCGACGCTGGCTTCGGCACTTATGATGGAAGCACGGGCCTCTGCGGAGGCGGTCACTGCAGTGATGTTGGCTTCTGTGCCTTAGACGGAAGCACGGGCCTCTGCGGAGGCGATCGCTGCGGCGACACTGGCTTCGGCACTTATGATGGAAGCACAGGCCTCTGCGGAGGCGGTCACTGCAGTGATGCTGGCTTCTGCTCCTTAGATGGAAGCACAGGCCTCTGCGGAGGCGGTCCCTGCTGGGACGCTGGCTTCGGCGCTTGTGATGGAAGCATAGGCTTCTGCGGATGATTCTTAGTTGCATCACTTGATTCCATGCCTGAAATGGGAAAGCTGGCTTTGGCTGTTGCTGTGGCAACGCTGGATTCTATGCTTGAAATGGAAGTGCTGGTCTCTGCCAGGGTAGTCGCTGCGGCGACGCTGGCTTCTTAGCTTGAAACGGAAGTGTAGGTCTCTGCCCGGGTGGTCGCTATTGCGATGTTGGCTCCTGCTGTTAAATCTGCTGCTGCAGAGCCCGAGATTTGGGCACTGGCCCCTGAGCCGGCTGAATTGGCGGTGAGATCTCCTGTTTCGGAGACGGCTTGGAGGATGGAGTTTAGAGAGGCATCGAGGAGGGTTTTTAGGGGGTGGTTAACCGGAATATCAGCTCCGAATAGGGAGGTACCGGTGTTGGCAAAGGGTCTGCTTCGGGTGCCAGCCGCCTGAACTTCTGCCAAGATCTGTGATCTAATGTTGCCTGGAACTGGGGGCGGTTCCAACGCTGGTGCGTTGATTGGCACTGGCATTGCTGTCGCCGTGGCCAATGTGAAACTTGATCTGCTCTATGGGAGAGAGGAAAGGGAGGGGATTGCAGCCGCCTGAGCGGCTAGCGGAGCCATGCTCGCGCTAGCGGCGGCTTCTAAGGGGGCGGTGAAATGGCTGAGGACCGGCACCTGCATCGCTAGCTGAGGCAGCCTCGCGCTAGTGGTCGATAGAGGTGCCGTGGGCCAAGAGCCCGGGGCAGGGAATGGGAGGGAAAGCACTGGAGCTCCGAGTGCTTGCGAGCTTATGTCGCCTTGGTAACTAGCATTGTCAGCTGCTGGCGGGGCGTTGTCGGGAGACGTGTGCTGGGATGCGGAGTGAAGGACAAGCTACTGGAAGCTCCCGACTGGGGGTTCGATAGCATCTGGGGAATCTGTGGTGCTACCCACGCTCGCCGATGGCCTGCTACTGCAACCTGACAATCGTGGCTCTTTCTTGTGAGGGAATGTCGACATGTGCAGCCGGAATCTGATGCAGGAAGTCTGCGGACTTGTTTACTTCTGACCAGGGACTCCCCGAGAGCCCATACGGCTGGCAGGCATGTGTTGATGTTGAGTGACGCATGGCGAGGTTTGTGAACGTATAATGCCTCTGAAACCTCTGCTTGCAGATGGAGTTAATCCGGAGTGTGCAAGATGATTAGCTGTGGAGGGTGAGCATGTTACGGACACCCCGATAAATTTGCTGTTTTAACTTCAAATTGCTGTGCACACTGGATGGGTTGAACACAATTAATTATTTCAGAGTCAACATAGCAGCTGGGGTTTGGTTCCAAGATGCGGTTGTGTTCATGTAGAGAGACAAGGGAGATCTTGCGGTGAAGCAACTAGTAAATATGCTTAGGCGTGCTGCTGTTTGTCTAACTTAAGATAACAGCGGCAAGCATTGACCTTGTTCGAGCATGTATGATTTAAAACGTGTTAACTGTATGGACGCATAAACATGAACACAAACGCATTTTAGCTGTTCAACTAAAGTGATTGCTGGTGTACAGTTTACAAGGTTTAGTTCACTCATTACAGAGCCTTGTTGTCTGCCCAACAGATACAGAAAATAAGTCATTAAGAACCTATTTATTGTGCATTTGGCTGTATTGCTTTAAATAAAGCTCTATACAACCATTGAGAGAGTATATTTATGAAGCGGAACTAAAGTGCATAGCTAGTCTCGATATTGCGTGATGACGTCACTGATGTGCAATTTAGCATTTGACGTCGTCTGGGGACATTAAACTACATTTCGAACAGGCATAGCTACTTTCAAATGAAAGGAATTGGCAACACTGGTTCACTGGACAGCACGGGCACAGAGTTTATACATAAAACATTGTCCCTGTAAAATAAACAACAAACTGAGTGCGCTCGTGCCGGCCAGCGATATACCATTCTTGAGCGCAGCCGAGGCGACAACATGACGGTGGATAAAACTAAATGCATTTTCGAGTAAAAAGATTGTACTCACCCAGCTTCTTGCGTTTCGACGGTTCAAACCCAAGTAAACTCAGTTTTTAAACACATTGTGATCTATCGGAAATGAGTCGTGGAATTTGGGGTTGATCAGAGTGACTGCATGGAACAACAGAATTGATTATTTCCCCCAAGATGATTGTTTCTCTTCGCAAAAAATGAGTGTACACCCGTTGAAACGACATCGTATTGGCATTGGCGTATCTTATTGATCGGTTCAAAATGCGGCGACCTTGCGAGCCTTAATAGCAGGGGCGATTCTAGGATTTTTTCAACTGGGGGGCACATGAGGGGCCACAAGTAATATAGAGGGGCCATTCTTATGTTGTGTATTTATGTAGAACTGTAGATATCCAAATCATTTCAAGTTCAGTAAGCTTTAAAATCATCAATAAACAGTGATACCCTATTATCTTTTAATAGCAGTTATTCACTGCTCTAAATCAAAACAATAAAATACAATTTATATTAACTTTTCACTTTACAAAAGTGAAAGAAAAACTGTAATAAATAAAATAATCCAATGTATTAGTGTACAACTCACAAATAATAATAGAACAGCCTTATTTATATAAATGCATAATTAGCCTATATTAATCATTCATATAATAATTAAATACACAATTAATGAATTCATATAACTGTAATAAAAAAAAATTCCGACATCCTATTCAATTTGCATATCAGCAGTTGCAGTAAATTCGCCTCGATGAATAGACCAAATCTACTTATGTCGAGGAAGGCTAATTAGTCTTGAGCATATTGATTGTAAAATATCATATATCAATACTTTGTTAGATAGCTACTTTTTCAAAAAGGTAGCTTTAGTTTAACGTAAAATATGTGGATCATAGAAACAGTTTAGAATGGCTTAATCCATTGTTATTTTAGTATTACTTATTTAGCTATTTAATCATGCATTTTTATGGATTTATGATTTTTTTTTATTTGAGAATGTTTCTGGATGTCATCAAAGGACGTTTTGTCACTTCTGTGAAAACACAGTACACACTACACACCAAATTTGAGACTCATTTTATTCACTTTGCTTGACACACGATTCGCCAGATTGTGCCACACAGCAATATCTTATCAACACAATATCTTGTACAACAAGAAAAGTAAACATCAACATATAGAAATTACATACAACTCTATTTTAGCCTCACAACTGTAAATACTGACCAAACAAATAAACAAAAACAACAACAAAACCACTGTCCTACAGACTAAATACAGTGGATGTAGTTCATTTTCTAATTATAATGTGGCTTATAATAGGTTTATGTATCTGGTTCATTTCAAAAAAGTACAAAAAACTAATCCATATTTAACGATTTTGCTCGTCTTGATTCAATGCTCAAAACCCCTAGATGGCTCAGTCTCTCATCCCCCATTGTTGTTCTGAGATGGCTTTTGATCAACTTAAGTGCTGAAAAGCTACGTTCACATGGAGCACTACTTACGGGTGTTACAATGGCTATCTAACACAGCCTGAAAAGCTCATGAAACACATCCTTAAAGGGTTCCAGAAATACTACAAATTCAATGAGAGAAGTCATTTGTTTTTTTTCTTTCCTTTCCAAAACCCTTTTGGTCTGATAAAGCTCATGCTTCAATATTTGACTCAAATTTCAGCAAATGAAAAAAGTGGTTCTTCATGCAAGAAAGTGCTGCTTTTAGGGTGGAGTGCTTTGATTCCTTGCTTAATTTCACAATTTATCTTAGAGAATCTTCTTTGCAGCTCACTCATGAATGAGTCAATCACTGGATAGAGTATATGTCTTTTAAAGGCTTCCTTGTTACCCAAGTTATCTCTACGTGCACCAGTTGAGGAAGTGATTACGGATCCACACAATCTGCTGCTCAGGATCTGCGGTCTCTTTTCCGTTTTTTCTAAACTGACTTGGCACTTTACAGCCATTTCCTCCACCTCTTTCCACATGTCCTCAAAAAAATTATCAACCATGTACTGCTGCAGTGTGTCAAGCAATGCTTCAACAAGATTAACAGCAGTTGCCAAGTCCACTGAAGGTGACTGGAGCATATCGGACAAAAATTTTGACTGGCCAAGTATTGTGTTGAAGGTTGCCAAAAGCCCAATAAATGTTAGATCAAGTTGTGCTAGTAAGCCTCGTGCTTCCACTGAGCGATCCCCACTACTGTCACAAACAATCTCCTGAAGAAGACGAAATACTGCACGGAGCCTATCTGTCAAATTGCGACAGGCTGAATACCTACACGCCCACCTTGTGTCACTTAATTTTTGAAGTTCGCGAGGTTGGCCACTGTACATGTCCTGCTGAATTTCAAGCCACCTTTTATGTACATATGAGCCAGATATGAAAGTGTAAAGCCTCTAAAGAACTGCAAAGAATGTATCTGCTTCAGGTACAGACCTAACACTGTCTACAAGTACTAGATTTAAACAGTGGGCAGTGCAGTGTACGTAAAAGGCATATTTTGCCACATCTTGGATCCTTTTGGAAACACCTGAGTGTCTCCCACTAATAACGGCAGCACCATCATAACCCTGCCCCACTAGATTGGTCCGATATTCAAGGCCATACTTTTCAAGGCACTTAATTATCATGCTGCTTAACCCTGCTGCATCTAGGCTCTCAGCCTGCTGAAAGTTTAAAAAACTTTCATGTACAGTGCCATTGTAATAATATCTCAAAACCAGAGACACCTGCTCCTTTTTCCCTAGATCTTTTGTTTCATCAGCGATGACACTGAACACTTCACTGTCTTTAACTTCTTTGATTATTTCAGTCTGTACCATCTCTGCCAAGCATTCCAATATTTCATTTGAATCTCTTCCAAAATGGCAATGAAGTTCCCTTTGTTGTTTGAATCCTCAGACTCTCTATGGCCTCCCTGAGGAATATTCTGTGTGGCTGTCAGTAGAAGAACATCAGCAATTGTTTTGATATACAACTGATTTTCTTTTCTCTCTCATTGTTGATGGAATCTAATATGCTAGATTTAGTTTTAACAACATGCTGGTGCTGCTTCCATGCATACATTGCACTTTGATGGTGCTCTGATTTAGAGTGAGCTTTAAAGCCCCTCTCCTTACACAAGGCTTTTTTCCAGTTGGAAAAGCCAGTTGTGGATGTGAAAACAGATGATGGTGCATTTGGAAGAGAGAAATGTCTGGAAGCATAACAAAAAGCAGAGTCCTTACTTAGCGAGTACTCCAGCCTAATATTGTCCTTGTACCAGGAATCTTTAAAAGCTCTCTTCCTGTTGCCCATTTGTGTTCTGGGGAAAGCCCTGATATGAGGCTGCATAGGTCCCTCAGATCTGGATTGAGAAATGTCTGGGAAGAAGCATTAGGAAATGGGAATCAATTTCCAGAGGCAGTTTCTATGGGGGTAGAATTGTTGCATATTACCAAATAAATAAATTAAGATTCACACAATGTAACAAATGTAAGGAGATTCACAAAATATCAATATATCAAATTCACTTTCACTCTCATCTGTTTCATCCCTAGAGACAGCTATAACACAAAGGCATATTAGTAAAATACAAGGATTTTAACTACATAACTGTATGCATTCATACAATAACAATCAGGATTGCATTTTTTTCTGTATGATACTGAAATTACCAATATACTAAAGTATCAATATATCAATATAGGGACTTCTGTTATACAAGCAAATGTGCAGCCCTGAATACAGCCTACCAAAGTCATGTCACTGTCCACTTTCTAGCTTGTCTACTAACCTGGGTGTACAGGGCTGTTATGATTTATGCTCGAATCTTCCTGAACCAAGAGGTCTCCTGTTGAGCAGGCAGGCTCTGAACTCACTGTGTGTAACGTTAAACCATCAGACGGACTCTCGCTCACTGGCTGGCATGGCTTTTTCTTTGCAAAAAAATACTGAATATTTCCCTGCCTTTTCATCCTGTTACACTGCCTGAGATAACAGAGGTAAAAAGGAGGAAATTACTATTTGTTTAAATGCTATAGTTTTATTGGCGGATGACAAAAACTTTACCTTTTATCACAACCAGCCCAGCTGGAAAATTATACACTAAAAACAGGTAAAATGTTTAACCCCAAAAAAACAAGTCCTTATCAAGGCATGCGGTTCGAGACTTTGGAATATTCGTTCTCAAGACTCGAAGTCAATGTCATGTAACTTAATTTTCTTTATTTAGAGTGTAGTCACGTACCTCAAGACCTCCACCTCTGAAAGTTAACGTAACGTTAGCTTTTAAAGTGTTGAGCGTTAGCCTAGATAAACATCATACGATTTGTTTCGGCACCTCGCTTGCAATATCACTTGCTTATCGGCTGGGAAAAAAATCATAACGCAGGAAAACCCTGTAACATTCAGCCTCAGGAGCATAGTAACGTTAAATGTAATTATTAGCATTATGTTGGTCTGCTCTAAGAGAATACATCGAGCCTGGTCTGTCCTAACACTGAAAGACGGTAACGTTACCAAACTCTAGCACTGAAACAACTCGCTAATCGAAAAAAAAGAAAGCTGTATAAAATAGATCAACTTACAGTGTGTTTTTTTTCCGTTGGAAAACAGTTTGCTATTCTTGGTCCTCGTTGAGAAGCATCGCGACGCGGAATCATAAATTATTCTACAACAAGCTGAAAGATTATGATTTTAATTTTTGAGTGACGGACAAGTAGAAGGGTGGGGGCACACTGGGGGGCCAATCAGTTTTCAGGAGGGGCCAGTGCCCCCATGGCCCCTCCCCTGTCTACGCCACTGCTTAATAGCAAATGCTTACTGGTAGCCAACAGCCTGCGTCTGAAACACTGCCGTCCCTATAGCAGTGGGCTCTCGCTAGCAGCGCTGGCGTTTACAACGAGCCGGCGTTTAGCATCGAGCTGGCGTTGAGTAGCGAGCTAGCGTGCCGGCTGCACTTGCTTATGGGAACGAAAGAGGTGACGAGCGCTACTTATTCCAGCGTGAATACGGAATCATATCCCGAAGCTGCGGGGAAGACGTATTGGAAATGTTGCTTTACGGATCGGGCCTGTCGCGTGGCTGGTCAGCGTTTAAAGATCCGTAAGGTCCCTTGAATACATGACGTCCTTCCTGTGTTGATGAACCCATTAAGAGTTTGGTTTTCATTGTAAATAGTTGTCGAAAAGCGGGAAGAAATGTATAATGTAAACAAGCTGCTGTTTTGCGTGTGCGTCGATGGGCATTGCAGTTGCGAAACGTTCGAGACATGATTATTTGCCTACTCGAAGAGAATCGTCTCGAACGAACAAATCGATGCTTAATCTTAGGAGATCGAGCAGGTAGGCTGGTTTCCCTATTTATTAGCGAGCTCGCTAGGGCTAAATGTGTATATGCTGTGATTGCTGATTATAGACCAGCCGGCTGATTATATGCTCCGGCTCCTCCCGAACTTTGTTAATTAAACATCATTTAGAGCAGTGGCAGTGCTGGAGAGATACGCTGGGAGACTTTAGTGTGAGATATTATTGTTGGCGCAAACATGTAGAAAGTTGCACTTTGTATGCATGTATGAAATTTAGATGAAGGCTTTTCATGAATAATATGTGCAAACCCTCTACATTTTGAGGTGTAACTCCATCTCCCCTTTAAAGTCACTCCCCGGAATCTCCTGTTCCCCTTTATTTCATGCCCTGCTTATAGGAAATAATCCAACAGAACTGTTGATCTACTGTAAATCAAAGTTACACTACATGTCCTAATGTGGGATATGTACTCGTGCATGTCATCATGCCTGGTTTTCTACTTAAATCTAATTGTCTAAGGTATATTGTTTCAGCTTTGGATAGTTATTTCCTGTTTCCTTTGTTGGTCAAAAATAGAAAGCGCTGTTCCTGAAAAGCAGAAGTGTAGAAATGTGTGTTTTGATATCTATCAGCAGATTTCTTGTTTTGAGTAAATTGTGTAACTGTGGGACTTTTAAGAAAAGACTGTGCGTCTTGTTTCTTTTCCACAACATTAAAACCATTAAGGTTACTGCTGTATTCAATTACATGTGTTATTACTATCTCTGGTTAAAATGAAGTTCTTCGAGATCAGCTGCTGGAAGGTTTGCAGTAAAAATATTTCTGAACCAACCTGATCTCAGAACAGAATACCCCAACAACTCTGATTGCAGAGTCATATGGGTGCGCACGTTGATGAAAGCATGCATGACAACACCCATAACCACATTGTTGCTAAAGATATACATGTGTGTTTCCTTGTTAAAATTTGACAAACAAATAAGAGTTTCCTCACACACTTAAATGATTTAGAATCAGATATTTCACAATACTGACTGTACATACAGGTATTTTGTAAACACTAAACAACATAAAAAAATGTAACATATCTTTTACAATTAGAAAAAATGTTAAATGCCCTCTCATATGTAAGTTTCATATGTAAATATCCGCTATATTAACGAATATAAATTCAAAGCCGTTGAACAACTTGCTATACAGTACAACATAAAGACCTAAATTAACAAAAGTCAAAGTACTTTTATAATACTGTTATCACACTTAAATGTCCCTTTGAGCAGTAAAAGCCATCCATCTGTCTCTTTTCATTTTATTGCGATCCATTCCTGTAAAAGAAGCTTTTTCAAACTGCTTGGAGATTTAAGAACAGTACTAAAGGGTTCTTGTCAAACACAGTCCTTGCCACGGCTTTCTTCAGATTGAGGGAGAGGAAGATGATGATGGCGGTTTTAAATCTAGACAGATAACAATGAGTCTATAGAGGTTGAGGATGACCACTAGAAAGTTTTTGATGGCAAAGAAGACCAACATCTGGTGGAAAACGCCAAAGTTAATCATCACAATGAGCCGCACCACGAGAAAGGGCCCATCCTGGATAAACAAACTCTCCACGATGTTCCAAATATCTGTGCAGTGCCTTGACATCAGAAAATTACAACAGCCGTCACCGCTCTCATCTGAGTTCTGCAATCGCGATGTGGCAACTATGGAGTAACACAAACACAGGCTGAAGAAAAAACGAATAAAATATGATACTACCAAACGAATGTTTGTGAGTTTATTTAATTGTAGTTTGTGGTGAATTGTTATGTTTTTAATAAAGACTTGAAGCAATGTGGCTGTTTTGTTGTTGCAATATTTGTGTCCCACTCCGAATGTGTTTATTCCCATTATCACAGAAAACAGTATGAGTTGAATTATGTATTATATAAAATATGGGCACTTGTATTATAATTCCCTCCCATAAGGATACACATGTACATCAGTGTCCAGTATAATATCTTTGCTTTGTTTTGAGATGGGTTCAAAAGAGCCTTCAGCCCTCACAGGGAAACTAGCATAGATCAACTTAATCTTTTAAACTTACTATAGGGATCCTAGTTAAAACAAAAAAAATTTGATGGATCAGGACTAAAGATTAACAATACCCTTAAAGAAAATTCTTCAGGACGTATTCTCTAGTCATTTGAATCGTGTAGTTCAGATTACACATCTCCTTCTGTGGCATTGTTTAGACAAGGCACAGATCATCCTCATTCAACCCAGCCACGTCAATAGATGACCACTAACCTGCCAGATGAAAAGGAAACTGCAACATACTCCACGTCCACACTCCTAGAATTATATACACCAGCTGTTGGTTGTTCTCCCTAAAACATACACAAATACAGAGTGAAAATGTGTAACTTATAGTTGTTTAAATTAATGCATGCAATTGCTTTAATATATAATTGGTAAAAATGCAGGGATATAGATGCAGAGCAGAGCACTGTGACTGTCTTAACAGTGACAAGATAAAACAAGGATAATCTTTGAGAAAAAAACTATATTTATTATAGAAATTATTGATTATAGAAACAAATGAAAACATATATAAAAAGTTAATAATATGTTTAACAACTATTATATCTATTAAATAATGTATAACACTTTAAATAATATGAATTTGATACAATTTTGTTCTTTATATTTTTGGCAAAATGCTCAAGTTGCCATTATTCCTTAAAACTCGTTTATAATATTATGTGACAAAAATATTATGACGGATAAAGTACTGACAGAAAATGACCAGTACATTTTACTTTAATTTACAGACATTTCTGTTAATCCTAAAATGTAATTTAATCCGGTGCAAAATGTAAGATTCATGAATGGTGTATGTCTGGACTTAAATGATGATGTACTACCCAAAACAACACAACAAAAAAAACAATCTCATTCAACAGCCAGCGCAACATCATACAACAACACAGTGTGCCCTTAAAAAAGAAAGTACCCACTTCACATCAGACATTGATTCATTTGTGAATTCCAATATATCAGCTGCCGTGCCAACAAAGACAAGCAAAAGCTGAGACAGCTCGTCACGAGTTACTCCGACCCCTAGTGGGAGGAGCCATTTCCCAAGGATGAGAAGGATGAGCAGAGCCTGATGAAGACCAAGGATCCAGGCGTTTGGACAGACAGAGGTGAGAACCCGCTCTAGATGCTGAAGAAAACAAACAATAGGTGATTATTTTAAATGTGCTATTATTACATTTACACCTGACCACATGTAGTATGGTGTCTGTGTAGGAAAAAAACTTGCAGTTGATTTTATCTAATGCAATTTACTGTATTTTAGGTACAGATTTTTATCAATGTAACAGAGGCATCCCACGCTCTTTTTATATTTCAAAATGCAAATAAAACTTCCATGATAATGCTGTTGGATGGCACAACTTATTGAAAGCTTGAGAGTGTTTCTGTTTAAATGCTCTCTTTACCCCATACCATTAATAGTTTTTTCCATCTAGTCCGGTTCATGATTACCCAAGCACAGGGACGTGAATCTTTCTTACCCAGCATATTGATTCAGCATAATTCATATTTAGCAGAAAAACTGCAGGGAATGGTCCATTACTCAAGATGTTCTTAAACCCCACAAAATTTGGAATATCACCACTGTGCTCATAAAAGCATATCAAATACTGTTTTGGTTGCTACGGGAGACTTTGGATAATTGATTCATTTGAAAAGAATCATGTTTGAGGGTGAAAAAAACCCTACCGTAAATCAGCAGGTTCAGTAAAAAAAAAAAAAGAAGCCTTCGTCACAAATTAGAAGTACATGATTGATGATCAAATGACATATTATGTAGTGACATCACATATACATTACAATCAAAGTGCATTGCAATGATGCTTACAGTAAACAATTAATTACAAAACAAACAAACAATTAAATAAATAATTAACTTTCAAGTTTACCTTTAGTGTTTCCGTATGCAAAGTACCACTTGAGGGTGATACCATGCTCTTGACGGTCTCCCAGGAGTCCAACTTTTTACACTGCAGAAAACAAAATGAAGTTTAATAAATGGAAACAGATCTTTAACACTAGAATGTATGCATTATTTCAGCAGCGATTAAAGGAATAGTGGATCTAAAAAGTCTGTCGTTCTGTTATCTCATGTCATTTAACCTTTATATTTTTCTTCAGGAACTTAATGTAGAATCTGCTTTACAACTGTTGTAAAAGCATATTTTAATCATTTATTAAATGTAATGTTGTTGGCCTTCTTTTGAAAATCTCTGTTTGTGTTCCACAGAAAGAATCTTTAGAATATACATGTAGACTTAGTTAAAGAGAAAGTTCAACCAATATATATAAAATAAACATATTGTCATCACATTAAGTCACCTTGAGTTGTTCTAAATCTGTATACATTTCTTTGTCCTGATGAATACAGATAAAGATATTTGTAAGAATGCTTACAACCAAACAGTTCTTCGACCCCATTGACTACCGTAGTAGGAAAAATTACCTGTATAATATTTTTGTTCTGTTAAACGCAAAAGAGGATATTTTGAAGAATGTAAAGCAAACAGTTCTGAGGCACTTTTGTCCCTATTATGGAAGACAACTGGGTCCAATAAATGTTTGGTTACAAGCATTTTTACAAATATCTTTCTCTGTGTTCAACTAAACTAGAGTGAGTAATTCATGGCAGAATTTTAATTTTTGTGTGAACTGCCCCTTTAATACACTTATTGGTTTGTTTGCTATTTTAAGGAATATTCCTTGGATACACATGGTAATGCCAAAGGCAGGCATAATATGTACACAATGGGATACCTGGAGGTCTTCATCTCTGTTCCCCTGATGATGCAACTCTAGAATCCAGATAGAGGGTATAATACTGATGAGGAAGAAGAGGATGGATGGAGTAAGCCTAAAAGAGGGAGAAAACTGGTTTTATTGATCCACACTCCCAAACATAAAGACTGGGATGAAGTGATTAATTGTATTTGGCATAAGTGAGACTAGGTCAACTGTAACAATGGGTCTAGCAGGAAGTTAGTTATGGAGCTTTGCTTTGGGTCAGTGGTTAAAGCTTGGCGCCAGCAACGCAAAGGTCATGGGTTTGATCCCAGGGAAATGCATAGAGTTAGAAACAAATGTATAGTACAATACACTGTAAGTCACTTTGGATAAAAGCGTCAGCCAAATGCGTAAATGTATGATGAGTGATGTCCACTTTTTAAGGAAAAAAGTTGATTCAAAACTATAAGGAGTAAATATTAAAGCATTTAATTCGCGGTGTAGAATGAAGAAAGCATTATATTGAACTACTGTACATTGACTCGCACAAAGAATAGCGTCATCCCGTCGGACAGAAAATGATCAACAGATGTTTGTCACACGTCTTTGAGTTCAGTGTATATATTTGAACAGCAATATGCGAAACTGTCCTGCTGTAATAAGCCTGTGTAGAAAACAATGCAGTTTTTGCATTTTGCATTCGCTTATTTTTGTTATCTTTTGTAACTCACCGTTTGTAGTCTTGCCCATTTCTCCTCTTAAAAGCAATGATCATCTCCGCGACCAAAGGAAGATAAACGATAGTTAGTAACCAGTACAAATTGTCATTTTTCACTTTGGTCACCCTCCAAACTCCAACGAGAGACACCAGAATGAATAAGAATCGGGTTATGATCGCGCACACGAATTTAAACAAATTCATTTTCGGAGACAACGCTGTCCTGGGTTTGTATGGTGTAAAATGCGCTCGAGTCCCGTTTAAACCCCAGTTTGTTGAATCCTCCCACCAGCGTCAGTATGTGTAATTAGTCACAATGTTTGTTCAATGCACTGTGTGAATGACCATGAAAGATTTTACGCACTAATTTAAGCTGTTATTAAAACGCGAGTTTATTGTTCATTTAGACACTTTCCTTACGTTCAAACACTTTCATATTGTTAATACAACAGATGTGTATCTTCGTTTTATAAATACATATTTTTTAACCCTTGAAAGAAAAAATCGCTCTCACGAACCTTCTCTGTATCGGTTTCACATTTGTTAAATAATCTGATGAAAGCACATCTCTTCCTTCTGCACCTGACTGATCATTTCTGATTTCTATATCTTTTCTACAATATCTAATAAAAAAATAATGCTTAGATAAACCAAACTTAATCTGTACACTGTAGGCTTTGTGAGACATGTTTTTATTGCTCTTATGCTTTTTGTTGTCCTAATGTTTGACCCAATTGCTTCTATTGTTTAGCCAACTTGTAAATCGCTTTGGATAAAAGGGTCTGTTAAATGACTAAAGGTAAATGTTATAAACATAAGTACACTAAAAATTCAGTAGGCCCAAATTGCAACTTCTGTTCATTTTCTTACTCCAAGCAGTGGAGTATAAAGTAGGTCTGGGTATCGACTCTGATGTTCCGATTCGAGTCAATATTTATACATTTTATACAAATCTTATAGATATTTATTAAAAAGATCAGTAAACATCAGATTACAATGGTGAGTTAAAAAATTAAATGAGGAGCAACAAATCTGTATATGAAACTTTAAACACACTTAGGTATATTGAAACTTGTTATTTTAAACATTTAAGATATTAAATTTGCTGCAAAGAGAGGCTGCAACCATGAGAACCTCTGCCTTTAATTTGAAGTTGATGTTAAATTCGACGACTCATCCGCATCCGTTATGTAAATTAAGCAATGAATGAACGATATGCTCCCCGGCCGGGTCCCTGTTGTAACATCCACCCGTTGTAAAAGGAAAAGTGACATCTAGTGGACAGTAGTAGCAATAACAATTACATTCACTTTAACAATTACTTTCTTGTATCTTATTTACATAATGCAAACATTAACAATGCTTCCTAAGGGTAAGTACAAAGTGCTACAATACAAACAATAAATTATACACATTACATTTCTAATCATTATTTTAGAAGCAAACCTGACTGAAACTGTTTTTCAAAATGATATGTTCATTATTTCAAAAGAATAATGCCACAACACTGAACACATATAAAAACCAGATAGATTCATCATAAGTTAAAATTTAAATATAAATGAAAAATAAAGCAATGCATCACAATATATATATATATATATATATATATATATATATATATATATATATATATATATATATGTGTGTGTGTGTATATATATATATACATTACTTGACAAAACCTCATTTGTGAACATTATTTAAAAATATATATGTGTACCTATATATCTTTGTAAGTATATATTACTTAAATATAGAAGTGATGACTTATGTTGGCTGGAGAAGATTCATTTCAGTTACCTTCTCTGTTTCCTTTTTCCTGTTCCTTACCATAGATCTGCTTCCTTTTTGTATTTTTGAAAACAATACCCAGAAAATGCCGACAGTACCACTAGTATGACCACTCCAGCTATACTAATGGAATTACAGATATACCAAAAGTGATCTTATTAATTCCTTCAAAAAGAAACAACAGAGGTAACGTCAATAAAGAAAGGAAAAATGTCAGCTATGTGTTTGTTCTGTAGTGTGTGAGGATACAAAATATACAAACATTGAAGATCTGAATGATGACCACACTTCTGGTCCTGCTTGTATCTCTGTCTCTCACAACGAATGATCCAGTATCCAGTGGTGTGATGTTTGTAAGGATGAGAGTGGTATTGTGCAGCAGACTGCGGTTTGTGTAATGACTGGTACACGTCAGCAGATATCTCTCTACCTCACAAAATGATACACTGAGGTTTCAACCATCTGTCAGAAAGCTGAGAGAGGCTGCAGACTCATTGGGCAGAAACTGTGACCCAGAATCTGTCCTAATCCTGGACATGTTTTCTGGTGACAATGCACAACTGAAATATTCAAACAGGAACGTGAAATATAATGTTCAGACAAAATGACAATATAACTGCCATATAAATGTGACAGAAAGATTTATCACTGCTGCAGGTCTGATGTCATCATTTTTCTTGAAGAAGCACATATAGTAGCCCTGGGAAATGTCCCTATGATTGTTTCTGTCCTTCAGACTCGAACTTCAAACATTGGGTCCACAAATGACAAAATGTCCTGATTTTATAAACAATGCACGTTGAGGCCTACGGACTAAAGACAGAAAGAGAGATAAGATGAGAAAGACAAATTTAACATATGGTCATTCTTGCAAAATTCTTCAAAATTACCTTTCACCTTAAGGTCGACATCTTCAAGAGTCACTCTCTGTCCATTTTTAATCAGCACACGTCCGCTGTCGCTATAGTCTGCATGAGTGATCAAGAGAGAGAAATCTCCTTTTCTGAGACCCTCAGTAGACAGATCGGTTCTGTTCATGTATCTGCTGCCCTGAATTATTTTGTCAAGCTGAAATCGTGTGACCAGATGCTCTTCGGTCCAACACTGAATGTCAAGATCTGCTGTAATGTGTGTTTTTGAACAGATTCTTTTAAAACTAGGCATCATACACTTGCAGACTTTTTGAACGTTTGCACAATATACAATACATAAAGACTACGGACTTTCTGCAACAACTCCAGACTGAAAATCTGGTAAAAATCTATCTTTGCAAATGTCTTGTAGTGTATTTTAGCCTTAAGTAGCAACATAGCAAAAATGAAGAGGTAAACCAACACCAGAAAAAATATCAGGTTATTACTTACATATCTTCAATTGTTGCGTTTTTCTTTTGGTTAACCAAGGTAGAACTTCGCAGTCAGAAGGACCAAACGATGACAACAACAAACTCTGGATTTCCTTGTTTAAACAAAGATATCAATTATAATATAAAAATACCACTTCTAATAATAATAATTTAATAAGAAAAAACATACAATAAAAAGGAATCAACAGGAGGTCATATAATGAAACCATATTTTTTTCATTAGTAGTGCTGCTTCCATAGCTTTCATATTAAGCGTAACAAAGGGAATCATAGAATAGTTTGACTATTTGGTATACACTCACTAACTTAACTCTTATGAAGATGAAATAAACCACAGAGAGTTGAGTTTCGACATCTCATCCATTTTCTATGACCCCGTCTCCCAGATCAGAAACAATGCATTAACTAAATCAAACATAAAATGCTTGTTGTAAGCAGAAAGATAAGCCAAGATTTCTTTTTCCAAAATACCCAAACTGTCCCGTGACGGTACCCTTGAAAAGGTCAAAATACCATGAAGGTTCAAATTGAGGCAGACTTTCATCCTGATAACTAAACGAATCGCCTCTTTTTCAAACACGTACGTGTTATGTATATATCATACATTTTTATTTATTTAGCATCTCATTGCAACTTATGTGACTTCCTCTTTAGTAAAGATGTCTTTCACATATGTGTCTCAGTATAAATTCCGACTATGCTTTACTATTCAACAGCACCAAAGAGAGAAGTTGAAATGTCGGAAGTAATTATTAAAAGAGAACTGCTCTTAAATGTTAGGATGTTGGAAGTTGTGTAATTGACAGTTTCAGCCGAATCTACCCATCAGGTGTTGCAGGGGAGTATTTGGCATCTTTGCTCAAGATTCATCACTCTCTGGGCAAACTGGAACACATTGAGGATTCTAGGTTTGCATTTAATTTGTAACAATAAAATTGCTTGCAATAATGTTAAAAATTTGATAAAGCTTTATTTGTATTTGCGTGTTCACGTTTGTTTTTCCTCTAAATGAAAGGATGAATGTGTTGACAGGAGAGAAAATCATTCTGCTTATTTTTCTGTTGAAAGGTCTGTTTATTTTCTCACTCTGTAAACAAAATCATTTTGCCTACATTTGATTTTAAAATGCTTTCTGGTGAAAAATCCATAATTATACAATTTATTTTGGATGTGATTTTGCATTGTGTGTCTGTGCGTTATAGGTTTATCTTTAAAAGTCACTCTGCCAAACGAGATTGATGCTCTGAGTGGATCCTGTGTTCTCATAAAGTGCATAGAGATAGACACCTCTAAACCTTATGAGACTCCTGAAGGCATCTCCAGTATGTGGAGTCCGGTTTTTAAAGGAAGTTTATTCGGAAAATTAATGGAGGACAACTGTTCAACAATCTTTTATGACATTTGTTCAAATCACAGTGGTACATATTACTACATGTACAAGATGATGGGTAAAATGTATGAATCCAGTGTAATTATAAATGTAATCGGTGAGTAACTTATGTTTTTCATGACTAAATTTGTGTTAAATTATATGTTGAATGAAATTCATTTGAAATTGCTTTTTACTCTTGCTTTCATATAATGAGACACAGTGTTCTACATAATAAATATGCATTACTAATGCTTGAAACAGAAATGTCTGATGACAGCCTGGCAAAAGATATTCTTCTATTCTTACTTTCACATTTCGAAACATGATTTTTTTAGAGAAGGTTAATGATGCGTTGTTAATGTAAATACAATTTAACAATGTCTAAATACTTGTTGGGGTCACTGTTTAAACAGTATCATTCTATCTATTTTAGAGTCTCCTCCTCCACCCACAGTGATGTTCTATTCAAAGAGGTTGTTACTGCTAAACAGCCCGGTGCTGGAGGGAAGCTCTGTGAATTTGAGATGTTCGGCTAAGACTCTCTGCTCCTCTCGTCCGCCAGTTCTCACATGGAGCTCTTACCCCAAACTCCACCTCATTGAGAGCCTTGATCAGCCGGATCAGACACAACTCATCTCTGATCTTAAGTTCAATGTTACTCATCTTCATCACAGAGTCAATTTCATCTGCACCATCACCTATCAGCTGAAGGACAAGAAGAAAACAGCACAGACCAATAACACTCTATATGTTCAGTGTAGGATTTTATGTTTGTTTTTCATCATTGAATAACACATATAGCATAAAAAGTGAATATAAAAAGTTTGAATGATATGAATGCAGTAAAAAAAATGTATCCAAGGAAAGGACAGATTGGTTTAACACAACAATAATTAATTTAATTCCATTTATTTCTCAATGATTTTCAGATGCACCAAAAATTTCACCCTCTTCCAGTTGTAAAAGAGCTGATGTGACTGTCTGTTTCTGTGAGGTTCACGGGAACCCTTTTCCTAATCTTACATGGTATCTTTCTGAAAATCCTGTCGCTAACTCCACGTGCACATCTGTCAGTGAAGAGCGATTGGGTGACACAGTTTTGAGAAGCACTTTTACCCTATCTTACTTCCTCAAAACCGAACACAGTATACAATGTGTAGCCACTAACATTTATGGCAATGCCAGCCGACAGTTTCATCTGGATCTACTCTCCAAAGAGACTGCATGTGAGTTTCCATCCTAAGATTATTCTGTTACAAACTCTTTAAAAAAAACAGCAAAATTAGAGAATAAACAGTATTTTGGGTAAAGATATTAACTGTTATCATTGATATTAACTTTCACATACAATTCATGGAAAATAAACACTTTCTCTCTGTCTGCTGTGACTTACTTTACTTCATGTTTGTTATGTTTTCAGACTGTGAACATAAAACACTTTCACTCCTGATCACATTAGCACTGGTTGTCCTTCTTTATGCTCTCACTGTTGGAGCTGGCTTCTACAAAATTAAACAGTAGGTTATTCAATTCAATAATTTTGTGGTAAATACATATATAAATCTGAAATTAATTTATCATACAATTTACAGACTGTCCACCAAGCTGAAGGTAAGCCTCTTTTCTGAAATGAAAAATGTTGATGATAATGATGATATGATAATGATGACATCTCAGTGTTTTTGCTGCAGGCTAAAAGAGAAGCAGAAGCGCTCGCCTCAGTTCAACACCCAAATTCCAACAACATTTATCAGAATCTTAATTTTTAAAAAGGCAGTTGTTACAAACGACAACCCAACACAAAGGAGGGAACGTAAAAAAGCCCCATTTACCTTAGGGAAGGTTTATTTAAATATATAAAAGACAATGATTTTGTGGAAGGGGAAAACAAAGTAAATAACCGAGAGGCGATTTCAGCCACACCGGCTGGTTTAGTCGAAGCGCCACAACAGCTGTTATATCAGGAGTCCAAAACTGGGCGCAGGTGTACCCAACTCCAACTAACCAAAGAAACAAAAACGGCACATAAAATAGCCACTATATGAAAGCAAACTCATTATAACTTATATAAATGAATTAACATTACATATGTAACAGCAATTTACAGAGACATAAACATTTAAGACGTACAATTTAAATCTAACAAAATATACTCTTTTTATACCCAACCTCACTTTAAGAGAGAACCAAAAGACAATTGATTGTTGAACTAATTGTTTGAGTTAAGGGTGAGACTAAATACTTAATTGTTATGGTGCATACAAAAGTTACATTTATGCATTTGGCAGGTATTAATTTGTTAAGTAATATCAGTAATGGATTTGGCTTTTGTTCATAAAAACAAGCATGAAAGGCTAGAAAAAGCTCTCATCGAGATGATCACAAACATTTTTAAGAGCATTTTCAGAGAATTTCAGATGGCCCCAGACATTCGGTCAAGTGTGCTCTTACACATTTTTTATGTCCAAGATGATGTTGTGCCTTAGCATATTCAAACGTATTTAAGAGGCTTACCATGTGTTCTTACCAAATGTGACCATTCATGTCATAAGTAATTATTCAATTGTTTCTTACATCACTCGTGGCAATTAATAAAACATTCATTCATCAAACTTTGCCTCTCTTTAAGTAGAAAATAGTTTTATATTCATTCTCAATGTAATGAAATGTAAATGCAATTGCAATAAATAAAAACTTACGGTTGCCTAAGATACCAAGACCTTTGCTAGGCATGGATCAAACTGTCATAAAGAGTTTCTGCAATCCTCCATATCCCACTGTAAAAAACACAGATGACTTCTTTATTTTTCATTTAACCATTAACATAATCACTACATTTATTTAGACACTTTTCTCAAGAGACATACAAACAAGCAGTGCTACGATAATGATTTACTTTTATTTATTTATTTAAAAAGATGTCTTGGCTTCTATAAAGCGCAGGAGATTACAGATCAAGATTCATATGGGGTCTAAATCAGGACTTAGTTAAATCAGGATATCTATTGTTTTTAAAAAATCATTAAAACATTACTGATGGGCATCTTGAGAAAAGTCGCATTGATTTATTTTAAGAAATGTCACAAAAGAAGCTACACTATATAGGACTTCACTAATAAAGCTATACATAAATTACAATAACAATGTTTTTATAGCTTCTTTGATGTTAAATGAGAAGCCATAAGTATTTTCAAAAACAAACGTTTGCTGATTTAAATTCAAATTTATTGAATTTGTATTATTGTGTATGTTTTTATAAATACAAAATGAATATGCACAGAACACCGTCATATATTATGTAAACACAAACTTCTTTCTGCATGCGATTAATCCTTTGACAGTCCTAAAATATTTAAAAAATATTTATCTTTATGTATTTACTTATTGCATTTGAAAATATTTTTCAAAATTCTTATATTATATAAATCTTTCAAAATTCTTATATTTTTTATGAAAATGCTCATAAGTACAGACATCTACACACAACAGTCTCTTTCTTAATCTTTATTGAACAGTCACATTTGGTTTGAGAAACGAAAATGTCTTCTGAAAATGTTTGTCAGTAAGAGGCACGTTCACACATTGAAATGGGTCGATTTGTGTTACTGAGCTGTCCATGACCATATTAAGCTCTAATGTTTTTCTACTATAACAAAGTAAGAGGTCAGAACTCAGGCTCTTCCTGTCAACATGTGTAGTTCTCGATCTGTTTAGGCTACAAAATCACCAGAATGTTGAAAAGGTCTGGCTATGCAAACTAGATAAGAGTATGATCAAATGCAAATGAGCAAAATCAGTCAAAGGTTAGAATAAGGCAATACATCATGAGTGTAGAGTGAAGAACAACATTTTTCTGTTTTATAAATCCATTAACTAATAACATGTGCACAAATAAGACTGGCAGAAGAGTGTTTTGTCAACAGTCAAACCATTCCTATCTACAGCAGGGGCACAATGGACTCAAAATCACACACATAAAGAAAACATGCAGTCAAACACAGTCATACCCAAACGTACAGACACAAAACATGATTCTATAAACTTCCACATGGGAGATGATATACTTTACTACATAGTATTGAAATGATGGAATATATCCATGAATAGTGCACTTAAACATATGCATCTCCTACAAAAGCTACATTTTAAAAGGTTTCAGTATCTTGACAACACTGAAATTTGTGTATAACTATAACAAAATCTTATCCATATGTGAAACTTTCACCAGCAAATCATTAAATGTTAAATTATATTAGTAAAACAAATGAATTCATATCAGATATTGTAATGGGCATTTTTTTGCTCTAACAGGAATCAACAGACACCACCAAAAAATAGCAATAGAATGTAACTGTTTCACGAGTAATCCATTTAAAGGAAAACTGCGTTTAGTGTAAAACTGAACACATTGAGGGTACACATGAAGGTTTAAAGGCTCAGGTGGCATGCGGAGGCTTGGCAGAGAGTGAGAAAGCATTTGTTCTTTTGCGCTTGCTGCAATGCAAGTCTTCATTGGATCCCCGGAGAGCCAGGATTTAATAATGACAGACAGCATATATGGATTAGAGATCTTGTTGGGGTGAGCGATCTCAGCAAACGCCTGGATGTGGCTGTATTTCTTTTTTTTCTTTTGAGGATAGATGAATATAAGGTATTTCTATAAGGCAGTGACTGCACTGTAGGTCTTCACACCAGTTATGATGTAGGACTGTTGTTCGACTTTGGATGTTCAAAGTAAGAAACATGAGTGGTTTGACAGCTTTAGTGTAAACTCAAAAAGACAATCCTGTCTGAGGTCCAGAATGTATCGAAAGTCAAATAGTTCTGGGGCTGTGTTTTAAATTTAAGAAAAAGCACCAAAAACACGCAGGTAAGGTTCACAGTGGGATTAGTATTCTTTTTGGAAATTCAGCTTTAACTCTTTGTTTTGCTTCATTTTTCTGCCTTGCTCTGTTTTCTTTTTTCTGCTGTTCAGTAATTTCTCAATGAGGATATATAATGTTTAATTAACCGTTTGGTTGAATTTCTGTGAGGCCCACAAAGAGTTTTAGCTCTGTCTAGGTATTTCATTTGCTTTGTCTGGTTCCCTAACATATTGTAAAGGTTGCACGTCTCAATCGCTCGCTTAGAGATATTGGTTTATGTTAATGTGTGCAAGACGGCTAACGGCCGACGCTGATGTTGCAGGTCTTGCAGCTGGGGTCTTTCTTGGCATTGACAGTAGATAAGCTCATTTGAGAGACGCTCATTTGAGAGATGCTTCCCAGTTCCAGTGGAACCGGCTCTGTATAAATCAGCTCCAGGATGACATCCTGAGCGTGCCGGAATTCCACACGCCCGTCCTCCCCAGACACGCGTGTTAGGAAACGGTTGTTGGTTACGTCCAGCTCTGGCAGGCGTTCGCTGCAGTACAAGTCTCCGCTGGAGCCCCGGGGAGCAAGGACCAGGATAACGTAATGATAGGCAGTGTACATACAATAAAAGTCCCCGAAGTAGACACGCGTGTCAGGAGTGAAAAGAGTCTCCGCGGGCACCTGGAAGTGAAAGCGGCCATACGGGGAATCCTTTGGAGGCTGACCTGTGTTGAACTCAGTGTTACAGCTGAAGATAATCCCTTCCAGTTTACCACTGAGAGGTGAACCGTGACTGCCGCTGTTATCCTTAACTGAGGGCATCATTCGACCACCAAGCACATCTCTGAGAGAGAGAGAGAGAGAGAGAGACAGAAAACATTTTTCTTATGCCCACTTAGGGATAGTTCATCCAAAAATAAAAATTCTGTCATCATTTATTCACCCTCATGAGGTTTAGAAAACCTGTACATGACTCTTTCTTCAGTGTAACACGAAAGAAGATATTTTGAGAAATGTCTCAGTGGTTTAGGTCAATGGGGACATATTTCGTTTAGTTACATTCTTCAAAATATGTGTTCTGCAGAACAAAAAAAGTTCAAAATGACACGAGTGTGAAGAAATTATATTAAAGGGGTCATATGGCCTCTGTGTCTTTGGTGTGTTATAAGTTGCCCATGCATGTATTAAACACTTAAAATAGCAAAAATGAAAGAATCGGAACAAAAGATGCGTTCTATCTATAAGCGAATGCTCACCCAGACCTGCCTGAAATGCCGCGTGTAGCCACATCCCCACAAATCTACTTCAGATCGTGGTATGATTTAACTAAGACTGCCCAAATGTATACGCATGTACGGTGGGGGTACCTGTCAGTACAATTGCTCTGGAACCTGATGTTCCAAATATGGTAATAGGCGTTACATTTCCGTCACACGCTTGCAGTATTCGCAGTGGTTAACTGGCCAATCATACCGAGCGATGAGCTCAAAAAACACAAAAAATCTGTGTGTTTAAGAGAGGCGGGGCAAAGAGGAGATACAAACAGGCACGGTATGTTGAAAATACAAAAATTTTAAGCCTTAAATTGTGTATACACATTACATTACATCTAAAACAAACAATAAAATTAGTTTTAGCCGTCATGACCACTTTAAATAAAATAATACAATTACTACTCCACAAGATGGCACTGTTTTCCTTTTCATATTAGTCTGAGGCTTGGTAGCAAAGGACTTTTTCCTTTCATCACAGCATCCCACACCCTCTCTTTCACACAGCGAAGTCTTTCCAGTATGACATTTTTTTCCTGAGTCACCTGCAATGTTGGAAGTACTCCTCATGCTGATTCCGGTAAAACACAGAGAACTTCAGCATCCTGCCAGCGATGACTTCAGCCTTCTGAAGCAACTGCGTCAAATGGACCGAGGAATAATCTGCAAACACAAATACAAATGTGCTTATTTGTCACCAATCGATCACTCTTAATCTTCTCAATTAGACCAATGCTAACCACACAAGATTTGCCCACAAATGCAACTTGGTAAATCAAAGGGATAGTTAGCCCAAAAATGTTAATTCTGATATTTACTCACCCTCTTGTCATTTCAAATCTGTATGAGTCTCTTTCTTTCAAAGAACACAAAAGAGGATATTTTGAAGAATGTTGGTAACCGCACAAGAGTAGTACCCATTGACTTGCATTGGTTTTGTGTCCATACAATATAAATAAATGGGTACCGCTGTTGTTTGGTTATCAACATTCTTCAAAATATCTTATTTTGTGTAATGTAGAAGAAACAAAGTCAAACAGGTTTGAAATGACAATAGGGTTAGGAAATTATGACGGAAATTTCATTTATGGGTGAATTATCCCTTTAAGTTTTGATTATGCATATGCACATTGTTCATTCTGCCTTGAATGTATAGAATGTTAAATGTCACTATAAATCTCTTCATAAACCTCATTTACAGTATGATTTTAATGATACAATATAAAGTTCTGTTTGAAGTGGGTTTTCTTTATATCATGTACAGTTTATATTCTTTAAATATATATATTCTTTTTATGCTCCTATGGATACTGTCCTGTTATGTATAACTGACAATTCTTATTAGAATTTCATGTGTACAAAATGTACCTTCATACTATACTCTATTTTTACATAAATATATTTCTAAAGCTTTTTTTCACCTAATACAAAGCAACATACAAATAAACAGAATTAAATGTGTTGGCTACCTGCTGTACAGAACTCAACAATGTCACTCCATTCTGATATAGCGTAGTCTCCATCGCTCTGTTTGGATGCAGTTTGCACAGCAACTGTGTATTCTGTCCGTGGACTGAGGAACCAATGCCCTCGTACTGTCATAGGCAACGGGACCGCCTTAGCAACAAGCTTAGTGGGCACGTCCTGACAATAGAAACCCACAGTCATTGAGGGAAGATTTTGGATTCAATCACTGCCAATACCGAACCCATCGCTCTCATATATATATATATATGCAAATGCAGAGGATTTATATTATAGACATTAAAACTCAAGGTAATAAAAATATAACCTGTAGCAAAATGTCATATGACTACATTCTACAAAATTAACAACGGAGTAATTTCTCAAGAGAGACAAAAATGAATCTGCCCTGACCTGATGCTTCCAATATATGTGCAAAACATTATAGTACTGTATATAAATTTATTCTGCTACTTAAATCGATATTTTGTTTTTGGAAATTTTTGTTTAAATTACAATTTATTTCTGTTTTCATATATTTTCATATATTATAAACCACTTTAAGTTAACTACATACATCACAATTTATTTTATTTTATTACTATAATTATTTTTCTTTTCGTTTCTGTACATACTTGCACTATTAGTACGCAGCCCAGCTGCAATGCTTTTGCAATACGTACAATATACATTTTGTCATGCCAATAAAGCACACTTAAATTTAAGATTAATTAACATTTACAGCAGCAAAAAGCATTTGGATTGATTATTGTGTCATTCTAAACAGTCCATAACACTTTTGCCCTCTCACAATGCAAATCTGGACACAAAGGACAATAATGCTTGTTGTGAGCTAATTCTTTGAGTACCTTGTGTTTAAATTTATTGGAGTTCTTGGTCTCCTTTTTGTTGAGGTCAATGAAATAATGCGTGATCTTCTCTGTGGTGTGAGGTTCCATGTCCCAACAGATCTTAAAAGAGTCACAGGTGATGTTACTGATCTTGATGTTGCGAGGAACAGTTAACTCCTCATTTCCCACCACACCACTGTCATCTGCCTTTCCTGGGAAAGAAGAACATAAGAAAATCCAGAATCACTGGTCTAATAATAATTCTTAAATGGATACTTTACTAGCAAATCAAAATTTCCTCATGTTTTACACACCCTCAAGGCATCTTATCTGAATATGTTTTTCTTCTCGAAGCATAATGCAGTCGGAGTTATAATACCATGTATCATTTTACTTCCAAGCTGTAGAATGGGAGTGAATGGGTGTTGACCTTTTGAAGCTCCAAAAAGAGCATCCATCGATCAAAGAACTGCTTGACGCGTATCCCTGGTCTTAACAAAGGATTTCTTGAAGCAAATCGATGCGTTTCTTTACGAGAAATATCTGTAATGACATCGCTTTTAATGTTAATGTCTAGTTTCCATCATCTCTTGAATGCGCATGAACCAGAGGAACAAAACGAAAAATGCAGCTCTCGTCACCGAAACTTACGAAATCTGCTGGAGAAAGAAGCCACTTGTTCACGCAAAACCATATTCAGTTAGAATACCTTGAAGCATTGGGAGGTAAAACATGGGGAAATTTTGATATGCTAGTAAAGTATCCCTTTAATCAAGACTTCAACAACACATATATGTTTAGATGCTTTACATCAGGGATGCCCCCTCCTCCTGCAGATCTACCATCCTGTGCAGTTCGGCTCCAAGTTCCAACCCATTTAAAACACCTGTTTGTTCATATTCTAGTAATCCCGAATATCTTGATTAGCTGGTTCAGGTGTGTTTGATTGGAACTGAGCTCTGCAGGACTGTAGATCTCCATGAGCAGGAATGGGCACCCTTGCTTCAGGTAATGTCTGGAAAGTATTTAATGCTTCTCATTCAAGATTACACAAGTCAACAAAGAGAGGGCTGTTAGCTTTACTCCAGTCTGCATCAAAGAGATTACTTTGTTTTTGCTTGATAAGAACAACACTGGCAGGATTTGTCTCTCTACAGTAATGGCAGGTTCGCCAGCTTTAACTTCACCAGCTTTAACAAAGGGGGCAGTTTCCATGGAAACAAATCAAGGCCATTAATCAATGTAGAATAGTTTTAAAGTAGAAAATGGGCAGCATATTGAGGATTAAATGATTTACTCTGGTGGTCTAAAAACCCCTTAACAAATCAAACCCCTAACTAGCAACTTGTGATGTATTATGTCTAATAAACACAACAATGCAATGTCAAATCTGTTTACCTCCAGCACAAAGTTGTGAAGCTGCCTAAAGAATAATGTGTTTTCACAACAAGTATAGATGGTGTGTAGCTACTTTTTGAAATATACGGATGTGCATGTAATGTTGGAGTTTTGACACAAGCTGCCTGTTGGAAATTGAGAAGTTAAGATTTGTTTTTGCTCAAAACTCTTACAAGACAGACATCACTCGAAAATCAAAAAACAAACAGGAGAATCCAGACAGAGCTGAATCATGACAGAGAGAGAGAGAGCAAAAGATGGGAGAGAAAAGAAAGTGTAATGTGTCTGGCTCTATCTCACTGCAGGCTAAAACCTCCAGTGGGACTACACTCTTTTTAATGTTATACACACAGATGAATCACCAGACATTAAATAACATTAAATACATCTCAGTAACACCAAACCCATGCTAAATATCTTCTTCCTAAACCTCAACAGAACTAACAACATTTATGAGAGCAGCTTGTGTGAGAGACTCAGCCAACAGCCATCGGTATTATAAACCAAACACTCTGAATCCTTACAAACTACAATGAGGTTTTTAACTACACAGCAATGCAACATGTTCTGCAAGATAAAGCTGTAAAAGCTTCAGTGTTGCAGTATTTATCAAAGCTAATGACTAAAATTGAACACTGATATTAATATAACCACACACACAGATGATTGTCGTTCACTCAATGCTCTTTTATTCTCAATCATATACAATCATGTCTCCTAAACCTTACAATACAGCAACTACCAGTAAAACTACGTACAACAATTGCAAGGACAGATCAGGGATTAGTGTAAGTGCCTTGCTCAAGGGCACAATGGTATAAAGGCTGGTAACTTTCCAGTTCACTGGTTGCCTCTAACTGACATCAGATTTGCAACAACGTCATTACAAATCCAGGCTTTATGTACCAATGCCAAGTTTATTTTCCTTAAACAAAATTTTTTGTATTAATGCATTATAGTGTATTATTTGACTGATTTTTTTTTGTTTATTTGGTGCAAATCACAGGTGTCATGCTTTTGGAAAATGCCAAGGGTGTTCAAGGTCCTGCACCATACAAATTCAGGTTTTTTTCCATTTAATCTGAGTTGGAATTTTTCACCGAGCACTCAGCAAATGGGTTAGTATTAGCTAGTGCTAACAGTTTCTGCAATCACTAGACAGCAATATTGTTTTGCTCTTTATATGGTCTTACTTTCACAATACTGTAATATTATAAGCATTTATATAATAACAACCAAAATATTATTTTTTTCATGCACACCTATCGTTTCACCTCAGAAAATGTTTATTAACATACTGGTATTGGACTACTGTTATAATGAATACTTAAAGGAATATTTCACCCAAAAAAGGTCCCCGTTGACTTGACCAGTCAATTCATAGTCAATTATTATTCATACAATTTTAAATTGGGAACTATTCCTTTAACAGAGCTAAACAGATGCTAATTTATATAGCAATATGTCCTCTCCCCAAAATACACTCTCTAATTCCATGTGCAGATCCTCATTTTGTCTAACGTGAAACAAACACGTGTATCTGTAATAACTTCAAAAGTAAGAGTCTCCACTGCCAGCACAGACTAATTGTTGCTTATTTAAAAAGCGGCATGCAGAGATGATAAAACATCTCCTCCCTCGCTGGTGAAAACTGATGAGTCATTGTGCTAGCCATAGAAGGATCCTGAAATGCAATTTGGCACCTCAATCATTCTTAAAGAGATTGGGTATGAATGTTTACGAAAGAAGACAAATAAATCATTGTGCTTCCCATACTTCAAAGCCAAAATGAAATAAAGAAAAAAGCAGCACCCACATGCAAGGATCAGACCGAGTGAGGAATAAGTGTATCGTAATGTAAATCGGTGCATGACGCCTATGCATCTTTAAATGCCACAGCATGTCCCTCCCTATGTGTGCTGCCTGCATGCACACACCTGACTACATCCCTTCAGCCTCTGCCATGAAATAATATCAAAAACGAACATACCATGAATTAGATGAATATAATAAATTATGTAACAAATATTTCCGTTTGGTCACCCCTTGACCCTTGCATCTTAGCCCCTGCCACATCAACATGAGTAAATGTATAAGCGTTTATGCCTTTAGTTTTAATATTACCATCACATTTGTCATTTGAATCATTATTCTTTATACTGTCTATTTTAATTAATCGTATATAATTTTTTGGTTTCATTTTGAGATTTCATTTGGTTCTTGTCAGGGTTACAGTACCCGCTTCAGCCTCCCTGACTATGAGACAAGACTTTGCATGAGGACAGCGGGTAGTGTCCATGGTGCTGAACTGAAGCCCTTGCATAGCCACACAAGCAGCTGAGATTTCACGATGAGATAACACAAGTACCACGCAAAAAGCCCACCCTATTTCTATGAAAATCCACCTTGTTCCACTAAACTCACCATGCGCTAAACGCATTCAAATGATTTAGATAATTTCATTGGAAGTCTAATGACAGTCGCCGTGGGATCCAGTGGTGGCTTACCGTCCCTCTCGCACAGCTGGAGAGACTCCAGGCTCACGTTTTTGACCATACCATCGCGTGGGCTAAGCGGGCTCGCCATCGCGTGTGACAAACCCGGCGCCTCCATGTCCTCGGAGAGGTGTGGATGGATGTCCCTCAGACAAAATTACTCAGCTAAGGCCGGGAAAAGAAAAACGTGATTCTAGTGCTCTGTCTTCTCTTCTCTTTTCCACGGCGTTCAGTCGTCACCACGACACTGCCGCACATAGATTAAAAGATAGAGACAAGCTGCATTGAAAATGATGGTTGCAGTTCTCGTGAAAATATAACTACGCGCAAATTCTCTCGTGATGCCACAAGTGTTTTTTGGCAGCGCTTTCAATATCCGACTGTGGAATAGCGGATTAACGCGGTTGAACAAACGACGGGTTATGTAACGAGATTACGCTCCCGCTAATTCTCGATTTCAGCTCGCAACACTCCCTTCACATCCCCCCGCGCCTCTATGCGAAATGCTCCTTTTCCCCATCTATTGCGCTGACGTCATGGCAAGCGCTCGGGCTCATGTCCATATTTGGTGCCCGATTGGCTCGCGTGCCCGAGCGCTGCTCTGAGGCGCAGGTGCAAAAGACGCACGAGCCTCGCGGTGTAAGGGTGGGCTGCCAAACACGGCGGGTTGCTGGACAAGTGTAAGTCATAAACCAAACTAAGCAAAAATACCAGCTGCAGGTTAGATGTTTTTAAACTATAAAACAACAATATTTTTTTAATGGCCATGTCACTACAGCATGCCCGTATCACGCGATGACAAGACTACAAAAAGGATATGTATAGTGGGAGGATACATTACGGTGTTAGCACCGAAAAGAGTAAGTTTTGCAGTAAAAATAGAGGAAATAGCAGTACAACAGGGACACTGAATTTGGCTACATGTGTTGTACCAAAATCCGACTGCCCGTTAGGGGTGGGCGGATCGATCCTGAAATATCGATACTTCCGATGCTGAGGCTGTATCGAAAGGATCGATCCTAACATTAAAACATCGATACTACTGTGTTTTTACTATAGATTTTATTTATTTACAAATTTAGCTAATAATTGTATACTAAAGAATGATTTATTTCCCATAAACCTAGTTTTGCACACGTTTTTCCACCCTGCCCTGCTGTATTTTGTAGTCCGCTATCACGTGACTCAGCAGCACCAAGCGCAAGCACGCAGACGCAGCTGAGCTGCAGCCAGTGAAAGAATAAAAACTGCGGTCTGCGATGTGTGGCAGTGGGCTTTTGGGGGTAAAAAGCCAAATATTAAAAGTACTTTATTATTTAAACACTTTATTGACTTTGTTTCTCAAACAGTTGTGTGCACTTTGTTCATAAATTTACTTAAAAATGTAACAGAACGGCAATTTAATTCGTAATATTATTGTGTCTAAACAAGAAGGGACATTTTATTTTTGTAATAATTTTGTGCACTTTGTTTTTTTAAAGCTAGAGAAGCAGTTCTAGGATAGGGACAAATTGTTTTGTTATATATCAGTTTTCTGTTCTGTTAATCTTTTACTGTTAGCATTTTCCGATAATAATTTGGTGCAACGTTCATGCTTGCAAACTCTATTACAGGAATAAATAACTAAACATATATATTTATTTGGTATAAATTATGTCCCGTGGTTTAACATCTACATGATTAATTAGCCTATAAGCACATTAAGAGCACAAATAACAAAATATTTTAGTGGTCATGAAAATGTATTCAGATTTAGCAAATTTATGATGCATTCATCTGATAAATCATTACATTTCATCCACAGGAAAGTAAATGTAAATTCAAGTGAATGCTTTTAAAAGTATTGGTATCGATATCGGCGATACTGGCCCTGCATGTACTTGGTATCGGATCGGTACCAAATTTTACAGTATCGCCCACCCTACTGCCCGTGAGATAACGAATCCCAGGTTTCCCCTTACGAAAGTTAGGGTTAGAGGTGTGGGGGCGGGATTTTGAAATAGAGACCAATCATAAAGCAGCATCCTATGTGAATATTGCACACGCCTTTTAGCCAATCACGAGTGATAGTTTGCCACCTCCAGAGATAGTTTTTCAACCGCCAAAATTTAAAAGCAGCACTCAGCGGGAAATATAAACGGTCAAAATGCCGAAGTCAAAGTAGGTTTTGGCAGGATGTAGAATCTTTTCAAGATGCTGGAGGAACTGCTGCTTTCATGATTTAGCTTTAGGTGCAATTAAAATCCGTAATCTCCCCTTATCCGACGCTCCAGTTGAAAGAGCATTTTCGCAAGTCTCACTGCTTAAAGATGACACCAGAAATAAAATGGGATTGTCGCGGAATGGATGGACATCGGCTACGTTCCCTCCTCCTCAACAGCTTTTGGGGAAGTTTGACTCATCCGTGAAGCTCAGCAAGACTGTATTGTGAAACGTTGCGTTCAGATGTGTTCTTCAGAGTCGAGTCAAATTAAAACCGACACCCTGTTACCGTTCTGCAATTAAAGGTATGATTAAGATCTCTCTGTCTGTCTCGCTCTCACTTACACACCTGTTTATAATGAGTAAAATGTAGTAATGATAATAGTAAAAAATAATATTTGTATAAAATATAATTTAAAAACGCATTGTTGAATTCGTTATTAATGAATTGGGCATGTGAATGATCATTAAACTAAATCTATACTGTAAAAGTGCATTATGTGCGGTGGGAGGGCGAGACAATGGGCCAGAGATTTGAACGTATAATGATGTAATTTTGTATGTGGTTCCGTTGCTGCTAATGTATGTCGCTAGCCATAGCATGGCACAAAATGGCTAAGCAAATATTAATCAAATATATTTGGCGGTTTTGTGTGCGTTTGGGCGGGTTTTGGAAACCATCAACTCTATAAGGCAACACTGACGGGGAGTCGAATTTCGGTACAACATCTGCGCCATCTTCTGCCAAATATTCATGCTGCGTTGACGTGCTCTCCGATTTATCGAAATTATGAGTTTCCGATGTCAATATCGCAAATGAACGCCTTCTGATGAAGCGTTTCCCGTTGGGAAATTGATACCCGAATTCACTCAGACATTTGACAATTCCCACTTCTCATGTAATGATTACGAGCTGGTTCTTTGTTCTCGGAAAGAATGGAGGATACCAGATTCATATGGAAGCCCGTTTCCGCCAGGGTTGGGAATTTTTTTTAGAATTAGTAAGTCATAATAATGACTTAGTATCTCATTATAATGACTTAGTATCTCATTATAATGACTTAGTATCTCATAATAATGAGATACTAAGTCGAAATTTCGACTTAGTAAGTCATAATAATGAGATACTAAGTCGAAATTTCGACTTAGTAAGTCATAATAATGACTTAGTATCTCATAATAATGAGATACTATGTCGAAATTTCGACTTAGTAAGTCATAATAATGACTTAGTATCTCATTATAATGACTTAGTATCTCATAATAATGAGATACTAAGTCGAAATTTCGACTTAGTAAGTCATAATAATGAGATACTAAGTCGAAATTTCGACTTAGTAAGTCATAATAATGACTTAGTATCTCATAATAATGAGATACTATGTCGAAATTTCGACTTAGTAAGTCATAATAATGACTTAGTATCTCATTATAATGACTTAGTATCTCATAATAATGACTTAATAAGTCATAATAATGAGATACTAAGTCGAAATTTCGACTTAGTAAGTCATAATAATGACTTAGTATCTCATAATAATGACTTAGTAAGTCATAATAATGAGATACTAAGTCGAAATTTCGACTTAGTAAGTCAAAATAATGACTTAGTATCTCATAATAATGAGATACTATGTCGAAATTTCGACTTAGTAAGTTATAATAATGACTTAGTATCTCATAATAATGACTTAGTATCTCATAATAATGAGATACTATGTCGAAATTTCGACTTACTAAGTCATAATAATGAGTTAGTATCTCATAATAATGAGATACTAAGTCGAAATTTCGAGATAATAATGACAAACTTTCTCAGAACAAAGATGGAATTTACGTATGCACGCATGCGCAACGTGAATCGTGCACAAGCAGGCTAGCCAGCGTGCAAGTAACACATCGGTTCCTGTTGCAAATATTGAAATAGTGAACACATATGAAAGTAAGTATACATACAAATACACATTCAAGGAGCTTTTCGGTAGTTGATTCGTCTAAAATACCAATTTTATGAAAGTTTACAGTTACATTCGCCAAATGAAGAGCCGACCAGTGGCGGATTGGCCTTCGGGAGCAAACCGACAATTCCCGGTAGCCTGCCGATTGATTTGGTTGCTGACAGAAAGCGCTTATTGCTTATATGTACCACAGAGAAAATTTAGGAATTTGGCAATCGACAGGAAAGTCATCAATCTGTTTTACGTGCTTTCACAATGCAGCACAATATGACCCTAGACCGGGGATGTGTTGGTGTTGGGGCTTCGCTATTCAGAATCAGAAAGAGCTTTATTGCCAAGTAGCGTTATGTTTGCACAAACAAGGAATTTGTTTTGGTGACAGGATCATCTAGTACACAACAACAACAATACACAGAGAAGATAACACAATATAATGCAGTACACAGATTGTCAAAAATATTGGGCTGCGCATTCCCGCTCTCTTTCTTTTTCCGACATTGAGTTGACACACACTGCACGTGAACGCAGTGACAACAGAGCCCCGCCTGCTCTCACAGACTTGACTCGTCTGCGGCAGTTATAGTGAAAGTGAAATAGTATGTTATTTAGAGTACTGTTAACAAAGATGGCCAGTACAGTCTCAGTAACACATCTGGCGCTCGGTGAACACTCGTTTACGTTTCCCATGTTTACCATATCGCTCTATGTGCACTGATCAATAATTTCATCCACTCGTTTCATTTGCGCTGCTTAAATGTTGTTTATGTTAGAAAGATGCCTAGTTCAGAGTCTCCGCAACAGTTCTCATGTTTAATGCACGCGTTTCTGTTTTTATGATCTCTCATCAATGATTTCTTCCACTCGTCTCATTCGCGTTAAGTTGATGTTTGAAATGATGCAGGACATGATGATGTCTCTACAACAGTTTTCGCGTGTGATACACGTTTGCACTTCCGTGTTTACCATAAACGCTCTAAGCTGATGAATGATTTTCATCCACTCGTCTCATTCGCTCCGGTTAAACGTTGTTAAAGTTAGAAAGATGGCCAGTGCGAGTCTCTGCAACAATTCTTGCGTTTAAAGTTTGCGTTTCTGTCTATATGTATGCTGATCAATTATTATATGTGAATAAAAGGCAAATATTTTTTTATCATATAAATGTAGGCTTTTGACATTTAATGAGCAATTAATGAGCAATTCAATTGTTCAAGTATTTGTACAATTGTTCAACTCTTTAATCTCTTCATTAATCTCTCAACTATTTATGTAAACTCCGGTCCATTAATACTAATAAATACAACTTTGATTTTAAATAGTAAATGTATTCGTACAATTTACATTAGATTGACAATTAATGCATAATGTAAATATATACGGCAGGTATGGCATGTGCGTGATGTGGCTTTACATATGGCGATGGTTTTAAACAGAGCTAACCTTTTGGAGACGAAAGAAAGAAAAAAATGCCAACAACGAAAAGCAAAAGAAGAGGCATGTGCTTTTGTACTATTTTAAACTCTTATTTTGTATTAACCAAATTATTCAAGCACATGTTTACAATTTCAGGTTTTGAACACTGGCATAAAGTTGCTTGTGTAGGCCCACTGTACTTTTAAGTGGCTTAACCAAACACTTTACGAACAACATATACAAGTTCTAAAAATTAGATAAAAATTTAAATTATTAAAGAGAACCTCCACCCAAAAATGAAATTCTGCCATTGTTAACTCACCCTCAAGTAGTTGTTTTGGAAGCTTTATGACTCCTCCATGGATGGCAGCCAACCAAACTTCAAAGCACATTTCTGAGAGTTGTTCCCGTGGCACTCTCATCGCCACACGGATCAAACATGCGTCGTGTTGCTCTCGGGAAGTGGAAACTAACACGGAAATCAGTTCTTTTTATATATAATCGTTATCTTTGTTTGTTTGGACTGAATTAACCCGTTTTTCTAAATGAGCAAATCTCATTCACATCCTGCATTCTCTTGTGGTTAACTGAGCTATATGTGATGCACTGATATTATTTTCGCTGGTTGACTGAATAGTTTCCACTGTTCAAATTAGTCATTCGTTTTCGAGTCGTTCTGATAACAATGTGTCCGCTGGATACTGGCGAACTCGCTGTGTGACTGACAACTGAGGAATGAGACAACTGCACAGCTTATAACGTTACAATGATGTAAAGCAAATTAATTTAAGGAACCTTTCCAAGAAATGGTACTTTCTCTGTGTTTATCAGAACAAAGAAATTGTAACAAATGTATGAAATGCGCTATATGAACAAAACCTTGTTATTAGGGCGATGGCCATAATAATAAGAAAATGAACATATATGTTTACAGGATGGAGAATCTCATTGAATTTTTGAGGCAGAGGAATGTTCCTGAAGAAACAATAGAGCTACTGGAATGTGAAAAGGTGAGTGATATGTGTAAACCTAGCCTTATGAAATAGTTATACAGTCATTCATACATGAAACATTTACAAGCATTGCAAACATCTGAAAGTTTAATTATGGTTTTTAATATTATTTTTAGATTGATGTTAGTGTCATCGAACTAATGACTGATGAACAGCTAAAGAAATACTTTCCATCTTATGGTGATCGTCTTGCCATACTGGCATTTTGCAGAAGAAAAACAAATGAACCCAGCAACAGGAAATCTAAACTTTTTGAGCGACTGAAATCTAAGATATCACAAAAACGAAAATGTGATGATGATCCCGTAACTTGTCAACTAACGACAACAAAGAATGCTCAAAAAAGTATGAGAAAGATAGAAATGGGATGGATGAATTATGATGAAGGTGAAGAAACCTTCAAACAAGTGAGAACAAGAAAGGGTGGTGGCACTCGGAAAGTACATGTATCAAAAGATTCCCAAAAATCTGATTTAATTCAGGAAGCAATTCAGCTGTTTTTTGGAGATGGAAAAAACACTTTGGGAGAGATTACTGATTTTGAGGTTGATTTAAAGAATTACAAAGATTTGTCTGTGGATGAACACACTACTGTTGGAAAACTCTATGCAGAAACCAAACTGCCAATTCTGAGATTCTACCTCACAACAAAGAAAAAAAAACATTCTGTTTCAGATGTGGAGGAAGATTTGGCTGTGACTGGGCAGGAATTGGATATCTCTTCACCAACAGAAGAAGGTACAGGTGACCCAGATGTGGTTTATATTGGGAGCAACGCAGAATCAGAGGTGTCTTTCCTTTATTCCAGAGAGCAAACTTCTTCTAACCTAGAGGTAAACATTTTAGAAGACAGCAATATTGTCACTCTGTTTACTGAAGACATTATAAACTTTGGGGATCAAAGTTTGGATGATACGTTACCTCTGTCACCTGTTAACAACACACATCCTGAAAAGACAAAGAGGATCTTAGTAGTCCACCGTGGTCATGTACTCCCAGAGCTCATAGCTCATTTTTCTGATGAAAGTGTGTTAGAAAAGGACATAAAAATTCAACATATTGCACCGGATGGAAAACTTGAGAGGGGCCATGATGAAGGAGGGGTTGTAAGAGATTGCCTTGCAGAGTTTTGGAATGAGTTCTATGACCAGTGCACTTTGGGCAGTTCTTTCAAGGTGCCATTCCTTCGCCACGATTTTGGACAACAGCACTGGGAAAGTGTAGGTCGTATCATTGTCTTTGGATGGCAAAAGGAAAAATACCTTCCTGTGAAAATTGCTCCAGTAATCATGGAGCAGGTCGCTTCTGGATGTGTAAAAAGCAATATCATTGAAAATTTCCTAAAATATGTATCTGAGCCAGAACGAATAGTGTTTCAAGCATGGCAGTCCGACTTCAACAGTGTTGATAAAGAGGAATTACTCGAAGTCTTGGATGTCCACAGCTGTAGGAAAATGCCTACAGAGAATAACGCAGAAGAAGTCTTACAAGAACTTGCTCACAAAAAACTAATCCAAGAGCCTGCTTATGTCATGGAACAGTGGGCAAACATATTTTCAAATGCTGTCATCCGTATTGAAGACATTTCAAGCATGTATGAAAACTTGCAGCCCACAGTGAGGAAAGTTGTAAGGTCTGTTTCTTTTCCAGAAAACATGAATGCCCAGCAGAAGGAGATTCAGAGGTACTTAACCAATTATCTTAGGGAGTCCAGCACACAGGGTCTGTGCAGGTTTCTTAGATTCTGCACTGGTTCAGATCTTTTGGTGGGAAAAACCATCACCGTTAACTTCACAGAAGTTCAAGGATTCCAAAGAAGACCCATTTCACACACATGTGGCTGTGTTTTGGAGCTGTCTGTTTGTTATGATAGCTACCCAGACTTCAGATCTGAGATGAACAAAATCATGGAATCAAATGTGTGGGTGATGGACATAATATAATAGGAAAAAAATGTTTCTGAATGTATGTGAAGTGTACTACAGATGCAAACGCATCCACACAGACATCTTTTAATTTCTCTTTAGATGCATTACTTTAGTGTTCGGATACATTTTGGATGTACTACTCTAGCGTTTTGATACATTACCTTAGCTAGTGTTTGGATACATTTTAAGCACATTACTCAAGTGTTTGGATACATTACTCTATCCAGTGTTGTCTCTTTCTAATGATACATTTTGATCATACCATGCTACTGTATGGGGACATTGCGATTCACTACTCTATTGTTTGGCGACATTTGGAATCAACCATCTAGTATTTTGATACATTGTTATGCAGAGTTCACAATGTTTTAAACTGTTTTATTATATTTTATCAAAACATTCAATGTTTATGCTGGAAAACTGTTTGCTGCTGAGCCTAATATGCTGTTTATGCTGCTGTATTTAAAAGCTGCTTCCTAAATTACACAGTATAAAAACCCCAGGTGAAAAAAGTGAATTCCCATAATGTACTTAAAGTGCTCTATTTTCGCATATTTTGTACTAAATATACAATAAATGATCTTTTAGTACTTCTTAAGATACTCTTAAGAACATCTAAGTGTACTTAACTGTGCTATATTGAGACCGCATAAATATGAACTAAAATGTGCTTTTAACATACTATCTCTGTATTAAAAATTAATTTTGTTACCACTTGAAATATACTTGAACACACCTGGGTTCAAATGTACCTCAAGTGGTAACTAAATAAATTTTTTAATTCAGAGATAGTATGTTAAAAGCACATTTTAGTCCATATTTATGCTGTCGAAAATACAGTAAGCACAGTTGAGTAAATTTAGATGTTCTTAAGAACTAATATAATTTTTAGTGTATTAAGTACAAAAATAGTACGTGAAAATGGAGCACTTTAGGTACATTCTGGACGGGACTTTTTTGCCTGGGACTTTTTGCTATTGTTTTCTTTATTTTGTGTTTTAACATATAGGCCAAATTGAAATGTTCATTTTTCATTTGAGTTTAGTAAAGGTTACACTGTATACAGCATTAAAATTTGACACCATTACATTGCAAAGTTATCCGTAGTTCTACAAGTGATACATTTGAATAATTTCATAGAAATGTGAATTGCATCTGTAGTTTTTTTTGTCATAGTGTTTGTATATGACTTTTTGGATATATTACTGTCATGTTTGGATACATTTGGAATTTTGGATGCACAACTCTAGTGTTTGGATATATTTGGACACACTACTAGTGTTTGGATACATTTTGTAATGCACATAATGTTTAAAATGAAAGTGTTTAAAGAGTAATTAAAACATTCAAAGTTTATGCTGAATGGATAGCAATATTTGCCAAGCGATTCTTTACTAATATGCTGTCTATACTGCAGTGTTTAAGGCTGGTGCTAAAGTCACAGTAAAATGTTGCAAATTTTGTTGTTGTTATTTTGTATTTTGAAACATGGCGGTTTGAAACTTCAAGTTTTAATTTCAATTTACTGATGATTACACATAAAAACATGTAAAATTGACACCAACAAATGTGTAACATTATGTGTAACTCTACAAGTGATACATAATTTCATAACACTCTTCAACTGTAGTAGACTATTAAAAAAGCAATGTGAAAGCTATTATGCTATACTAAAGCCCATATGCAGTAAACAGTACAGTATTGTTTGTGGAAAAAATTCAGTGCAATCAAAAAACTGAAACCAGTTCAGGCTTCTTCAGTCAGTTCATCATTTATCAACTCCCTAAGTTTTATGTAAACATCCAATGTTGAATAGACATCTTTTGACATATCCAGGTTGTGTTCTGCGATGAGATGAACACATACATCAAACACATCTTTGTCACAGGGATAGTCTTTGAACACACATTCTTCCAGACACACGTCAACGTCTTCGGGCCGAACAGGGTGCAAGTAATCTCTCGCACCATATAACTGAGGTACGGCATGCATAATAGTTGGACGGCCATTTGGAGATCGGGAATTATGAACTGGCCTTATTCTGTGAGTGTTCCACAATGATGCCACTTCATCCAGTTCCTCCTAAAAGAAGAAAACAAAACTTTGTACATATGTGGAATGTTTAAGTAACTTTAGTTACACTTTATATTAAGGTACATAGCCTATGTGTCAAGCACATATTAATAGTTTATTCTGCATTACCTTACTCTACATCCCTTTATCCTACCCAATACCAAAACTACCTCATAAGCAGTAATTAGGAGTTTATTGAGGCAAAAGTTGTAGTTAATAGATAGTGAGAATTGCTCCCTATTTTAAAGTGTGATGTGACTTTTATTGTGCTTCCTCGACATTATTAGAATGGTAGGCAGGTGCTTTTGATCTTATCACTAAAGCCTAATACTTGTATAAGTAGAATTTTAAAATTACTTTCAATCGATCTTTTTCAATTTTCACGTCTTCTTTAAAACATTACATAAAACTTGGTTACTATGGTAACTCCTTTTCCACCATGCTAAACAGTACCCCATGGTAAGTAGGCACATGTAAAACTCAGGTGGCAGGAGCAACTAATGTCACATACCTGCCACATATACAAGTGCCAGCTCACATATACAGAACCATACTTCGGTTGAGAAGTGTAAATGTTATGGTTTCATCCAGAAAAAATTCAGCTCCTGCATTTACTTGTGTTTATGGGTCAGTTTTACTTTGTTTAATTTTTCATCGCATTTAACCTGCTGGGCAGCTGAAGATTGAACCACATGCCCAAAATGCTATGTTTAAGCAATGACTACACTTAAAACAACAATTATTTGTTTAAATATACACAATTAAATAAAATAATAGACTTACCTGAATCAAGTTTTGAAAACAGAACTGAATCAAACATTTGTCTAGAAAGGTGTCAGCATAATGTCCGTCCTCTTTAAGGTTGTCAAAAAGGTTCATCCAAAATTGGATGCACTGACTCCTAAGTGTGAGCCACCACCTCTCAATCCGCTGATTTCCTGTGCTGGGCCCAAAACTGACACATAATGAATTAGAATTATGCAGAAATTTCTGCATATCTGCCACATGACCGTTCTCAGTTCCAAGATCCAGTCTCACCCGTGCAGGGCAACCCTCTGCCTCTGTTACAGATGTAATAAAGTATCCAGCAATGACTCGTGGATCACTGTTTGTTCTGTACGATTCAAGCCAAATCATTTTTCTAGAGAATCCATCTATGCACCCACTTATACCAATCCCGTATGGCTTTAACTTGTCGTATCCATCAATGTGCCATACGTAGTTCGGTCCACGGCTGAAATACACTCGTCGGCGAAGTCTATTCCTAGACCTTAGATCAACGCCATTGCCGTCTAGCAACCGTAAAATAATTCGTACAGTCTCTCTGTCGGTGATTATTCCATTGATCCAGCATTTCTGGTGCATCCACCTGTAACCATGTAACTGCCCTGATGTCTGTAATTGTCCTTGTATAAAAGCTGCCACCTCAGCTTCAGCAGTCTTGTTCTTCCTCCTCCAAAGCTGGTGTTTGCTCAAAAGTCGCTCAAGAGTTCGATTGCTAATTTTAACACCATGAACATTCTCCAGTAGAGTAAGAATTTCACGATTTGCAAGGCCCTGTCTGAAATATTGCTCTATGTGTCTAAAATCCATGAATTACCACAATGCTGATCAAGGAGACTGCACATAAAACATATGGACATACGATCAAAGCACATGGCGTCATAGAAGATATATGTGCATCTACAGATTTGGCCAATATTATGAGAAAGTCATATGAGAAAGTTTCTCATAATAATGACTTAGTATCTCATAATAATGACTTAGTATCTCATTTTAATGACTTAGTATCTCATTATAACGACTTAGTATCTCATTATTATGACTTACTAAGTCGAAATTTCGACTTAGTATCTCATTATTATGACTTACTAAGTCATTATTATGAGATACTAAGTCATTATTATGAGATACTAAGTCATTATTATGACTTACTAAGTCGAAATTTCGACTTAGTATCTCATTATTATGACTTACTAAGTCATTATTATGAGATACTAAGTCATTATTATGAGATACTAAGTCATTATTATGACTTACTAAGTCGAAATTTCGACATAGTATCTCATTATTATGACTTACTAAGTCGAAATTTCGACTTAGTATCTCATTATTATGTCTTACTAAGTCATTATTATGAGATACTAAGTCATTATTATGAGATACTAAGTCATTATTATGACTTACTAAGTCGAAATTTCGACATAGTATCTCATTATTATGACTTACTAAGTCATTATTATGAGATACTAAGTCATTATTATGACTTACTAAGTCGAAATTTCGACATAGTATCTCATTATTATGAGATACTAAGTCATTATTATGACTTACTAAGTCGAAATTTCGACTTAGTATCTCATTATTATGACTTACTAAGTCATTATAATGAGATACTAAGTCATTATTATGACTTACTAAGTCGAAATTTCGACATAGTATCTCATTATTATGAGATACTAAGTCATTATAATGAGATACTAAGTCATTATAATGAGATACTAAGTCATTATAATGAGATACTAAGTCATTATTATGACTTGCTAATTCTAAAAAAAATTCCCAACCCTGGCGGAAACGGGCTTCCATAGATTCATGCTTGCTTGTGTCTTGGGGAAATGTTTATAGTTATCTTGTACATCCTCTTGTAGTTTTACTTGTCAGCTTGCTGACTACAGAGAATGCTAAGTTTTTTTACGCCCTATGCTGCATGTTGCTGCGGAGCCGCCATCTTGGGAGGAATGGACTCCACTGCTATGTTCTATGCTATTTGAAATATACTGTCAATTCTTTTCTTTGATACATCGAGAAATCGAAAACTTTCCCTGGACAACTCTGCTTAATGCGATTGCAGTTTTTTTAACACCGTTATATTTCCTAATTAAACTAGAAAAACAAAATACTGCATTAAACGCACTGGCAGCCATCCTAAAATGGCGCCACATTCAACGCGGCGTGACGTCGATTTACTAGCTCTTTTCTGGAATACAGGTGAAATGCATGCTATTTTCGCAGTGTAAAACATACTGTATGATTCAAATATTTATTCATTTGTACTAATATATCGACATGACGAGGCAATGAAGCTGCTTCGAAAAAAACTAATACATCATATCTGTCACAGCAGAAAACAAATCTCACGGTTGGTCGTTTCTTGCAGCATAGACTTAATAAATATACATATCGTCTTTACGGGATCTCGGAATTATAGGAAATATAGTTTCCAAGTAAAAATGTATACTGGGATGTTGGGAATTTGTTTAGCCTCAAAGTCATCGTGAAATCAAACAGGAAATTTCTATGTGTTTTACACAGTGTTGCATTGATTATTATAATTGATTTATCTGTCCACACCATTATTTTTTCCAAATGAGTTTGCACTTGTAAACTTTAATCAAAAACATTAAGCTCCTCTCTGTCTCTACAACAACTCTTCACCACATGATAGTGTGGTAAAACTATACAGTAGGATGTAAGGTTGAAAACTATTACCATATAAGATTTTCTCAAGACACAAGCAAGCATGAATCTGGCAACAAAGCATCTGAACATAACCAGCTCGGAATCATGACTAGAACGTGAAGTCATCATACGGGCATCACTACTGTCCCCTCAATATTATAGGTGGGGGGATGGTATTTTTGCCAAAGATGAGATGGACGGATCGATAATATGTTCTAAACCTAAACTGTTGTGTTGTGACTGTTGTGTGACAACCCAGATCGAGCTGATCTCCTGGATTGATGTCATCTCTTCTCAAGTGTTGGGTCACCTGAAGTCTTCATAGGAGGCTGGATCTAAACTGGAGCTGCATTGTCTCTAGTTACCTCGGGATGGGCATCCCAAGGTAGGAATAGAAGAGAAAAAATTGGCTCATAACATTTTATTTCTGGCCAAAGTAATAATTGCTCTTTGACCTGATATAACTGGGACACAAGGATTGAAATGCAGGTGAAAGCTTGGCAAAAGTGAAGTGTCTGTAAAAGGATTGTTTAGCCAAAAATGACAATTGTGTCATCATTTCCTAACCCTCAGATTGTTCAAAACATGAATACGTGTCTTTGTTCTGCTAAACACAAAGTAGGATATTTGAAATGATGTCATTACCCAAACGGATCTTTATAAATATTAAATATCATCTATAAACTACAGCTTCTGCGACTGAAACTTTGGAGGAATGTCAATCACACTAACTTAGAAGGGCAGATCTCTAGAAGTGGAAATTCGAAAATGAGATTGGCTACAGTATCTCATAACATAGCCGTTTTGATCACATGGGCGAACTGATTAACAAATATCAACTGCATTTTCTATTTATTTGTATGCTACAGTATAATAATCATTTAATAAATTGTTGTAAGTACTTTGATATGCTTTAATATTTACTAGTAAGACTCATTACAGTATCTAGGAACTTTACTACTGTTTACTATAGTCAACACTTAAGCTTACTACAACATGATTTCACTGAAACGGCCAGTAGGTGGTGGAATTGTTTTTTTGAGTCACAGAATTATTCAATGATTCCTTCAAATCGGCTGATTCACTGAAACGTCAATTCATGCAAATTAATACATTTATTTAACTCATTTTTTATATGAAAATATTGGGAACTTTTGCTTGTGTCGTTCCTTAAAAGGCACATAGTGTCGAACGCAGAAATAAGAATTAATAGTTGATGAGTCCGTGTATCTTTGGTCATTTGCGTTACAGTTTGAAATTGAAAAAAAATGGCAGTGAAAAAACGGCACCATTTTCGTTTATTCATTCATTAAAAAAAAAAGCTAAAACATCACAGGAAAAAAAAACAATACATTCTAATTAAACAACCTTACACAAACCGTACATGGCAGGTCCTAGACAGGACTTATTTCTGTGCAAACAAACGCAGTTCATATTAATATTTATATGACAAATATGAATGTACTTCCAGTCTTTCCAGCTTTTAAGAAAACCATAAATACATTGTACACTGCTTGGCACGTCCATCGAATGCTTCGACTTCATTAACAACATTTTTGTACTTACTCGTCGTAAACAGAGTCCACATACATGCAGCAAAGATCTATAAAGACAATAAAGTTTCAATCAAAATTATATCTTGCATCGAACAGTGAGACCGTCAAAAAAATTATAACTTTTTCTTACCTCTTACAGCTCCTGGGTCTAGGTGTGTGAGCGGAAGAGCAGAAGTATCATTGCTGCAGCTGGTGTATGTGAAAGATGCAAGAGGACTAACGCTCTGTTCTTTATCAAAATATGTAACAGACAATGCGGATCATTACTATGCAGAAACATTTAGATCCCCAGTAGAGGTCTTAAGGTTATCCACAGACCTCTGGAAACAGATCATCTTCCTCAGAGAAGCAGATGATCTCAAATGAGGTGTTAGAAGGTGCATGCATCTTCTCTGAAATATTTTGAAGAAAAGAGCACAGCATATGTTAAATATCATACATGACATTTGAAAGGCTGCAGAAAAGTCTGAAGACAACTGTAATATTCTCTTAATTTCGAGAATATCTCTATTCTTCTTTTCTGGTGGCAGAGAAACCTCATCGCTGCAGTCAGAAGTTTCGTTGCCCAAGATCATGGCTGCTCCTCCCAATACAGCGTGTGGCTTCGGTGAAGCGGGCACTGTAGAGTCAGTCTCACAGGATCGTTTTGACTTACTTCTCGACATCTTCGCCTTTAGATGAGCCACATGTTTTCTGAGTCTTGGTTGCAGAAGATTCAGAAAACGTTTGTGTCTCGCTGGATGAAGGTGTTAACATCGTCTGAGTCTTACTAGTCGTAAGCTCATAGACGTCATCCTGCTCCGGAGACTCTTTTGAGGTGGAAGAAGAACAGGAAAGGAAGCAATTGAGGACTTTTTTCAAGCCCCGTCGCAGCCTTCCCTTCTTCTTCTTGTCTTCTTCCATCTTGAACTGACTGTCTTGATTATTGCTAGCAGCTTCCACTGTAGTATTCTTTAACCAGAGAGAGAAAGAAAAGAAAACATGTTATTTAACATGTTATGGCAATAAAGAACACATTTTATAAATTAGTGGATCAAATTAGTTGAGGCATTTTTAAAAAGCACAAACGGTAACAGAAATAACAAAACACTTATCAGCTTTTTTATACTTTTTTTTAAACATTTTATTTGACCTTAGAGAGTGGTTATCAAACTGTGGTACCCGTACACACAGGAAATTGAGAAGAATAATATGTCAATAATACATTTATTTAAATTTCCTTTTTAAAATCCAATTTCAAATATTTTATATGATGGACTTGACACACAAAGACTGATCACTACCGGTCACATTTTGCATTGATGCGTATTATTAATAAACATCTATCTGTCTTATATATACACCTTAAGGATTATTAGGAACACCTGTTCAATTACTCATTAATGCAATTATGGTGGTGGTGTAATGGTGTGGGGGATGTTTTCTTGGCACACTTTAGGCCCCTTAGTGCCAATTGAGCATCATTTAAATGCCATGGCCTACCTGAGCATTGTTTCTGACCATGTCCATCCCTTTATGACCACCATGTACCCATCCTATGATGCCTACTTCCAGCAGGATAATGCATCATGTCACAAAGCTTGAATCATTTCAAATTGGTTTCTTGAACATGACAATGAGTTCACTGTACTAAAATGGCCTCAACCCAGATATCAACCCAATAAAGCATCTTTGGGATGTGGTGGAACGGGAGCTTCGTGCATCCCACAAATCTCCATCAACTGCAAGATGCTATCCTATCAATATGGGCCAACATTTCTAAAGAATGCTTTCAGCACCTTGATGAATCAATGCCATGTAGAATTAAGGCAGTTCTGAAGGCGAAAGGGGGTCAAACACAGTATTAGTATGGTGTTCCTAATAATCCTTTAGGTGAGTGTATAACGTTATAGATATGCATATTGCACATCATTTTACTTCAATTTTGTTGTTGTTGATGTTATTGAAAAACAAGATGCATCGAATCATGAGAGGAAAAGTTTAGATTCACAGGTTTACTTTTAGCATGGTTTGCCTTTTCGATTAGTCGGTTGTCGCAACTTGGAAATATTTATATAGCTATATTGCTCGATTGCTGTTTTCTGATGTTTAATTTTATTAGATTATTTTAAGACAGGAGTGAAAGATAGCTCGAAGAAAAAATTAAAATGCAACCTACTGGATATGTTGCATCAGATAACCGATGACTATGCAATTTAATACCATGTCTAAACTATTTCTAAATCGGGGTATACTATTGTTTAGCATGAACTATCACACAATTTACGTCTTACCCTGCTGACCAGATATATCCTTAAGAATAATTTGTGTGAAAATAAATGGCGCACTCTACTGGTTGTAAATTTAACAAAAAATCCAACTTAAATGTGCTAACCTTTACAAATGATGCCACTTTTGCATTGTTAGAGATGTCACTTTTTCTCTCCTCAGTTTCAGTAGCTCAGGGTTAAGAATGTCTATGATATTGATCTACTTATAAGAAGCTTAGATGCAACCTTACCCATTACATATTGCTATCTTTACAATCGTCTGTGGGCCACAGCATGTTGTAAACTTAGTGTGATTTTTACTATAATGTCAAACGTTATGAGGTTGTTCTTGGTGTACTTTTCTTGTCTTTTTACTCCACATCAATTCAGTTTACATGTAATTGTATAGCTCTTTTCACACTTTTTACATGTTTCAAGGCAGCTTTACAGAAAGTGCTTATTACTTAGTCTTTCATAAGATATAAGAACATGCATTTAGAAGTATCAAAATTATTCTGAATTTTAGAGAAATGATAATGTGATCATAATGTTTACTATACATGTAAAAACAAAGGTGCTATACAATGCCATAAAATAACCATTTTCTGGCTGTATGGCTCCATAAAAAACCTTGATCAACCGAAGAAGCTTTCTGTTTTACAAAAGGTCTTTTGTAGTCTGGGAATTTTAGCGGGAATTAGCGTTGCTGCTATTCATAACATTTTATTTAAGGCCAAAGAAGTCATTTGTGTTTGACCTGATATAACTGGAACAACAAAAGGGTTAAGATGCATGTAAGAGCTTTGCTTGTGTGACGTGTCTTTAAAAGGATAGTTCACCCAAAAATGACAATTCTGTCATCATTTAACGTAAATCACCCTCAGATTGTGCCAAATCTGTATACATTTCTTTGTTCTGCTACTGTTACTTGGTATGGGGTCTTGGTATGGGCAATTTAAGATATATTTTCAATTCTTTGTGTCCTTTGGTTGTAAAGCATTGCAGCTTTTCTGATGAGGTAATTCATGCTTTTAACACTTCCAGATATGAAGGATGTCATAGCTGTGTAAAGGTGGAAGTGTGAAAAGGGTTTAAATAGCTTATACTGAAACATAAGCAGCTGTCTGAGGTCGTACATTTACAATTGTACTTGTATGGTCAGTTGTCTCTGAGACAAAATACTCATCTGTAAAAGATCTGAAATTATGGAGCTGTTTCTTTTTTTCAGCTGAAACTCAAAACAGTCAGAATGTCAGTGTTTATATAGCAAGAGCAGGAAGCTAAAATAGGGAAAATAAGCTGAATAGTATAAGCTTATTTACCTCCTCAAATAGAAAAACATGTATTCATGATTTTCTATGGTTTTGGATGCTTTTGACCACGTGACTGATTTCACAGTGTCGTAATCACATTTAACCCATTCAGCTCCACAAGGTTCACGAATGTTACTGACGAAGTGACCTGTGTTATGTATTCAGCGATATTGCCAGTGGTTTTAACGCTCTCTTTAGTCTGTCTCCCTCTAGGTGGCGGTGTGACCCAAATAGAATGGAGTCCTTGATTGGACTGTTCCGTTTCGGGTTTTGTTTTTAAGGGCTGCTTTAACACTCCTAATGGTCCATTTTGGTTCTTGTTTTGTTATGTTGAACCTTTGAATTCTGATTCTGTTATTTTTCTTTAGTTATTATCTAAGATGTTAGTTTGAGGATCTTTGAAATTCCGTTATTTGATGTTTTCATTAGTTCTGATGATTTGTCAATGTTCTTAATTGAAGGGAAGTAGGGAGTGTGTCGCCATCTTTATCTGCCTGTAATTCATTTTTCCCTCTGTTTTGAGTTTAGGAAGTTAGGTTAATTGATTGTCTTTTGTTTCTTTTATTTGTTAAAACGTTTAGGTTATTTAGTTGGGTATTTATTAAAGTAGTGGTTTTGTTTATTGTTTTGGCATTGACCACTCCTGAATAGAAACCCTTATTTATTTTGTGTTTCATTTATGTAATAAAATAATTCTTTAAAGGTTACATTTTGTGTGGATTTATGTTACGATCGATCCTAGACGGGTCATAACACCTGTAAGACAGACGATCTTATAAAATAGACGATAAATGAAAAAATGAGAACAAACATAATCGTGTGAACACGCAGACTTACAACAATGCTGACTTGAACTTGCGCCTGCCCAAGAAAAAACTGTGTTATTTACGCTGCATTTGTTTTCATGTTTGTTACAGTAGCTTCCTTGCTGTATAAATCTGCTGCCTGCTCACAGCTGTCCGACCCTTAATAAAAAACAACTAAAGGATTTGTGAACGTTTTTCAAATGTTAAAAGGAATAGTAATTTTAATAAATATGAAAATATTATGAACGTCTCCTTGTGTCATTAGTGTTCTTTGGTTGCAAAGCATTGCAGCTTTTCTTCTGAGGTAATTAACCCTTTTCACACTTCCAGATGTGAAGGACGTCATAGTTGTGTAAAGGTGGAAGTTTGAGAAGAGTCTAAATAGCTTATACTGAAACATAGGCAGCAGTCTGAGGTTGTAAATTTACATTTACAACTATCGCACTCTGATCAAAAAGGTGTTTTACCTGGGAAGCGACCGGATCTCCACACTTTCAGAGGCTTGTGTCCCCTGGCACTTGACAAAGCAGCACTCTAACTGAGATGTCTGGGAACGAAAAGTCAACCAAATCATGGGATCTCGGTATTAATATGCTCAATTACCTTTTTCGGAATTGACACTTACTGCAAAGTACTGCTGTAGGCTCTCGGTGAGGGACTTCCGAGGATCAGTACCAAAGACAGGCAATTGACTTCCTCCGTAGAGCAACTTTGGTTCCCACAGCTGAAAGACAAACAAGACCAAAGACAATTTAAGTTTGGAATATTAGATTTCTGGAAGGTATTCTGGAAGTATCTAAGCAACTCTTTAAACATTTTAATGAATTTTAGCATGTGTGATGAAATTACAACTCGCATGTACGAAGGCGGTTGACCCTGAATTCCAGGTTTGCCACAGGGTTACGAAACGTCATCGTTGAATGCTGGCACATTCAGCCTCATCTGTCAACTGAGCCAGGAGGGTTATAAGGAACTCATGGGCATCCTTGAAGAAGACAAGATAAGTTAAATTATTCTAATAAGCCCCATGATTTTCAAGGTAATAAGTGACAGGACCCCTACCTGCTGATCATCACCCTCAAAAATCTGGATTCCTCATTGCGATGCAATCTTTGACCGCTTCCAATAGATGTGTCCTCTGTATACTCAGCGTTTTATTCTGCCTGCACATACAATGCTTTCCGATTTTGCCTTAGCACCACTCATGTTTGCAGCCCCATCAAAACCTTTACTCCGGATGTTTTCAATTTTTAGGTCATTTCTTCCAGTAGAGCCATCACAAGGTTTTCAAGAGCATCTCTGCTTGTTGAACGCACATTGCACAGCTGAAT
>CM017907.1:55102-120509 GCA_008369825.1 Triplophysa tibetana
CTTGTAACAAACCAAACAGTTCTTGGACCTCATTGACTACCATAGTAGGAAAAATGACAATGGTAGTCAAAAGTTTCCCAGAACAGTTTGCTTTCCTTTGGTCTTCAAAGTATATTATTTTGTGTTCAACAGAACAATAAATGATAAAGTAATTTTGGTAACACTTTCCTGAAGCATGTATGTATGATGCATCTTAAAAGTAGTTTTAAATCATTGTAATGCACCTTTAATGCATTTTAATATCTTATAAATAATTGTATTACAGTTAATAAATTATAACACTTAGCAATATATGTTACACTACACATTTAAATTGGGTTATAATTCTTTAACAACTACATACATGCATTACAACACACATTATGAAGAATTATAATGCATTTTACCCTTTAATAACTCTTTAAATGCATATACATACATGCTTCAAGTAAAGTGTTACCATAATTTTTCCTACTATGGTAGTCAATGCATTCCAAGAACTGTTTCGTTACAAAGCATTCGTCCAAATATGTGTTCATTAGAACAAAACATTTATACAGATTGTCGGAACTAGAATGTGAGTAAATGATGACGGAATTTAAATTTTAGGTGACTATCCCTTCAAATTAAAAGAAAGAAAGAAAGGTCAAATATTATTAACTCAAACCTGATGTTAATCATGTTTGCTTTTGTGTGTGCTAAAAGGCTCTAATGAAGTCTAATGAACCTGCCTTTAATGACACCCACAAGCATATAAAACCATGTTAATGAAATCAACAGAGGAATGTTACGATCTGTAGAGGTCCACTTGTATAGAGTCGATTGCTTTACGGCCGCTCATAAGAGCTGATTCCATATACATGCATTCACAGAGGTCATATATCACAAGCCATTCAACACATTAAAGCAGATAAGAATCACTGAGCAGGTTAATGTGTCACAAGATAAGTTCACAGTAGACTTTCCTTGCTATGAAGAAGTGTGATGGCAGAAACACCTTCTAAACTAATAGAGAAGGTTAGCACAAATTTCATAGATATCATTGCGTTATAGACTACTGTTATTTTATGACTACACAGTGTAGTTGACAGTCCATTGCATGAATTTTGGGAATCAAAATGTACATTATTTCTCACACCCCAAAAAATGACAGAATATCTGACACTAAGACATAAAATCATTAGTGTTGTGTCTTCATATTTCACCTGGATCAGGGTACACGGTGTACTCTCGAACAGAACAGATGTGGCTCCGTTACACAGCGGCCCGTACACTACGTAACTGTGGCCCGTAATCCAACCGATGTCTGCGACACAGCCGAACACATCTCCTGGTGTGTAGTTGAACACATACTAGAAACGACAGACATGTATGCATCTCGGTTACACCGCTGGACAAATATGACTCTGTATTACGCTGAATGGAAAACGACTGACCAAAATATCCTTGAGTTAGGTAGTTGTGTGTTATTGCAAAGATATTAGATATAAATAAAGCAAACTAAAAAGAAGCAGATTACAGCCGTTTTATTTGTCCAAGGGCCTTAAAACAATCAATACGATATATCCTTGAGCTTGCACAAGACCTTAAAGGTAAAGATATGCATACTAATAATGTTAACACAGTAGACCAAAGATGCTTTAATGTGGGTCAAATTAACGATAAAATTTTTCAGGAAGTTGAACTTTAATAAAGCTTAATTGTTTATTTTCCTGTTATTCAATAATTAGCACTAAAAAGTATTATGGATATGGACTGCAGTACCATATAAATACCATGGGGACCATTCAGGGTATTATTTACTTGTAAACTTTGTTCAGAGTTGTTATTTAAGGCACAGCATGAGTATGAGCACGGGGGTACAACAAGGTGGCAATGACACACCTGATGCGTGAGGGATGCGTAAAGCAGATAACCAGCCTGCGTGTGCACGATCCCCTTCGGTTTACCCGTGCTGCCCGAGGTATAGAGCATAAACAACATCTCTTCGCTGTCCATGGGTTCTGGAGCACATACTGATGATTCTCTTGCCATGACCTGAAACAGACACAGATGAGAGAATTTAGATTTAAATACTGGTTGGCAGCACTCACATACTGTACCAGTTTGCTGTTAATGCTATGTATGTTTATGCAAGTCTGTTTTATCCCATAGTCACATTCTTATTTTGTTTTCTTGGTCTGTTTTTTCATTTGTAAAGCGACCTTGGATTTCTGGCTGTGTGGATAAAATAAGCATGGCTTGATATTGTAATGCTCTTTTCATTGGTTCACTTGCAACGTTCACTGCTAAATTGCAGTACATTCAAAACACTGCTGCACAGATACTCCACCACACCAAACGTTCTGGCCATATCACCCCAGTTTTAGTCGACCAGCACTGGCTACTAGTGGCATATCGTATCATTTTAAATGTCTTCAGGGTTTGGCTCCTCGGTATCTCAGCGATTTGCTCCTCCCTTATGCTCGGTCTTGCTCACTTGGGTCTTCTGACTCTAGACTCCTCGATGTCTCTCGGTATTGTTCTTCTTCCTTAAGGGCAGAGCGCCTTTACAATGAGCTCTTCATCGAACAACAAATGTATAAAGTAGCCCATATAAAATCATTATTTGTTGTGTTACGTATGTATGATGTTACATCAAATGTCTACGTTTGAAATCCGTGTCTCTTTTCCGTTCGCTCTCCCCATGCAGTCATTCTCCCGCTTTGCGCAGGTATAAAAGGAAAGCCAGATTGCACTTGTATGTCTGTATAATGTCTGCTAGAGATCTGGAAAATATCTACTGCTTAACATCTGCTAAACATCTAACAAAAAGTCGTTTCTAGATTATAAACATGTCTATGACATCTGAGAGCAGACTTCTCAGAGACGTTTTGCAGATGAGCAAACAATGTCTTGCAGATGTAATCTGCTAGTAGGGAAAGTTTGTTGTCACGCTGACACTACATATGTGGAGGCTTTCGCTGGCCCCTTCGAATTGTAATTGTTATGGTTTTGATTCATCCACACTGTTATGACACAGCACTCTATATAGTCTAAATTCTGCTTGTTTTGCCGTAGTGAATACAGAAGGAGGCTGTTTTTTCATCACAAACATGCTAACAAGATAAGACAAGCTAACGTTACACGCCAGTTCAACCACAGTAAAATAACATAAAAAGGCCCTGGAGCCCATAACAGCTTTTTGAGTTCACTAGGGCCTGGACGACTGTGGTAACCAGTGCTTTCGTAACATCTCCCGGAATTGGCTAAATATACCCTGTGACTAATCCTTGACTAGAACAGTCCTGTCTTTGTACAAATTGTGAGATCAACATCACACATTGAGGCATTGTGTCTTCTTCAATCAATAAAAAAATCGATGAAAATAAAGCTGAAACATTCCCCTTTGTTCATGAAAATGGTCGGATACTTTAATGGTTTAATCATTTTACTTTTAACTGTTCATAGCACTGTGTTAAGAAGAGCATTTGTAAAAGCCTACAATAATAAAAAAAATAGTTACAAGTGTTCCTCCAACTACTGTGAGATACCTCATCTAATGGAATGTCTTGTTTGCCCATTGGCACACTATTGTTGGTCCTCTGGGCCACAAACACATGCTGTATAGACGGACAGCTCTTCACTGCTGTATCCACTGTGGACTTGAGATCGAAGTACCGTCCACCCCTCACGCCTTGGTTGCACGTGATCACAATTTGCACTGGGCTGTGTGTGTGGAAAAGACAGAACAATAAAACCAACACAGTCCTGCTAATAGCTTTATACAATAAGCTTTTGTTTAATTTAAAGATGCATTCATGCAAATATAGCAAATATCTTCAGCTGAACCCCCGGTCTCTGTTGCAACTGGATCTTTTTTCTCTAATATTGCAGCAAATAAGATCACACTAAAACATCTGCTACGTTTCTCTTTCATTCAATAAGATAAGAACACGCTGGTCTGTCTGAGAACAAACGCCCTTTTCAACTTATCTGTGCCCAGACAAACACACACAGTCACATGTGGTGTGTACAAAACAGTCACACGCTGGAAACACACCTTACTTTCCAGTTAGAGCTCAGCATTTCCTGAAAGTATACAGAATAGCTTTACTATAGGGTGACAATTGGCTGAGGACTTTAACCCAGTTATAAGTCAATAAAAATAAGAACGGGTCTTTGAATTTACTTTCTAAAATCGTGTTTCTGGGATTAATGTGCACATGAAGAATAATACATGCATGGTTGGCTGACATCACCTTCTATATTTCTACCCCTCTACTCTAACACCTGTCATACAGATACCAGTTAAGATGCTCCCAATGGACAAAAAAATTCAAATGACCTCAAGACAGAATAAAAATAAAAAACATTATTTGTTAAAACAATAATTTCCATACTGCAAAAAATTTTTATCATAGTCATATTTTGGTGTCTTTATATATATTTACATTGTGTCGGCTCCTGAAACGCACAGTACAAGGACAACAATATCTGACTCACCATCCTGAATTCTGCCAGCCAAAGCATCTGAGCTGAACCCTGCAAACACCACAGTATGGACAGCACCGATACGGGCACAGGCCAACATGGCCGCCACTGCCATAGGAGACACGGGCATGTAGATGGCCACCCGATCACCTCTCTGGACTCCATGACCCTTTAATGTGTTGGCAAGGCGACATGTCATTTCTAGAAGCTCCCTGAGATGAAGCAAAGATCAGATTGTCGGATTTAGTAATAAAATGCAGTTTTATTTTATTAGTTCGAAAGACATGAACACAAAATCTTTCATAGGTTTCTGTGAGTAAATCTGTGATGATTGAAGTGGTTCAAATGCTGCAAGATGAAAGGGATAGTTCACCCCAAAATGAAAATTTTGTCATGAATCACTCCCTCCCTAGTTGTTCCACATTTGTATAAATTCCTTTCTTTTGGTAGAACACAGAGAAAGATATTTGGACCTATGCTTGAAACCAAACAGTTCTTGGACCCCATTGACTACCACAGTAGTAAAAATTACAACGGTAGTCAAAAGTGCCTCCGAACTGTTTGCTTTCCTTTACATTCTTCAAATATGTTCTTTTGTGTTTTACAGTAATTTTTCCTACTATGGTAGTCAATGGGAGTCCAATAACTGTTTAGAATAAGAATAAATTTAAAAAGATTTGGAACAGCTCGAAGGTGAATAAATAAATTACATCATTTTTATTTTTGGGTGAAGTATCCCTTTAAAATGACAACAACTAACAAATAACTTCATGTGATCTTTAACATCAAATTTGTTGGCATTTTACTGTGTATAATGAAATTATGAATTGCATTTCTAGCTTGCTGCACATGTTGTGCTTTAAGAAAGGACTTCTTCTGAAAAAAATGAGCGTGTGCAAATCATAAGTCAGCGGAACGGAACGGAAGAGACACGTGTCCAGAAGAGAACTCCAGAGCACAAAGCGTACTTCTCAAATACTCAAGGCCCCAAAGGGTTTCTACTGGATCACCTCCATACTGTAGTGAGTTCAGTGATCCATCACTTTCACTTTCAAAACTAACATGTATCAATCTGTTCTTACTTCCTGTTTACCCTCAGAAACAGGAAATGGAGTTGGGTATATGTAGTTCTCTGCTGTCTTTAAAGTGAACATGATTTTGTAGCCTGACTGCTGCAATCTTGAGCATTTGTTCAGGTTCAACATACAGACTAGGTTGAATGATTGCTGACTGTTGTATTGTGGTTAAACCTAAGAACACGTGAGCGAGCTTCGAGCAGCAGATTTTGTAAACATTAAACCCACTATGAACAGCAGGGATCTGAAACGCTGCCAGTAAAATTCTGAGCAAGTTAGGAGACACAATCCAGCACAAGACCCCTCAAAACCTGCCTTTGTTCTCTATGAAAAAGGGGGTTGTCCTGTATGTGCACCCCTTTCGTCACAGAGGGAACTCTCCCCAAACTCTTCAGAAGTGGATGGTTTGTTTTTACACTTCTCGAGGCATTGTGTCTCTTAAATCTTCTTAAATCAATCAATAAAAAAAAAATATACGTGAAAATAAAGCTGAAACATTCCCCTTTGTTCATGAAAATGGTCGGATACTTTCATGGTTTAATAATTTAGCTTTTAACTGTTCATAGCACTGTGTTAAGAAAAGCATACTAAAAAATGTGTTCCTACAACTGCTGTGAGTTACCCACAATGTCTTGTTTGCCAATTGGCATGCTTCTATACCATATGTTTACTGCCTATCCAAGTGTCCCTGTGGGTTAGGATGATAGGAGCCACATGTGATGTTCTTCTCAGGAGCTTTAAACCTACCTGTAGGTGATCCTTACTTCAGAGCCAGGTTCATCTCTTTCCCATATCAATGCCACTCTGTTAGGATCTTCTGCCACGTGTACATCCAAACAGTTCACTGTCAATCAATTCAAAAGGAAACGTGTAGGTGTATTATTATTGTTTGAGAGAAAGATGCTCTTTATGCATGTATAAAATATTTATATTTTTTAAATAAAATATAGAATTCGCAGTTTTTATTCTAACAGCTAGAACTGAGCGTTTATGTAAAGTTTATGCGATCATCCAAACCAGTAAAGTGTAAAACGCATTACCAGAAACGTTCAGTTGGCCCCCGGGGAACCAGTTGATTTTCCCGCTCGACAGATGGCAGTCCTTCACTTGGTCGAAATGTTTGGTCCATGTCAGCCTTTCCTTGGCGATAGATCCCCAAAACGTTTCTGGGTCTTTAACTGACAGCTCGTATATTTCTGAGTACGTCTTTCCCGCGAGATACGAGCTGACGTCCGGCTGAACGGCGCAGGACAGAGATCTCGCGTGGCACCGTGAGATAAATATCACACTTTTACGCAGACACTTTTTGTCCCTGAATATGTTTTCCCTGGACAAATAATTCAGCAAACTTCTGCTCACGCGTCCAGCCATTTTTCGCCCAGACTGAAGGTGCTGGGGTGCAGTTTGCTCAAGTTTCTCAGACCGTGACTTTGAAGCGAGGGAGGAGGAGGAAAGATGTTGACGATGAGCTAGAGCACTCACTCACTCCAGGATACTTCAGACAAACCGCCCCCTAAAGTTTCAGCATGAATTAACCAAGTCATGAATCACTTATGTTTTGGCTTTCACAATGTTACAATGCAATATCTTTATGAGTGGGAATTTTGGATGTTACACAATAATGTACTGTTGTTGTCTTTCAGACAGCCATTAAATCATAAGAGTGTTTATTTTAACAAGCACGTGCATAAAAGTATTTTAGAGGCGTAAACATTATTTTCTTTGCATTTTGAGTAGTTTATATAAAAGAAAATGCCTCGTTTACGACCTTTAAAAAAATGTCTATTAAAGCTGGCTTGTTCCCATCAAACATGTTTATTAATTTTTTTCAACGCTGTCGCTATTGCTAATGCGACACGTTGCGTCCCTAAAGGTTGTACCCCAAACTTCTTCTGCCCCTAGTGGACGACTTATTGAGGGGCAATTAAAAAAAGAGTGGATTTCTTATATGGGGGTTTGACTGACCTATCCCCAAGCTCTTTGTTTTAAAAGCAAAATCTATTTGATTAATTGTGTTTTTCTTTTTATGACTCCACAGATTTTGAATGGAGTTTTTTTTTCAATTTGCATTGCATCAAAGTAGCTGTCAAAGAATAAAAATAAAAAAGAACACGTACTAACATACATAGAATAGGTATAATGAGTGAAAAGATACCATTTGTTCTTTGCTTTGTTTTATTTGACTAAAAATATTAAGGCGAAGCTTTTAAGGTGCAACGGTAAAAGTCTCTCAAAAATATGTAAGTGAGTATAAATAATAAAGTGAACACATGTCAATGATGAATATTATATCGTTTTATACATTACATGGTTATATTTAAAAGTAGCCTATGCAAGAATATTAAGAAGACATCAACAGGCTATGCTAAAGATACAGGGGCAGTTTTCCAGACAGGGATTATTTTAAACCAGGACTACGCTTTAAATGCACTACAAGATTTTTGCTCAGATTTTGCCCAGATTTTTAGCATGTGTATGTTAAAGAAAGTCTGTGCCAGTCTGCAGATTTGATCAGTTATCTGAAACTTTCAAAAAAATTGCAAGTGTGTGATTTTAAAAGTCTTGTAGTGTATTCCAGCCATTAGTTAAATTAGGATTTTGAAGTCATTTTTTTTAAACATACTTTACAAAAACACATTACTTTCTGCAACTTGAGACACAACTATCGCACCGATACATCTTAAGATATGTTATTGCAGGTTGTTTTTGATCAAGACACCTCTAAAATTGCATCACTGTTTTTAAACACAAGCGATTATTTTGTATCTCGTTTTTAGTGCAGAAGCGTTGTGGGATCGTTTGAGTGTTGAATTAGAACTGCAACTCCTGAAGTGCCCTTTCATATGAGTCCATTTTCATTTATAGTGTATAAAGTTTTCTACGGTTACGCCTGGCGTCCACACTTCTCCAGAATTTTCTCCTGAGACTTTTGGAAAAGCTGTAGACCACATATGAGGGCTGATTATACGATGAAAACAGAAAACTTGTAGGTGTTCTGGCTGTTCATTTACACAACATTAGCGTTTTTGAGGACAGAAAACGCAATCTTTTGAAAACGAGTACCAAAGTAAACATTTTTGAGAAAAAATCGTTTTTGTCTCCACATAAACCCCTTCATGCACATGCATATTATGTGTTCAGTCTATGGGCAAGCACACAAGTAACGTTATAAGCTAACAGACGGTGACCTACTGTGTGTTTGTGATCCGCAACATTCTTACTGACTTCTCTCCAGCAAAAAGCATGTTTAAACAACTATGATTATCGGATACATTATTTGGAAATGGCAAATCCTAAACACAAGGCCTGGTTCAGATGACAGGATTCTTGGCAGATTTTACCCTTCTGGGAATCTTTGAAAAAATCTTATACATGGCCTCAATTGGGTCTGATGTTCGGTCCAGATTATCAGGTAATGTGAGGCATTCATTAAATCGGATTCGTCTCCTAGGCAGGAATGGACTCTTGCAACTCCATTTCGACTCTCTAATGTGATCTAATATAAATAAAAATGATTGTAAATTATTATTGGTAGCATTCTCAGACATTATACCAGACAACTTCTGGAACGAAAGGATGTTCAGGAATTGTCGGCCACAACCCACACTGTACACATTCTACCAGAGAACCTCACTTGCACCAGCGGCTCTTCTCCTCTCCCCCAGACTCTCCAAACTCACACAAAAAAAGGGGCGGAGGATCATGAACTCCAAACTACATCAAATAATATCCTCCTTCAGCAAATACATAAAGTGTAACGCACATTTAGAAGCCTATAGTGACTGTATTAACAACATTGATTTTAAACATGTTAAAATAAGATTTTTTTATTAGGTGCAACCTGTGAGGTGCATGCTTAAGACTTCTCAGACACTGAATTTCTTCTATCAGTTGCACAAGAGTAAGTTAAAGTTATGGGGTTAAAATCATAGATATCAAAACCAGATGGCGCATTCAAGCTCTCCAGGCACGTAGACGCGTCCGCCATCTTGGAACGGTCTAAGACGTCACTCACCGTTTGGAAGAATGGCACAACACTGCGCCATGGCTTGCCTTTTAATTCCCGAAAACATTGACACCCTTTCGTTGTTGCCATATGTACACAACAACAAATATATTTTCATAATCATCCATAGACAGCTTGGCAGGGTTGCCAGATCTGTAAAACAAAATCCTTCATCACGAGTCTAACATCCCTAGTCCAAATTACATAACTTATCATTCCTATACAACATCATTTTATAATAGTTATATCACAGCTATATCACAAAGACCCCCACTCCTAACCTGTGGATAAAACAAACCCAGAGCAGAAGTTACAAAGTAGCTGAATTCCACTGGAAAACCGCAGACTTGGCAACACAGACCGGCTCGAACCGTTCCAATATGGCGGACCACCTCATATGCATTCCTCAATTTAAGTTGATAGGACTGTGGACTTGCTATTAACTGCCCAGAGGCGTTGCAAACATGGCCGTCGAGTGACTGCCACGAGCTGCCCATAGATACAGATTCTTATGCGGCATCTAGTTTTGATATCTATGGTCAAAAGTACTAGAATACGTATTCGTTGGTTTATCCAATCAGGGGCTAGGGGTGTGGTTATAGCCATGGGAAGCACAATGCAAAGCTTCATGGTAGCGTTATTAGTGGAGACAAGTTTTTTAGGCTGATGTGTAAGTAACATGATTTATTTAGTGAACGTTATACAGCTTTTATTGTCATATGAACATTTAAGGTTACTGAATTTGACGTGAAGTTTAAAGTCGTGGCTGATGGTTCCGCCAGATAAATGTCTTTTTGACTCATTTGACGTTCTGAGTTTCAATGAACATTTTGATCCATAACAACACATTTTTTTATGTCTAGACGTGTACAATGTCTATATAGTAAACCATGGTGTTTATAATATATGCAATACGGAGATGGAAATATTTATAAACAAATTCCCTCATTAGGTTTTGCATTTCAGAATGTTCAAAAAAAACGTTGCTGGTTTTGTAACTGCAGCGGACGCTATATATTCGGACAGTATATTCATATTATATATATATATAATATGTATAGTTCACCCAAAAATTAAAATTCTGTTATCACTTACTTACCCTCTTGTCATTTCAAACCTGTATGACTTACTCTCTTCCGCAGAACACAATAAGAAGGTATTTCTTCATTGTATTGTTTTTGTGCAGAGAAAACCATTGCAAAGAAGATTGGTTCTTGCATTCACATACATTAGTTTTGTGTCCATACAATAGAAGCAAAAGTGTGCTATCGCAGTTTGGTTTCTTACTTTTTTCAAAATATCTTCTTTTATGTTCTGCGAAAGAAATTATGACAGAATTTTCATATTTGGGTGAACTATGACTTTAATCTTACATGGAAATCTGAACTTCGTTGTCTATAAAACATCCTTTAAGTGTTCATATATAGCACCCAATGTAGTGATGACTGACCAATCAGAAGTTTGATGGCTTACTTAATGGTGACCTATGTCTGTTCATCTTCATTTAACCTGCAGTGCAGCTTCAGCTTTCATGGCTCCTAAGTGGCAGCAAACATCTCTACCACGGCTGGAGATGATGGTCTACTGGATTCTTTCATTCTTTTCCCATCTATATGCCTTCAACCAGCTGCACAAGTTCTCCAAAGGTGAGCTGCCTTGTGTACTAGAAAAAACCTGCAACTTGCAAGAGATCATGAGATCCTTGGTCATTTAAAAAACTATGCAAACACCCCACAACTGCGACAGATCGACATAGAACCAATATAATCGGCCATTTCTTAATATGTCATAAACCTGTATCACTTTTAATCAATAATTTGTGTACATTTATTCAGGATAAGTATTAAATGTATTTTCTGTGCCAGATTTTTTCATAACATTTCAGTTTGAAAAGGGTTTTTCAGGGGTGTGAGGAGAACTCATTGTTATCGTGGTAGCTGCTGACTCTAGCTATGAAGGGTTGTGCTGTCAGTTTGAGGTGCGGAGGATCCCAGGTCAGAAGAAGGCAAAACACAGAAGCCATTTTTATCTTTTTCTACCAAAACATGCAGTGAATGCATTTTATTTTGAAAGCCAATAACATTTTTGTGTGATGCAGACTGGTTAAATTAAACAGCATTTTGAAGGACCAGTCTATTTTAATATATATACGCCATATGGACATGCTAAACGTGTAGATCAGTGTGTTGAGTTATCGTCCTTCCAGGGTTTAGCAGATATGCAGTTATACAGGTCTTGAACAACATGAGTGTACAAATGTAAGTGGACCATTCTCTTTTTGTATAAACCATTCTTTTAACATTAGCAAGTATGACATTTAACATTCTGTGTTTGTTTCTAAGCAAGACCTATACTGAGAATGCTGAAAGTATTTAATAACCTGCATAGATACATATATTTTAATCATAGCAACATTTACTGACCCCCTGCTTTGCATTATTACAGTTCGATTTAAGGAATTTTCAAGAAAGCCTGCCCTTCTTCAATATCATCAGTTTCCAATGTCTTTTCATTTATGATTAATTTCAAGTGGGCAGTTTTACAGCTTGAAACAGAATTATTTGTCCTCACTGCACTAAACAACGATAGTCAATCCTACATTTTAATATCCAGCTCTCATAATTTTGTTGGGAAATAAACTGGAAAGAAAAGATAGTTTTATTCACATTCTTTACATTGTGAAATTATTCAATTATGGGAAATCTGAAACGGCTCATGGCATAATTTAATATTTAATATAATCTTTCTCAAATATCAAGTTCAGCTAGCCTAAAGCCCTTATTCCTGGCCAGGTTGGATTTTCTGCTTTTCAAGCAGACTGAATCACATAAGTTGATCTCAACACAAAACTGCAAAGATGCCTATGAGACAGGCAGTCTGGTGGTTAACAGTCTTTGCGTCATAACTTGTTGTGACCACCAGATGGCCCTGTGATCTCACTTTTGCGTCTACTCTATTGGGTGAGAGCGAGAATGACAGTGTTGACGAATCCTTGCCTGCCAGAGCACCCTGCAGGAAAACCTTCTGTCAGGGTGATGAGAGGTCCATCCTGAGAAACTGAAGAAAGAAAAGAGAGGGGCGGGCAGAGAATTCGATACTAAACTGACACTGCATTGCAGGGGAGGATGAGTTTATGAGGGTGTCCTGAGAATATGCAAGAGATCTTTTATTCTTGTATTACATCAAAAAGGGCCCGTTTCCAAAAACTAAACCCAAATTCAAGAACCTTTGATTTGAGTTGTTGTAAAGAAAGAGTTTAAATAAAATATCTGCCACCATTAGCCCTCGCTGATGCATTTTGTAATTTAGCTTTTATCTATGGACATAAAGTGAGTTATTTTTTATGCAGAATGCCTACGCTGTTCTTATACATGCAATACATTGAACAATAATTTAAACAGATGTCATTAGTTTATAATTCCAAGACAGTGATCACTAAAAATGTAAAGAATCTGCTGTTTTCTGTGTGTTATTGACAGACCATGAATCCAGTCTGGACAGAGAGGTACAGCTGGAGAGAGGATTCCTTATATGGGGGTTTAAGAAGGTGAGCAAGCATGTGAGGACACGTCTGACTGATGTAACAGCAAGACGCGATGGTGCTTTTTGTTTTAAAAGCATAATCCATTGGAATAATTGTGTGTGTTTCTCTCTGTGTGTTTTTTTTAGGACCCCACAGATTTTGAATGGAGTTTTTGGAATGAGTGGGCATGGCGGTCTCTTCTTTGGTCTCTGATTGGCCATGCTATGGTATCTAGGCTGACAGCTCATTACCTGCCTCAGGTAATCTTAACTCCTAAGGATCAGCCAATTATTAGTGAGTGAAGAATAATGCGAAAGTTTATATTTTCACCTCATGCATTTGTGTTACAGTACAGAATGGCAGTCTATATGATATATGGCGTGTTCTCGGCCGGCTGGCATCTCGGGGTGCGTGGTGTGGTTCTTTTGATGCTGCATTTAAGCATCTCATTGGCTGTTGCTCAGATGCGTAGCCCCGCCCTGTCATGGTGTTGTAGCCTCCTGTTGCTCTCCACACTCAATATTAGTGCCGTCCAGGACTTACAGGTGTGTAAATCTGTGTGTGGGTTCAGTAATGCCGTTACCCATGTATGTGAGGTACCAGATAACTCCAGCTGAATATGTGCTGTTTCAAGGACTCTCAGAGTAAACTGCAGAGATTCGCAGAGAGAATAGAGATGAGACTGAACCTTACCTGCATGATTAAACATCACTGACTTCACAAACCCACAAAGGGACTGAACAGGCCATGTATAAAGTCTTATACACTCCCACACAGTCTCACCTGTGCAAACAGGGAAACTGACATGTGTCATACAACCCACAGAATTTGCATCACTTTGTCTGTGAATGTTATCGCCTGCCTATTGCAAAACAGTCGATGAACTTATGACTTTCAAAGTAAAAGAGTTAGAAAGTGATGTGTGTGATTTTGAAATGTTAAATATATTCTTGTGTGAGACAACAGAAAGAAAAGACAGACCTAAAACCTCAGTCAGTTGTCTTATTATTATTTGCTCAGTCACTTGATTGACAGGCAAACAAAATGATTGATTCACCGCTGTCATTATACTTCTGCCTAACAGTGGAAAAATATTTATTGTGAACCTTTTATTTTATTATTATTTACTGCTGGACAGTCATTATCATGTTACGCTCAAAAACAAACCACCGTTATTGAATCTGTTGTGATTTTTAACCACTTTTAATGTTCTCTTTTCGATAGTACATCCCTGTTTACCTCAGCCACTGAGAAAAAGACTAAAGATTACAGGAAGACCCAGGCGGCGACGGCAGAGACTTTTTTATAATGACACGCAAACTGAAAATAGCATTAACCAGTGACTAATTTCAGAATGTTGCCCTGTCATTTAGTGTAATTTAGAGGTGGTTATAGCGTTATTTTTGAGCAGCGATAATGAGATTTTCAAAGTGGCTGCTGCTGCGTCTCCCGGCTGGGTGCCAACTGTCCTCTTATAAACATGCCCAGTAGATCATATTAGTTTAGTTCAGACCAAGACATAGATAGCTGCTGGGGTGTTAAATAGTGATGCTTTTAAAAAAGAAAAAGTATTTTTAGGGTAAAATACTTTACACTATTACAGACCGTCTCTACCGTGCTGAGCTGTAGTGCTGTCAGTTCACTGAAATTCTAACCTTTTTTTTAGTAAACATAGCCTTATCACTTGGTGACAAATTACCTCAGCCCAGTGAGAGCGGAACTGGCTGGACATCATCTCCCTGTGTGCATAGTCTATTACTATTGCAATTCCATTTGATGCCAATAGGGCTGCAAAACACACACGTGTATACTTTTATTTAAGCGAAAGTTCCCCCAAAAATAAAAATTCTGTCATCATTTACTCATCATTTTGTCATTTCAAAACTGTATGACTTTCTTTATTCTGCAGAAGACAAAAGGATATCTTTTGAAGAATGTGGGTAACCGAACAACGGCAGTACCCATTGATTGCATTGGTTCTGTATCCATACAATGCGTGAATGGTTACTGCTGTTGTTAAGTTACTTACATTCTTCAAAATATCTTCTTTTGTGTTCTACATAAGAAGTGATACGGGTTATTATCGACAAGAGGATTTAGTTTTTTGTGTGAACTATCTCTTTAAAGGGCTATTTCACCGGCAAATCAAAATTTCCTCATGTTTTATTCACCCACAAGGTATCCTAGCTAAATATGTTTCTTTTTCTTGAAGAATAATGCAGAGGAAGTAATAATACCACGTATCGTTTTACTTCCGAGCAGTAGAATGGGAGTTAATGGGCGTCGACTTTTTGAAGCCCTAAAAAGTGCATCTGTCGATCAAAGAACTCCTTGACCCGGCTCCGTGGTCTTAACATAGGTCTTCTGAAGCAAATCAATACCTTTGTGTAAAAGTAATATCCATATTGATAGCGCTATTAATGTTGATGTCTAGCTTTCGGCTTCCTGGGGCTTGTTTTTCCTGCTAAATGATGGTAACGAAAAGCTCCCGCGCAGAGGAGGCGGTGTCCTATTGATAATGCCGCACTAGTCATCCGATCTTACGGCACGCCTACGTCATTTGCCGGAAAAACAAGCCCCAGGTTCACCTGCAGCTGGAAGATTTTGCACAGATTGCTGGTTGAATGCTTTGGAAAGATCAAAAAGTTGATGTCAATTTACTAGGTAAAATTATATGGTGTATTATAACTTCGACTGCATAATTCTTCAAGAAGAAAATCATATTCAGTTAGGATGCTTTGAAGGTGAGTAAAACATGGGACATTTTTTATTCATGGCTGCCGCTTAAAGCAACTTCTGGTTTTCTTCCTGTCTCTATTATGTGCTGTATAACTACATGTCTCTTTAACAAATGTTAAACGTCATAGGCATTTTTATTATCTGAGAAAATGTGAATCCATGGCTAATTAATATTTAGAATGCCCTGAAAGCTAACTGCCACCTCAACTTTACCACCTTTATAGCATCAACTAAAAAACCCTTTTTTATTAATTGTTAATTATTTAATTTAATAATTATTTATATTAGGGCTTCTTTGCTTTTTATGATGCACTTTAGTTTAATGTAATATTTAGCATTTTGTTTTAATTTGCTTATTTTTCCTTTTCTAGCGTGGCTGGTACACTTCTGAGGAGCAGTATTTCCTTTTGCTCTTCAGTACTGCCGTTTGTGGTTTGCGCTGCATAAGCTTTAGTCTGGAGCTTTGCTGGAGTCCCCTGGAGGCTGGAGGACCAAACCACCGCCGTTTCCCACTACAAAATAAAGGACTACAGCCACTCATTTCACAGTTATACAAGCTCACAGCCTACTGCTTCTATCATCCTCTGTTCTACAATGGACCCATCGTGACCTACAAGGACTTCAGCGAACAGGTGGAGACATACGCTCAAAACATTTCATATAAAGAGGTGCAGGGACTGTGTCTCAGTCCAGTTGATTTTTCAGTAGAAAGTACGCTGCCCAGGGTGTCGGTGATTTCTAAGGCTGTTCCATTGTCGTAACCTTTAAGCTGTGCTTTAAAGCGTGTTCCCTAAAAATGCCCAAAATGCACTGCGAAAATCTGTGAACTGATATATCCCAAATCTCTCGAGTCAGCATAAAACAAGCCCAAATTTAAAGGTTTTTATTATGTAGGAAATTAAGAAGCGGAAAGAGATGTAACTTTCTCTTTTTTTCTCTGTCTCTGCAGGTAGAGCGGCCGGTGTATAAAGTATCCATGCCGTATGTGTTGGGTGGAATCCTGCGTTTGTGCATCTGGTGGTGTTTAGCTGAAATGATGATCCACTTCATGTACATGCACGCCATCCAGGGCAACGAAGCCTACCTGGAGGTCCTTCCACCCTGGGCGCTAGGTAAATCTCTGTGTGAGAGAGTTTATTTGCAAATTCTTCTTCATTATAATCAAATTAATGTGTCTTTCAAAATGGATAGAAGCTGTTAGGTTATAACTGGTGTTATTTAGGGTTTTGCACCCTGGAAGTGTTTATTGCATTATTATAATGCACAGACGTTCGCATTGAAACACACACAGACAATTGAATCTGTGTTCTTCCATGTACAGCAAAAAAGAGCAGAGGTCTGTACAGCAGCAGCCCGGAACATCGAGTCATTATTGCCGCTTTGTGCCTGTGTTTCATACAGAAGAGACTCTCAGAAGAAATGTGTATATTTGAAAGCTTTTAGCTCAGTACCAGTGGGATTATGAGACAAGACAGATACAGTTCTCAGCATCGAACCACAGAGAGAGTCAGAAAGGGAGAGGGTTGATTTAAGCTAAAGATAGCTAAAGATGAAAGAACTGAAGCATATCATTGATTCTAACATCATTCAGAACACCACAAAATGCTTTGCTAGACCAGTTGAGGACATCTCGTGTAAATATAATGTGTGAAATTAATTTAGCATCTTTTACCATAATTTGAGCTGGAAGAAACCATAGACCATTGGGTAATTTATTGTCATGCCACTGTTGCTGGCACAGTGTTCATGAGACATGTAGTACCTGAGACGGATCAGACATGCATAACTACTTAAATTTCTTAAATATTACAACAACACCCCTCACCCCACCAGCACGCTAGTCGCTTGGGGGTCAACCCCCAATCTGCAACTTACACCAAGGGCAGGACAAGATCTCTGGTGACCATAGCAACTCACACCAATTCATCAAGATAGAGTATTTTACGACCCATTGGAATGTAAGGAGCTGAACTCTCTTTACTCACTTTGGGGATAGACCTACAATTATAGCTGCATTTATATGGAAATGTACACATTCATTTATAACATTTCCATGTATTAATGTTCATGTTGTTATGTCTGTTTTAACATTAATCCAACGTATCCATGAATGTGTGTTTAACTACTGGAATTATTAGATTTGTAGTAACTCATTTAACCAAGATTATATTTAGATCATGTTTGGTGTCTATGAGCTACATTTGTGATGTCCTTCGCGTTGATGTTTGTTGTGTTTTGGTAACTCTTTTCTTATTAGTTTTATCAAACTCTTAGTAGTCTTCTAGTGAACATCCAATCAGCTTTCACATGCAAAACACCATCTGAAAGACAAAAACAGTTAACTTTCCCTCCAAAGTTGCCATCTCCTGATTGGAACAGTCACGTCTGTAGGATGTGACATCCTCACAGTTTAAAAGAGACCACGAGAAGATTCTTTCTCTCTCTTCCTCGCGCTTCCTTTTCTCTTGGTTTTTGCTCTTCTTTCTCTCGATGCGTTCTGCATCTCCAAAGGATGGACTAGAAGAAGACTTCACCTTTAACCCATAAGTTTGTGCCAGGCTGCGGCCTCGTCTTTCCAGATACAGATCCTCTGCATAAAACTGGTTCTCTCTGATCACTTTCAGCCAAGATCAACTGGAGCCTTAACAACCTGCATCAGGACTCTTTCTTTCTTTGATGGGCAAGACGTGCAAGTATCAAACTTAGTCTTATTAATGGATGCATAGGGCATCATTAATCCTTTTAACAAAGGTCCTTTACAAGAAGAAACTGATGTTTAGTTCAGGCTATTGATCTTCTGAATATCATATACTGCCATAATCCATGCTCTGTTCTTCTCTCTGCTTCAACTTCAACCATCTTCTAATGCTTAACTGTATGTGTGTGTATGTTAGATTAGTATGTGTCTTGTCTAGATAATAAAGTCCTGTTTTATTTCACACGTGATGTTGTTTGTAGTTCATGCTCATAATCCGGAGTCCCTAAACATGCCGATTCTTGCTACCTGCTCGTAATGCTAAGTGATTTCCCCAAATCATGAATTTGATCCAGATAATAATAATTGATCATTATTAATTAAATTCATCCCAATTTGGATTGATATTTGTTTCCCTTACAAAGGGTGGTGGAGAAAATATTACTTATAATTGGGATCAAAGCTCATGATAATTCTTACATATTTGATGAAGAATAGTGTTTAAATAATTCTGTTCCTCATTGAATTCACTACATAATTGGTGTTAGAACGCGGGCATGATTAAACAAAAGTTATGAGCTTAAACTACTGTCAGCCTAAGTGTGTTTTAAATCAAGACGTTATGATGCAACATGCTATACACATGTATGTTGCTATTTGCGGCTTGTTTAATGTAGATAGTGATAGATTGATTTGGTAGTTCTGCTATGAATTAGAAAAGTCTTAACATAGATTAAATGGTATCAGTGTAAGGTAAATCTGATTTGGCGAAGAAATCCCAATTTCAGTATTTAATCAATGCATAAGTCTATTCTGACGAAGGAATCTCAGATAAGCTGCATGTGAAACTGTTCCAGAATCAATATGCTTTGGCGAAGAAATCCCAATTGCAATATTGTTTAACCTGTTTTCTGACGAAGGAATCTCAGTACAGTGTTATGTAAAGGTAGATTTGAGTGATGCTCCTCTTTCTGCGTTGTAAGGACCTTTAAATTATAGTCAGAACTATGCCAGTCATCTAAACTTTGACTCTGCATATACAAGTTTAGCTAAATGGTGATCAGTACTGTGTTACAATTGCCGAATGAAAATAGTGTGTTTCTCAATTCTTCAGTATTTGTGTGTAAGGCACAAACAGCTGTATGTATGTAAATGAGTGTAAACCTACAGTGAATGTGTAAGTACTCCTTAAAGAAGGACAGGAAACCTGTTTAAAGTACTTGTTTACAGAGAAGCGAAAGCATACATAATAAGAATTAGTGAATGCATCTATATTTGCATTTAGGCTTGCTAAAGAAAAGCGTTGAATTGATTTAAGTGTAAGGGCCATGTTGTAACCAACTGTGTACCGCTTTTATTATTTGAGATTGTTTGAACGGTGCAGACACTCTTTGAGAACTAAAGTGCCCTGGGGTGCACTGGTTCCCATGACAACGACTTGTCAACCAGTTTGACTCCACCTACCATAGGTGTCATTGACTGGTGCCATATTGTAAACAATCTATATTTGTTCAAAAAAAAAAAAAAAAAATCTGTATTTGTTCGCTAAGCTAAGCTAACATGACCTAGCGGCCTTAGACGAGCTTACTAATACCTAACTTCAATAGTTAGTGGTTAGCATAGCATATGTAATTGAAGTCATTAAGTAGTGCTTGCGTGTATTGCAGTGTAAAGTGATTTAAACTATTCCCTCTTAACAAAATCTCTATTTTCTGATTTCCACTCTCTTTCCTTAATTCTTCTCAGACTCACTTTAACTAACTTCAGGTGCATTCCTTCCTGAACATTGTTGCTCAGTTACTCATTTAATTGAACTTAATTAAATTTTAACTGCCTACTCAGAGAATAATTCTTATAGGTATTGGGGATTTTGAATAGAACATTGACCCTAAAGTGCACACACATGTAATGGCATAGGCATGGGAGCTGAACACGCAGCAGCCTTAGCCAACAATGGAGTGATGCCCAACACTGACCTATATGGTTAAATGTCAGTACTATTAATTATTCCCAGTACTAGATCACTTCCCTTCTATTTTATTTTTTTTACTGGTTAATTTTACTATTAGCAGTCATCTATTTTTTTATTTTATTTATCTATGTCCAATCTCTTTTTCTTGATTTTGCTTATTTTAAATATGTGCTCCAGAAATATGACTCCTATTGCTACACAATCTAGATGATTAATAAGGCATAAGTATAATTCTGAGCACCACTAATTGACATAATCAGAATCGGGAAGGCTCTCTTCTCTCTCTCTCTACTTCCTGTTCTTCAATATTCAGAGATCAAACCTGTTAAGAACCATCAGTATGTTTTGAGTTTTGATTAAATGATTTAGACTAGTCTTACATCATTGTTAAATCTCTGGTTGCATACAAATCTTGGCTTCCTGCCATAGGCAGTTAAGATAATAATAGTGTACACACTTCACTAGCTACCTAAAGCAGTTAACCACACGTGGTAAAACCTAGCTGCACAATATACACATAGCTTTATTTCTAAATCTTTTATATGGTCTTGCATTAGTCTCTTGCCCTAACTCTCAGAACAAGTTTGCCCCAATGTCTCAGATGGAAGATCTAATGGCCTGGCAAGGCATGGTGATGGACGCCCTACCACCTAGAACTGCTGATGACCTTCCTCACCAGAGACAGGTGCAACTGGACAAAGAGGGAAGAAGACAAATGACACATGGTCCAAGCCAGAGTTATGACCACAAGGAGCTGACCAGCATAATCCTCTCCTTAGCCCACAACCTCACAGACCTGAGAAATGAGGTGAACGACCTAAAGCTGCATGCAACAGAGTCCCAAGAGGAACTTAAGCATCCTCAAAGTCGCATAGCCCAACTGGAAGGTGAGACCCAGACGACACGAAATAAGTCTGGTAAGATGGAACAACAGGAGGAGGTTAACAGACTTCAGATAGCTCTCTCAGCTGCTGAGCAAAGAAAACTACTGGAAAAAGCAGCCAAAGAAGAGCTGGAAAAAGAACTGTTTGATGCAAAGTCATTATTAGTAACAGCCCATTTTGAACTATCAGATAGAGATGCCAAAATTGAATCTCTGACACAGCAGCTGGACAACACAAGAGACAAGCTTGACAGGGTCCAAAGAGAACTCGAACACTCATACAAGCTGCAATGGGAACCACAGTGGAAGACACATCCCCCACTGTCACAGCAGGTAAGCAGAGCAAACTCCCTCAGCCCAGTTCAAAGATACAAAGGGGGGGGGCTGACCTCTCTGCTTAACACCTCACCAGCCAGCATCCTAAAAACATCTGAAGCCACAGAAGGGAAGGGATTTCTCCAGATAATCCCTGAAACGGTACATGGAGCGACCCTTAAAGACCTCAACAAACTGGCTAGAGTCATCAAGTGCTTCATTCCAAATTCTGCAGGAGACCTCGATGTCCATGCCTACCTGCGGGATATAGACTTTCACCTGCATATTATGCCGAATGTGACCACACAGAAGAGACTCCACCTGCTTTGGATAACTTCTGGTACAGAGGTAAAGAGCTTTCTAGAACGGCAGCCTGACGCTGTCAAATCCGACTACCACCGGCTGAAACAAGCTCTTATACAAGAATTCTCAGACCCAGAAACAGAATATGGACTGGTCGCTGCCCTGGACCTCAAACAGGGAAGACAGGAAACTCCCCGAGTTTACCTTAACAGACTCAGACAAGCTTATTTTGGAGCTCGCAATGAATCCGAGATGGAGGAGGATATCAGCTTCAAGAGCCTGTTCCTCAGAAATCTACATCCAATTGTTAGCCACCATTTAGGCATCATGGCCTGCCCTCATACGATGACCATTCATCATTTGCGGGACCTGGCACAGAAGGCCTTTAATAAACATAAGGCCACATCTGAAAGAAAGGCCTCTACGGCACCATTGAGTCTGAACTGTAACATTCAAAAGTTTGCACCAGAAGGCAGACATTGTCACTACAACACAATGTCCTTCAACGATATGCCAGGAAAGCTTCCAGCCAGAAGACAAAACCGTCACCATCGTAATAGGCCCAGATACCAGACCAACCACTGGAAGAAACCATGGAGACGGCAAAATTCTTCATTGGAAACACCACTGGCTGTCCAACAGCCACTGACAGCATCATCCGATGCAACACACAGGTGCCGATCTGAGTCCTCACAAAGAGAGCCGGACTTACCTACGCCTGAGTCACAGGAGCTGCTGAAACTAGTAAGAGAGCTCTTCACACAGCTCTCACCCAACATCTGATGATGTCTTGACACCTGCTGTCCCACCTCTCCAGGAAGCACCGATGGCCAAGGAGTCCACCCGAGCTACCTGCAGTGCGTGCGGGACACGTTTGATCATCATGTACATCTTAATTGTCGCTCGTTGTTGTCTATTAGGTCAGACAAAAACGTGCGAAAGGGGGGATATGTAGTACCTGAGACGGATCAGACATGCATAACTACTTAAATTTCTTAAATATTACAACAACACCCCTCACCCCACCAGCACGCTAGTCGCTTGGGGGTCAACCCCCAATCTGCAACTTACACCAAGGGCAGGACAAGATCTCTGGTGACCATAGCAACTCACACCAATTCATCAAGATAGAGTATTTTACGACCCATTGGAATGTAAGGAGCTGAACTCTCTTTACTCACTTTGGGGATAGACCTACAATTATAGCTGCATTTATATGGAAATGTACACATTCATTTATAACATTTCCATGTATTAATGTTCATGTTGTTATGTCTGTTTTAACATTAATCCAACGTATCCATGAATGTGTGTTTAACTACTGGAATTATTAGATTTGTAGTAACTCATTTAACCAAGATTATATTTAGATCATGTTTGGTGTCTATGAGCTACATTTGTGATGTCCTTCGCGTTGATGTTTGTTGTGTTTTGGTAACTCTTTTCTTATTAGTTTTATCAAACTCTTAGTAGTCTTCTAGTGAACATCCAATCAGCTTTCACATGCAAAACACCATCTGAAAGACAAAAACAGTTAACTTTCCCTCCAAAGTTGCCATCTCCTGATTGGAACAGTCACGTCTGTAGGATGTGACATCCTCACAGTTTAAAAGAGACCACGAGAAGATTCTTTCTCTCTCTTCCTCGCGCTTCCTTTTCTCTTGGTTTTTGCTCTTCTTTCTCTCGATGCGTTCTGCATCTCCAAAGGATGGACTAGAAGAAGACTTCACCTTTAACCCATAAGTTTGTGCCAGGCTGCGGCCTCGTCTTTCCAGATACAGATCCTCTGCATAAAACTGGTTCTCTCTGATCACTTTCAGCCAAGATCAACTGGAGCCTTAACAACCTGCATCAGGACTCTTTCTTTCTTTGATGGGCAAGACGTGCAAGTATCAAACTTAGTCTTATTAATGGATGCATAGGGCATCATTAATCCTTTTAACAAAGGTCCTTTACAAGAAGAAACTGATGTTTAGTTCAGGCTATTGATCTTCTGAATATCATATACTGCCATAATCCATGCTCTGTTCTTCTCTCTGCTTCAACTTCAACCATCTTCTAATGCTTAACTGTATGTGTGTGTATGTTAGATTAGTATGTGTCTTGTCTAGATAATAAAGTCCTGTTTTATTTCACACGTGATGTTGTTTGTAGTTCATGCTCATAATCCGGAGTCCCTAAACATGCCGATTCTTGCTACCTGCTCGTAATGCTAAGTGATTTCCCCAAATCATGAATTTGATCCAGATAATAATAATTGATCATTATTAATTAAATTCATCCCAATTTGGATTGATATTTGTTTCCCTTACAAAGGGTGGTGGAGAAAATATTACTTATAATTGGGATCAAAGCTCATGATAATTCTTACATATTTGATGAAGAATAGTGTTTAAATAATTCTGTTCCTCATTGAATTCACTACAGACAAAATGCACCTTTTTCTATCGACATTTCATGTACTCTGACAAAATATATATTTTTCAAACAACTAAATTCCAAAGTCCAATTGATGGTTTCAGCGGCAACAATATTAACAAACGTTATGTGGCCCAAGCTTGTCTTCTGAAGGCTCTCCGCAAAGAATCAATAAATTTTGAGAAGTTTTAATTTGAATTGATTATAATTAATATACATTTAAATATTCAAATAAATGAATATAAATATTAATTGAATTTCAAATAAATTGTTAAATTATAACCAAACACAGACAGGAAGTTGCCTTTGGGCCTTAACCTTTCACATAACAGCTCAGAATATTCCCTATAAAGGGGGTTGTGTGTTGTGATGTCATTTTCCTTACGACTCACATGATTGGCTCAAAGACTGAGAGCCCAGATGACAAAATTGAAATCACCTCCAGGATGCTTTCTGTCAGCCGAGCAAGTGGCATTTAGAAAAACTGTAATACTAACAGACAGATATTTATAGAAAATATTCCAGACACACAACAGGAGATGGAGATTGTCACGTAACATCCCATTTATTTCAACTGTTTAAATGGCAAATGTCTCTGTTAGAGATCATACACAGCTGTTCAATAATATAAAACTGTCATACAGTGTAAGTGATTTCCTGTCTCTCTCTCCCTTTCACCTGCAGGTGGGTTGGCTCTTGCTTTAGTGCAGTTTTTCTTCGTGAAGTATCTTGTCTTGTTTGGCACTGTGTCTCTGTTTGTCAAGCTGGACGGATTGGACTCGCCGGCATTACCACGCTGTGTCAGTATCATGTACAGCTTCACCGGGATGTGGAGGTACAACACACTTTTGTCTCTTACCTTAAAAGCATCAGCCTTTGACTTCTCTGTCTCAGCTGCCACCTGCAGTGTGTCCGTATACCAGCAGGGGGCAGAGCAGCGCTGCATTCACTCTCATTGGTTTAAGCCATAAAGTAACTGGCATTGGTGTAGTTAGCAGCACTCACTTACACTTACATCTATATATATATATAATCACATTAAGGCAACATAACAAGATTTAGGGGTTCTCTTGTGCTAAACACCACAGCTCAAGCGTATGGGGTTGTGTGCTTGGCTTCCGAGCGGTCCGGTGTCCCGGGAGAAGGTATTAAAACAGGCTCATACATGCAAGCTTCCTCTCTGCTGATTGGATTTTACTGTTAATGCTTTGTGAAGTTACATAGATTGCAGGTTGAATCCTTTGGAAAGGTCTTTAAGTCAACAGGAGTCTAGAAGCGCTTTAGATTTTGTGTGGTATATATTTGATTTATACTTATATAAATAAGCTTATACGCACATTAATGACATTAAGGCCACATCCCAATTCTATTTTATACCCCTTCATCTACCCCTCATCCCTTGCCCCTTGAAAGAGAGCGGGGAGGGCTAAAAACATTCCCCAAATAGGACACCACTACTAAACTTACATACATAATTATAATACATCACTGAGCGTACGGATATGCCGCAATGTTTATCACAAACTTCCAAGATGCTGTTTTTGCAGTTTTTGTAGTTGTGTATGTTGTGGTTCAATCGTGCAGTCAGTAAAGAGTTACGTTAGTAAAATTTGGCGACTTTGTAGAAATGGGATTGGGCCCCGTGATGCCGATTTTCAACCTTTAGTTAGTGTGTTATTTTGCTGTTAGAGCATAAATACTTTATGCTAAATGATAAAGCTCAAAGTTTAATGCCGAGCGAGAGATTGTCTTTAACAGAATTCGCTTTTCAAGGACTACAGAGAACGGCTGGAATCAGACTACATCCCTTTACTTCCCGGGTAAATGATGTCACTATTACGAGTTTTGAAAAACCTCTGCCAAAAGGAATATGCAAAAAAGGGGCGGGGCCTTCCTTAGAGTAGAGGAAGAGCCCTTGGAGTAGTCTTTGGTTATCAGAGATTGTAATCATTTGACTGAGCTGTGCGCTTAATCACTTTAATCACAGTGATACAGCTGTTGATAAGAATTCAGCTACACACATTCTAAGACAACCAACGGTCAAATAACAGATTCCATGACTTTAACATCGGCTGTGAATCCTGTTCTGTGTAATTCACTAATATTGTGTGTTTGTGCGCATACCTCTAAAACACTTCTATGAATCGTCCTATGAAGTTCTGCTTGCAAATGTCTCCTGGTCAATTTGCTTGTTTCATTATCCAACGTAGGTCCAATATAAAAGGGCAAAACTAACGCTTCTGTTATTAATGCTAATATAACCGGTCTGCACCAATCGGTCCGGTGTCATTTCCCTCACCATAGTAGGGAAGAAATAGCCATCTCTAAAAAAGATGGACGTTTGCACCTATACTAGCAGACATCCATTACACTTCAATCGATCTGCATGCTTTTAACTAATGAAGTGAATTTGCCGCCATTTTCACGGTTTATTGCTAAAAGCCAAAACTATGAATGCATGTGCACTGAGAGGGGACCGACCAAATACAACAGCCTGATAAGTGGAAGGTAGCTGATATGGTGTGGGTGGGACATCTTCAGGCAGACGCTCTAAGCAGGGAACCAATCATGACAGACTGGATCAGCTTTACCAATCAGAGCATTTTACAAGGAGGGACTTTATAGAAATCGGAAAAATCTGATCGTTATGTGAGAAGAGGGACATCGGTGAACAATAGACTTGAAATGTGTGAAATATAAATACTTTTGACACTAGAAACATGAACATTCATTGCAAGACATAATCCAAGCTTTGAAAACAGCCAAAGAAAGGCTCCTTTAAATGAAATTAATACCATGGGCTTTTGCACTAACAAGATGAATTTATTATTTGAATAATTACTTTAACTTAGGGCTGTCACAATATTAGATTTCCACTACACTCTTAAAAATAACGGTGTTTCAGAGCGATGCCACAGAAGAACCTTTTTTGACAGAAAAGTGAAGGAATCAGGTTCTGTGCTATTTTTTGTGTATGCTTAATTTGTTGTTTGCTTATCTCTATATGTGTATGTTAACATGTAAGTTTAATTACTAGAAAGGGGTGTGCCATGCTTTCAAAAGGTTTCGATTACCCTTTCATACTTTGATTTTACCATTTACTTTACTCGAACGAGTTGTATTATTTTAAACTTGTTAAATAGCCGATGTGGTTTTATCATTACTTACAAACATGTGCCATGGAAACCCCAGTTTCTGCCAAATGCAATTTTTATTATTACTACTACTACAATATTTGTTGACTATAGTTAAAGCTAGTAGTGACAGTTGTGATTACTACAGTAATCGTTTGGCAAAACTTGGTATCCGCCACCACCACTAAATAAAAGAAAGGAAACAACAACAAAAAGACGTTTTGAATCAGTTCCCATTTTGATTTAGGTATTTACAAAGATGCAATTGTAATTTGTGACCCTGCCTGTGAAATCCAGGCTAAAGTCTTATCTATGAATCTAATAATGAGATAATTAGCTTCAAAGTTAGATATCAACCATTAATTTCACTATGATTTCAATCTTGAAAATGGCCTTACTCTGTCAGTATTAAATATGGAAGATTAAATTTCCACAGAATGTTCTTTACATGATTTAGGGTGATTTTATGTAGAAAACAGTAAATCACCAAAAAAAGACTTTAGATGGTTTTTCACATTTGTCGCTTCTTAATGAAATTATTTCCAGTCCATAGCCAAATTATTAAACTACACTCATTGGCACACACTCTAGCTGTTGGAAAGAGTATCACTTTCCCATATAACCCTGCATGCTTAGTGTACATCAGCAGAACCACGCTGCAGACAGCCGCTGCGACTATGAGAGCCGGAAAGGTTAAGCACTAGTGTATGTGTGTGTGAGTGCTGTTAAAGCTGATGGAGTTTGGAGTGTGATAAATGAGAATTGTAAAGAAATAGACGTGTGCTGTAGACTTTAGCGGGAACTCGTCTGGCCTTCATCCCGCACGGAGCAACAGAGCTCAGATGCGCTTGCCCTTCCATTCTAACAACTCAGCAGAGCCCCAGCACACTCGCAATGTGTCATATACCTCAAAACCCCCAGGAAGAACCCCCCCACACACACAATTCTCTGTGTTTAATGGTTTAGATCTGCCCGGATGCACCACACCAAGAGGAGTTAGCACCCCATGCTGCGGGGCGGCAGGCCGACACGAGTCTCTGATTACAGTACAAATGTCCTACAGAGAGCGAGAAGGCATTAAAACAGAGAGAATGAAAGAGAGAGAAGGTCGCCATTGGATCCAGTTCTAGAGTTAGTGTGGAGTTCAGACTAGAAATGGGTATGTGTGTTTATTGCTGTGTGTGTGATTTACCGGCATGGCCTGAGTTTACAGCAGTTGAAAGGTTTATAGGTTATGACAAAACCCTGTTCGTTTAGACAACACACACTGTTTGTGTAGTTCTATACCATGTTGCTGACTCCCATCTGTAGTTATCTAATCCTTCTTACTACACACCGTTTGTCTATTACCATGCCAACTTTTCTTTTTCTCGTGTTGAGAAACCTCATGGAGGAATACAAACACATGTGTCTACAAGTTTATTAAAAAAATTTAATTCTGTCATTATTTACTCAACCTCATGTCATTTCAAGAAATTAATTACTTTCTTTCTTCCGTGTATTAAATGTTTTTAATGTTTTTAACGTTTTCAACGTTTTTAAGGTTTTTAACGCTTTTACTGTTTTTAACGTTTGTAATGTTTTTAACGGTTTTAAAGTTTTTTTAACGTTTTTAATGTTTTTAATATTTTTTATATTTTCAAGATTTTTTATGTTTTTAACGTTAAAATAAAATCAAATAAAATAAGATAAAATAAAATAAAATAGAATAGAATAGAATTTAATTTAATTAACAAGTTTGTAACAGCTTTTTATGTTTTAACGTTTTCAAATTCAATTCAATTCAACTCAATTAATATTGAAATATTTAATTTATAAAGGAGCACATGTTTAATTTAATAATAAAATATAAATAATATTACAAACATTAAATATGTTTAGGATAATTTTCCAAGGTAAATAATTATATAATGTCAGACAAGAGCTTTTGGTAACAGCTCTTGCTTTTATGATAGTCCTCAAATATTTAGGAGATCCGCATATTATCCTGAAAATTTTTTCCCACTGCAATGCAATATATTTATTACCTAGACCTTATACAACAGCACCTAATGGGCTATCGAGTGTGTTGAGGGTGCAGTTTACTCAATATAATTACAAAAAGCATCCATATCAATGATCCATCAAGTGTTTTATTGCAATGCATAACTTTTATTGTATTGAAAAATCCATGCACCTAAAGCTCATGAATGACACCAGACATGGGTGCCTATTTTATCCTCCATGGCTGTTTCAAAAGCTTTATGTCTATAAAAAAGCTGAAAATCTGAGTTTGGAACGTTCACCAAAAATTAAAATGATTTCATAATTTACTCATCTTCATGTGATTCCAAACCTCTATGACTTTGTTTCTTCCACAGAACACAAAATATGAAATTTTAATAATAATAATACATTTTACTTGTAATGTGTCTTTCACTCAAGGCCCTACAACAGTATAAAACAACCAAAACAACACTGCTCCATACAACAATCCCAATGACAACACAATAACAGCAATGTCAACAGCAAATGTAAGTTAGAAAATTATAATTTAACTTAAAAGCTTCACTAAAAAGATATGTTTTGAGCAATTTCTTAAAACAATCAAAAGGCGGAGGATTCCTATAGGACAAGGCAGAGAATTCCACAACCTGCTAGCAATATGAGAGAAGGACCTCACACCATAGTTTTGAGTTTACAACGAGGCTGGTACAGAGTAAGAGAAAGTAAACATAAGAGTTTTAAAATAAGTAAGTGATTTAAGAAGACTGAATGCATTGTATGAACTCAAAACCGCTGAGACATTTCTCAAAATATCTTCTTTTGTGCTCCCCAGAAGAAAGAGTCACGGATAAGTGATAACAGAATTTTTATTTTTGGTTGAACTGTCTCCTTGAGTGAGTACAGTACCACACACTTACGGATTGTATTGGCAAGCACAAACCATGCTTACTACTTGAGCAGAGTGCGTTTCAGCCTTAAATGGTCGAGTCACATTGTTTTATTAATGTAGAGTTGAGTGAAATGACTTCTGTATAGTCTGTTCTCCTCGTCTTCCCGGTTGACTTTATTTCCCTGGAGCCAAACCAGATTTCATCAATAGTCGCTAATGAATGTCGAGAAGTGCTGATATGAATCAAAAGCTTCCGTGCAATCTGATTTAGGACTCATTATTGTGTCGCAGACCCCAGATTAAACCGTTCTCAAACTCCCAGTCTGTTCAGACGAAAGTTTTTGTGAAGCATCATTTGTTGTCTTTAGTTTGTTCAATGTCTGGTTATTAATGAATTACAGATCAGTTTGATTATTGGCAGTCTGTGAGCTCATGAAAACTTAACGTCTATTGCCTGTTAACAGTCATCTGCTAGCAAGTGTCAGATTGTCTCCTGTTTTTAGAAACAAACAGCACCTAAAGCTCATCACTGCAGTGTCTGAGGGCTGTGTGTGTGTGGACTAAATAAGCAACAGAATGAACTGCAGAGGAAAGCCTCCAGCAGTTGTTCTTCTTTGTGTTTGCTTTAATTGGATGAGATGATGGTCTCTGTAGAACGGAGCATCGTCTCATCTCAAGAGTGTCCAGATAACCACTCACTTCTTCATCATCCTTTAAAATCTTTTGTTTGTTTTGAAAGGTGAAAGCTTACTATACAGTGACTGACTTCATTTTTGATGCTTTAGAGTAGACTGTATTCGGTCTTTATTTTTTATCAGTACATGCATTCCTTGGGTATTGAACTTATGGGCTGAGCTACAAAGTCTAGTTGTTTAAAGTTGTTGTAACTTGTAGTAACACCCAGTTGTCCAACAAATACATATGTGCTGAAATGGCATATTGCAGTTGTATATAGAGGGCAGTAGCCAGCCTTGTGTAAAGGGGTGGTTCTTTTTCTCAAAAAGGTGGACCTTATTTTCCGTTTCCCCCCCACATTTATAATTTAATTTTGAGGTTTAAATACGTCTTTGCTCTAACTCTAACACTGTTTATGTGTATGACCCTCTCTCTATACCACCGTTAAAATGTGTAATGGGATCCAGCTGCTCATTACACATACTCAGAAGAACTTCTTGTTCTTTATTAAGGCGGCGTAACACACAGGGTTTCTTCCAATCTCATATTAATCTTGAGTTCCTATAGAGTAGTATTGCATACTTCATATCTTCGAAGAGTGTTAAGTTTGATCACATTTATAAAAGAGGATTCAGCTTTACGATTGTTTCCGAAAACATACGGCGCGTGCGGGGGGGAGGGGTAGGCTGAACCAAAGCACATGTGCACCTATTGTCAACAAAACACAGACATCAGTTTCATTCACCGCATGCGGTTCATGATTGGCATCTTTTAGCACTTGGATGGCTCCATATTTCAGTTTCAAAAGATCTCTGTAGTAGAGTAGGCGGGGCGAGACCGTGGTTCGAGGCTGGTAAGTAATTGTTAATTAGCGCCAGTGGTGCGCGCACCGGCCTCGCATCACGTAGGAGATTGGGAGCATATAAAGGAACAATGGCGACCGGACCGTCGAGGAGAGAGGACCGGGCCCAAAATTGTGTTATGTTGGTATTTATGGTTATGTTATGTGATTTGTTTTGTTCCCCGGCGGTCGGCCGTGAGGAGCCGCCGGCTGTTATTATTTATATTAAATGTTTAAATGTTTGCCGGTTCCCGTCTCCTTCCTTCCATACTTTGAAACGTGTTACAATCTCCAAATCCAGCGTTATATCCACAGTTTATATAACATTCATCACCCAAATGCAGTAAACAAACAAACACCTGAACCTCGCGAACATATGCTCTCTCTCCTGCTTACAAGTGAAAGTGACGCCTGCGCATGTTCCTTCTCCTCCTCTCCTGTGGCTGTCCCGCATGCTTTTCCGGGAGAATGGTCTAATAAGGGACTAAGAAAAGTTTTGACGTTTTTATAGTCAGTTTTATATGTTCGAAAAAAACTTTCTGAAACCTCTACGATTGCTGGTGGAGTGTATCAAGCACAGAAATACTTAGAAATACGCCCAACTCCTTTTCTGACAAGTTGACCCGCCAGCCTTTTTAAAAAAAAAGTTGCCAGCCAACGCTAGCGTCTTTTAACATTTTCACCAAAATGTAATGGAACACTCTACATTTTCTGTAAAGAAAATATGGACAATTTTGTTTTTAGGAAATTATTTATATGACTAACGTTGACTATGGCATGCTGTGAGCTCAAACAAGCCCAAAATAAAAACGAAAATGTTCCCTTACGAAGTTGAAAATGCCTGTACAATATGCTATGTGAAAATGTAGAAGTAAACTCGACTTTCTATTATTGTCACATCACCACGTGTGGTGAGTGTAAGTCTTGGGTGCGTACTCCATACAAAGTAGAATGCAGTTGGACAGACAACTGTACATCAAACAGCTGTTTGACTTTACAAACTTAAGTGACAGTATGTAGTGCAGACGAACATTGTAAAGTATAAATAAACAGACAGTACAAAAACGACAATATACATTATACACAAATGGACAGTATATACACAAGATCATATTAACGTTGAACATCCATATTAAATACGCTCGACATGAACATGAACTTGTATAGTTGAAAGAAAAAGTATGTGAACCCTTTGGGCTTTCTTGGATTTCTTCATAAATTGGTCATAAAATGTGTTCTGATCTTCATCTAAGTCACAACAATAGAGAAACACAGTCTGCTTAAACTAATACCGCACAAACATTATACGTTTTCATGTTTTTATTGAACACAACATGTAAACATTCATAGTGCAGGGTGGAAAAAGTATGCGAACCTTTGGGTTTAATAACTGGTTGACCCTCCTTTGGCAGCAATAACCTCAACCAAACGTTTCCTATAGTTGCAGATCAGACCTGCACAACGGTCAGGAGAAATTTTGGACCATTCCTCTTTACAAAAGTGTTTCAGTTCAGCAATATTCTTGGGATGTCTGGTGTGAATCGCTCTCTTGAGGTCATGCCACAGCATCTCAATCGGGTTGAGGTCAGGACTCTGACTGGGCCCCTCCAGAAGGCGTATTTTCTTCTGTTGAAGCCATTCTGTTGTTGATTTACTTCTATGCTTTGGGTCGTTGTCCTGTTGCATCGTCCATCCTCTGTTAAGCTTCAGTTGGCGGACAGATGGTCTTAAGTTTTCCTGCAAAATGTCTTGATAAACTTTGGAATTCATTTTTCCATCGATGACAGTAATCCGTCCAGGGCCTGAGGCAGCAAAGCAGCCCCAAACCATGATGCCCCCTCCACCATATTTCACAGTTGGGATGAGGTTTTGATGTTGGTGTGCTGTGCCTTTTGTTCTCCACACATAGCGTTGTGTGTTCTTTCGAAAACAACTCAATTTTGGTTTCATCTGTCCACAGAATGTTTTGCCAGTAGTGCTGTGGAACATCCAGGTGCTCTTTTGCAAACTTCAAACGTGCTGCAATGTTTTTTTTGGACAGCAGTGGCTTCCTCCGTGGTGTCCTCCCATGAAGTCCATTCTTGTTTAATGTTTTCCTTATTGTAGATTTGTCAACAAAAATGTTAGCATGTGCCAGAGAGATTTCTGTAAGTGTTTAGCTGACACTCTAGGATTCTTCTTCACCTCATTGAGCATTCTGCGCTGTGCTCTTGCAGTCATCTTTACAGGACGATCACGCCTAGGGAGTGTAGCAACAGTGCTGAACTTTCTCCATTTGTAGACAATCTATCTTACCGTGTACACATGGACATCAAGGCTTTTAGATATACTTTTGTAGCCCTTTCCAGCTTTATGTATGTCAACAATTCTTGATCGTAGGTCTTCTGAGAGCTCTTTTGTGCGAGGCATGGTTCACATCAGACGACGCTTCTTCAGAACAGCAAACTCAAAACTGGTGTGTGTTTTTTATTGGACAGGCCAGCTTTAATCAACACATCCAATCTCATCACATTGATTGGACCCCAGTTTGGCTGACTCCTGGCTCCAATTAGCTCTTGGAGAAGTCATTAGCCTAGGGTTTCACATACTTTTTCCACCCTGCACTATGAATGTTTACATGTTGTGTTCAATAAAAACATGAAAACATATAATGTTTGTGCGGTATTAGTTTAAGCAGACTGTGTTTCTCTATTGTTGTGACTTAGATGAAGATCAGAACACATTTTATGACCAATTTATGAAGAAATCCAAGTAAGCCCAAAGGGTTCACATACTTTTTCTTTCAACTGTATGTATAATGAACCAATATAATAATTTGGCGAAAAGTGGATTCGAACAATTACTTGTCATATATCTTACTCGCTGCACCAATGAAACAGCAAATAAAGCAGTGTCGTTTGGCACTCATATTTTTTGTGCTTCCGTTGCCCATGATCCTCATGATTGGCAATTATTAAAAAGGACACTTTTTCATTACAAAAATTCACAAAATTACTTTAAATTATGGATTTTTGACTGAAACTTGGGTCGTTCGACCCACCCGAACCCTCCCTGGCTACGGGCCTGTTATATTGTTGCTTTCCTTCTCGACAGTGTTAAAAAAGATCATATGAAAACTCACAGTGTTTTTGCTGTCTCCATAAATCATTATTATTAGTCACCTTTTATGTTCGTATTTTGCAAATATCTAACCAGTAAAACATATAAAAAAGTGTTTAATCATTAAATAATAATGTGGGTTTTTTCTGAAAAACTGCGAATTTAGATATCCCTACTTTGGAAATACATAGACGATAAATTACATTGTTTGGCAGAGTAATATTATCTAGAAATATATATACGATTACAGATAATGTAGATAAATGGCTTCAGTGAAGTTTCTGTTGTTTAGTTGTTCCAGTGTCACGGCTCAAAAAGGAGGACCATAACAGAAGTATTTTCAAAGTTATTCCTAATGCAGAATTGTAAAATAAAAAAACAAAAGTCAAAATAACAAGAAAAAAATATCTGCGGCTAAAGCAATGGCCTGTGTTCACTCATTGTAGACACATCTGCTCAGAGAAACTGATGGAGGAAAAGAAAAACTGAGTCACAAAAGGGCCGGATCAATATTTTGCTGTCATGATGTATTGATATGAGCTACGGTACTTGTCTGATACCAGGTGTGATCTGAAGAACTGAAACGAGGTCAGTGTGACCTTGTCTTGATTCTTCATCTTGTTACAGCACGTCTCGATATAAATATACGACTGATTATGTGCATCTCAGACCACAAAACTCAGTATCAGGCTTCATTTCAACCAGACAAAGAGCAAACTGTTGTGCGATCAGCAGATTTGGAAAAATAAATGTTTCCCAGTACTGTGACTGTCACCGAAAATGCCAGCATTTGTCCCCAGAGATTCATTAAAACAAGTTTCTCAAGCATCTAGTTTATGCAGGTTTTCTTTTTTGTCAATTCTGGATGTAGATGTTGACGTATTCAACACAAATTGTTCTATTGTCGAGTTCTTCAGAACTGTGTGTTAGTGCACCATCTGTGTTTAACCCTTGCGTTACTCATCACTGTCCTTTGCTTTTCAGATACTTTGATGTGGGGCTGTACAAATGGCTCATCAGGTAAGATCCGTCCTGTTTTTGTGTGAGTGTGTGTCTCAAAGAGAATGAGAGATATTTTGAATTGTTATGGGGTTATATTTCTCTTTACAGATTGAAAAGCAGATGAATAATAATCATAATCAAAAACCATAATCAGAGAACAATTACATGCCTCGGGTACATAATTCTGGCATAATAAGCTGCTGAATATAGAGCCTCCCTTTTCTTTTGTTCTAGCTTGATCTGCGCTCACATTCTCTTTTCATACATTGACAGATAGAGAATATTTCGAGATTTAACTGTACTCGCCACCATCATTGTATTCAACTTTCAAACCTAGTTTTGACCCAGTTTATGTTCCTAGAGCTATCGATAACTTCTATCGAAACATCTCAGAAAATGCAGATGCACAACAGTGCAGGTTACTTAATGTACTTCTCATACTTCATATACTTGTTATTATCATGTAAATGTTTTTTCTTGCTGACTATTTTCAAGTCTCACGGTTAAAAAAATAACCGTGAGTTATACCAACGTTGCTTTGAGGTCAGTTTAACCAAACATAACAGAATTGTCAAATGTGCAAAAGCCGTCATATTGCAGACATGAAATGGTTTTCTCATGCCATTTTGACTTTAGGTTAAAGCTGTAGCGGGGGACGTAAGTTTCTTAATCAAAAGATTGTTCCCGGACGCCTCTCCTAAAGATTTGAACGCTTCATTGATCCAAAGTGTTTAATACATTAAGGAGCTTATATAGCTTGCTTAGAGTTTCTGCACATTAAGCTGTGATTTAATCATTACAAAAATGATACACATTATCTTGCTGATGATGGGTACAGAAGACACACTCCGCAGCCGTTGAAATGAATGTTGCTTTTGTCATGTTGACAAACCATTAGGGAACATTTTCTTAATGTATTTTTGAATTTGAAAACGTGATACACAGATTTGGCGCAGTGGGAGAGACGGTACACATTTAATAGGTCTGTAAGAAAATAAACTCACCAAATGGCTCATTTACATCCAAATATAAATGCAAATCAGTTAATTATATATATTTCGCCTCACTATTATCCAATTTTATGCAAATTAGCTTCATAATGGGGTGTGTTTCACACACCCAGGCCATCACCGTTACTGGGAACTATAATGAACCCTTTTTATTTCAGTAAGACACAATGGATAAATTTGGCACTGGCCATGATTGGTCATCTAAGAGTCCAGGGACATAGCTCGGCTCAATCTCTCCTTCTGCCGAGATTGTCCTGCAAGTTTTTTAATAAGTCGTTCTCTCGTCAGCTTTTAATGCCAGAGACCATTTGCCCATTGCGGTTGGATTTACACTGAGACATTTGGCAGAAAATGATCATTCTGATCATGCCCTATCAAAACCTATTTTAGTTTTGTCGTAAGGGTTGCATGTAGAAAATAAAAAAAATGGTGTAACGTACTGAATGGCTCTCTAGGAAGGTAATGTTTGAATGCACAGCATCTCTAAACAGCTGTTAAACTGTCGAATGTGAATCTTTGATACCCTCAATGGGTTTCTATCACTATGCCAATAATAGTGAGAAGCAGCGAATGTTGATTCGCATAATATGTGAAGAGATTGCATTGCGTTACGGTTACACAAACAGCACTGACAAATTTCTTATAGTTTGTTTGTGGCCAATGTGTTGGTGGAATGTACTGATGCATGTTTGCACATGTCATGTGAGTGCAGGCATCAATGTTCACGCAGTTACTCGATCAATTTTATTTATTTATTATGCATATTATTTATCATATATACAGCCGAGGAAACATTTCAAAATTAGTCTCTGAATGATTAAATAAAAATAAAGATATTGTCTCTATTTGCATTTATTTGCAGAAATTGAAAACTGGAGAAACAGTTAAACAAACTGAAATGATGCTCTGTATTTTTCAGATCTCAAATACATCCAAGAAAACAAGTTCATGTTCAATTTTAAGCAATGCAACTGTGATATTTGATTTGTATTTAGGAAAAGTTGTGATAGTATGGTATATGTGATAACATGGCTTTTTATCACAGTTTTTGTGTGTCTTGTCATGCTCTCAGTCTTACATATTGCTGTTGAATGACTTTGTCACTCCTGAGGTTTGATTTTGGTGAAATTCATTAGACCATGGACTGGAAAGATAACACTACATCTAGAAATGCTGATCAAATAAAAAAAGGTGGAATGGTTTATAAATGTTTTCTGCGGCTGTATATGTATAACACAAAGAGCATGGTTGTGACAAACATTTATTTTCCCAAAATTTAGTTTGTGGGAGGTGTCATCTACCTGACAGGAAGTCAGACCCGAGCTGGACAGATGTTTCCAATGTCTCGCAATAATTAATATTTCAGTTTTTCTTGTGCGTATAAATACTCACAGGGGCTGTAATAGGTTAATTCAGTCGTAAGCTCTTCGTAAATTAAAAAGCCTCTTCAGGGCCTGGCATAAGCTCGTCTGCTCAGCTGTAGCATTTCCTGACACTTTATTCATATTCTAATGTCCTCCTGCTGTATGGGCAGATCATTGTTGTGGTTTTGGAGAGAGTGCCAAGGTTGGGTTTCGTACTGGATTTGGTATTGTCACTCTCTGGCAGGGCTGCGATCTCCACAGACAAAAGATGTTTGTTTGGGGTTGTATTAGCATGTATTTAGCACGAAGAGCATTTCATTCTATCCCGACACGCTGGAAACATGCCAGTCTGTGTAAATATGTACAAGGAAAATTAATCCTACGCATGATGCTGCTTGTGCCAGTAACGTAGACCTGAGAGTCTGTGGAACTTTGATTTAATATTCTACCATATTAACATGAATATTTCACTAAAAGGGGCATTTAGGACATGAGACTTGTATCATGTTTTTTATTGATCTGCTTACAAGAGAAGAAAAAGAGCGTTGCATGGATAATATGTTTTTGTCATAGATTTTATAAAATATGGACATAGTATCCGTGACGTCACCCGTAGGCTTGTGAAGAGTAAAAATTAAGCTTGAAGTAGGCGGAGGCGCTCATCGCCATCTTGGCATCGCGTCATCGTGCATCACATCCGGATAATCGAAAATGGGTAAAAAGGCGGGACGTGGTTAGAGCTGAGGCGCCTGGTTTGCTGAAACCACTTGTCACTCTAGTGGTCACGCACCTAATTTGCTGATTTTTAGGCTAAATATATGTTAAATGGGTGAGTTATAAAAAAACACAGTTGTCATGAAGGTTAAAATGAGATATCTAGACCAAAATCTTTTTTGTACCAGGCAGTTAACGTGTTTTTTTTTCTGCTGTAAAGTTGCCCATTTTGACATGGAGCTCAATGAGATTCTGCTCTCTAGCGGCAACCCGATAAATTGCAATTGCAGTCCGTGTTAGCTTCACGAGAGAGGTTGCCCTTCGGACAGTTGCCCCTCGGTTTTTATTTGGAAAGTCCGAAAGAGGCTAAGCGTTTTAGATCTTTTGGTTTCTTCGACCCGTAGTCAGTTAGTTTTTTTGAATGGGTTTTTTGGTTAAATGTCTGGAATAAGGTCTGTGGTTAACAAGAGCTTAAATATTTCCTGTACAACATAAAATAGGATTACTCAAATGGCAGATTAAAGAAGTTTAAGGAGTTGCATCTTCTCGTAGTCCTACAAATCGGAAAGCTGATTGGGTATTGCAGCCACACTTCTTCCCAGTATTCTCCAACATCATTTTCTAACTGCGTCTCTATTCCTTTTCAAAATAATATTTAGCTTGAGTTTAGTTTTATGCTGAAGCCCCACCATTGCAGGAAGAAAAACCAAACCTTTGTCTATCTTCTCCTGACCCGCTTCTCTCTCTCTGTTAAAATGTTTAGTGATTGCATTGTGTCAGAGAGAGCTGATCTGCATAATTGGAGTGTGAATGTGGGCTGTATGTGTGTGCGAGCGAGTGTTGTAAAGGGCACTGGGAGAGATCTTAATGTGCTTTTAAATGTGCAGTAATTGTGAAGAGCTGAGTTTTGGAGTGTGGAGATGTAGAAAAGGATCTTCGCTTTCCTTGCATGTGACTCACCATCGATCTTATAGCATCCACAGCGCACCTCTCCTGTTCGGCTATTGTCTGCTCGAACGCCTCGCTTTCAGACCGTTAAGTGTCATCTTCTATCTTTTGAAATGTGCGCACAACAATTAAATCACAGATGCGATTCATTTGATCTTATATAAGAGAGAGAGAGATGGATGAGATTATGTTGTGGTGGCCACAGACGCAAGAGATCTTAAATGTGTCTGTGCATATATATCATTTTTTTCGTTCCTGATGAAAATAGACGCGTGAACATCATTGCAGACTGGCGAGTGTTTAGTCATGAGCTTTTCAAAAACACTTTAACCAAAGAGACAATGGTTGCACAGTATACTAAATAAAGTATCGCGGTACTTACTGCAGTGGTTTCTCTGTGTGATGATCTGAGTGCAGAAGACCGGATAAATTTGGGAAATTGAGGCATCTTGAAGCACAGAGCCAATGCACCTCACTGTGTAATGCAGTACAGATTCAGGATGTGAAATTTAGTGTAGATATATATACTTTAAAGATAGTAAGTTAGTATAATAAGGTAAATAATGTAATTTCTTCATAGCTTTAGTGGCTTTTCAAAGGAATACTTCATACAAAATTTTTAATTCTATTTCATAGAAATATGACTATTTTGTAGTAAACCTATATTTGTCACTTTATGTACATACATAGGTTTCAAAATGTTAAAGCTCCAAAAAGCACATACATCAACGGTAAAGCCCTTTTCAGACCGCAAGCGACACCCATTAACAAAACAAGATGATGTCATTTATTTCAATGGTAGCCTAGCGACATCCAGCGACACGAGCTACAGTGACCAATGGCGACAAGAAGTGGGCGTGTCTAGCCACTCGACAAAGTTGAGATTTGCCAAAGTACGTTTGCCATACGGCGACCATGTTTGCAACGCGCATCAGGACAGTTAGGACGTGATTCAAACAAGGCGTGAATTGGGAATACTGATATTTCTACAATTGCCGGTCTAAAATCACAATTAAAAAACATATTTAAAAATAACAGTTAGAATGACGTAAACTGTACCATAACATTTGTTTCCTATGATTAAATAGCACTTACAAACATTATTTTTCATGTTACTTTAGATGCCCAAAGCTTCGCTAGGGTGGCCATATTTAGCGTTGCGTTCCACCCCATACATCACTTTATGCAAATGATGACCTACTACAAATAGGAGTACAGCAGCCGAGCTAACGTCAGCCTTCTTTCGTCAATTACTGCAGGGTTTATTTATAAATGTTTCTAGGACACAATTTATAGCCTATTTTGAGCTTATTTGGTGAAAATACATCTAGTGCATGCAATTGCTAAAAGCATGTAAATACCTAAAAATATCTCATGGCAGAAAATCGTACAACATACAAAAGTTTTTTCTATCATTTTCCCACTGGAGTTAATTGAATCACTTTATCAAAGGTGATGCTAAGAATTTTGGGGGCACTAGGCAAATAAAATGTGGGCTCTTTTGTCTTTTCAACCCTGCTGAAGAAAAACAAAGGAATCCTGAAAACACAGAAGGAAATATAATGGTTATAATAGAAATCGTATTGGTCATAATGGAAAATACATTGTGTCTGTAATGGATTCTGTTGGTGGGATGTTGGATTAATTCTATTGGAATAATCCCCACACAATTTTCTAATGGTTTTAATGAAAAAACTAATGATTCATAATGGTATTTATTATAAATCATTAGAATTTCTATTGGGTTTCTCTTGTTTTTTTCAGCAGGGGGAAAAGTGCATTTTCTTTGTAATGCCTATCATTAACATTTTTAATTAATATAATATTTGAAGATAGAACCTCTAGGTTATCGAAAATGTTATTGTTGTTTACTAAACATTGCTGATGGTTGATTTAAGGGATATTGCAATAGATTTGTTGTCACTGTGAACAACTTTATTCGCGTGCCGTTAGGGCTCCAACCCATCTTAGGGTCCTGTGGAATGGCTGACTGCAATTCACCTCAACATATAAAAGTATTCTCAGAGAGAGACAGATGTCTTCCTAGACAACCAATATGACGTTTTCTAATATTGACAATTTAGCATTAGAAATAAATGGCAATAGCAAAGAATTAAACCATCTTAAATGTGTAATTAGAAATTCTCAATATGTTGCTTTTTTAAATTAAAGGCTTGATGTGCTTTTATTATTATAAAACATATTTACAGTTAACTCTAAAAATAAACCACCAGTTTAATTTATTGGTGAATCCACATGGAAATCCCCCAAATCCACATCAATCCAAAGGGGATGTTGAGGGGCGCAAACAAGACTGGAATATTTAAAGCAAGCCAAATGATATACTGTATGTTGATCCTGTTTTTCTTGAACCCTACACACACTGTGGCACACGCTGTCAGCTGGAGCTGTGGTCAGAGGCTAATCTTATCCTCTTCACAATCTCGGTCGCACACGAGTCAAGTCCTCCACTATCCCAACAGCCTCATTAGAACAGATTGCTGCTCTCTCAGCCCTGAAATGAAAACTATACTACTCTGTAGAAAGAAAGAGAGACAGACAGACTTAAAGCGAGAGAACAGGTGTATGAAGTCTCTCTCCGCTGTCTGTTATCATTGTTGAGAGGGACCGGTGGCAGTTTTAAACACAGTATTTCATCTAACAACACGTTCTCTCTTTTAACATTAACAGCATCGTACAAATTCAGAAAAAATCTGTCTCATACTGTACGATTGAATCTGAAGGCAATGTTTGATTACTTGTGTAAATGTATTATAATGTGATCTTAACGGTTGGTGATTTTAGGTACATATACGTGCCTTTGGGCGGCGCGCGTCACGGTGTGTTCCGGAAGCTCGTGTCTGCGGCGCTGCCGTTCGGGTTTGTGTGTTTCTGGCACGGTTGCCATGACTACCTGCAGTGCTGGGCCCTGCTGAACTGGGTCGGAGTGTCAGTGGAGAAGGCGCTCGGGCTCCTGTTCTCCCATCCTCCTCTTCATCATATTATTGTGAGCAAACACACACACTACCCTTGTTGAATCTCACTTTTTTAGTTTTGAGTGAACTGTCCAGCATTTTTACTGCAAATTAAAGGTCCTGTGTGTCATTTTTTGGAGAAGCTATTTACAGAAATGCAGTATAATATACAATGAATTATTAATTCAATCACTTTTTAAAAATGAATTAATTCAGTATTTTATTCACAAATAATTGTTTAGCTGATGGCCGATCTACCAACTGCATGTTATATATTTTAGGTTGTATTTTTGTATTATATTTAAATAGTTTGGGTTTGTAATTGCTTCGTATTATTCCCTAATGGAAGTGTTGTTTATTTCATTATTTGCAAATTGTCTCAGTTAACAGCTACAGCCTACTGGTTATTGCCTAAATGTGGAAAGAATAAAAGATGAAAACAGTTTTCTTTCAGCATTTGTTATTTTTTCTCTCCCCAAAAAATATGGGAAACGGAACAGAGAATCGATAAGAACCGAATTCGATAGCAGAATCGGAATCACTAAAATTAAAACGATACCCAACCCTAATAATGAAGCGTTGTTTTTATTACCTTTGAATGACCTATTTCTATCTATATACACAGTGTCACCCCTTACATGGAATTCGCCATGTTGTTTCAGTATTTACGTATTCGTAAATACTTTATCTCCTTCGAGAAAAAAAACGAAAACACGATGACATCTTAGTGGAGTGAGCCGTTGGTTGCAAATCGTAACCTCACCACTAGATGCCGCTAAATATCCAACACCGCACCTTTAAATAAACTTTTTGTAGATTTTAACACGGCATGAATAATAAAATTGTTTAAGATAAACTGACGTTAATACATTTCTTTGTTTCTTTTTCGACAGGTGCGCTGTCTGTCTCCACGGATGCAGAGGCGAGGCTTTGCACTCATCTCAGCCTTTTCCACCGCCATGCTTATTCTGTCCAATCTGGTGTTTCTGGGTGGGATCCATGTGGGTAGAATCTTCTTGAAAAGGATGTTTGTCCAAGGTTTGTCATTTAAATATGTACACCCCTGTGTTTGAGGCTCGCATCCATCATTATCGTATCCATTGAGATGTCTTCCCTTTAAAACTGCTGAAAATTCAGCTGCAGCTGCTGAGAAAGCTTTTCAACTCTGGGGGAATGTTAAAGTTTTTGGTATTTTGTTATTTTGTGCCTTAAATGTTGCAGTGTTTCAGAATGTAAGCTGTAACGGTTTGTGTGACTCTGCCTGTCATTTCGCTCCAGATCAAACACACACAAGTGGAAATGTATTCTGTCTGAAGTCCTCCGAGCATGATGAGGTGAATCACAGTTTTTCGTGGCACGTATTAGATGTGCTGTAGATCAGAAACACAGAGGTTACAAGTGATTTTGTAAGATTATTGTTTTGTGCTTTGATCTGGATATCCACTGGGTTCCTACAGTCATCGAAAAACTGGAATTTTGAAGATGAGGTCTGGGAATGTACCTTTCTCTGGTTATCCTAAGCCACGAAATGCGTATTCATCCAAAAAAAAACATTTTTGTGAATGCAATCTCTATAAAATGGGATCCCTAAATTTTTGATATTTATAACAACTTTACGAAAAAATATTTGATCAATTTAACTCCGGATCTTGTTATAAGGTAGGGTGCATTAAACAGTAGTTGACTCACCAGGAGGCATCAGGACATTTATCTAAGAAGAGTTTAAAGATACAGAGTGGTGTGAAGAAAGTCCATGGGTGAGATAAAGGAAGGTGAATGTCTTCAGAAGCTTCTGGAAGCTGTTATACACATTTGCTATCGGGGCACCATTCAAACCGCAGAGTCTTACCATCAGTCACCTTGGCATCATTCATTCTTGACATCTCAGACCGGCACTCATGCTGATCCCACCCACCGCCCACAGCAGCTGCCAATCAAAACCCAGACAGTGAGGCTTTGTGCTGCTCAGTTTGAGGTGGGAGGAGCTGCTGAATATAGTAATGCAGGAGAGAGAGAGCAGTCGAGACAGGGACTCACAATAAGTTATGAGTGGTTTAGTTTTTGCTCGCTTTATTATTCAAGTCATATTCTAGACTTTGGTTCACTGATTTGAAATGATTTCTTTTTTCTACATTTATGTGCTTACGATTGTGATGTCATCACAAATATTTCTATTTAGTTTTAGGAGGTGGATTTGGTGTGACGCAGCCATGCAGGTTTAAGTCATATTGATTGAAATCTATGTGTGTGTGTGTGTGTGTGCAAGCACGTGTGTTTGAGGGAGAGACCATGAAAGATTTTATCCCATTAGTTTTGAGTCAGTGTTTAGACTGCAGCAGACGAGCACAAAGAGATCAATACTTTTACACATACACATGGATGCAACCGGACATAAATGAAACGTGAGATCTGAGCTGTGGTTAAAGAAACTATTTGCAGGATTTTCGTAGCCTTTTCACCGCTTAGTTTTGTTTCTGTGTGTGCAGTTGGTGTGACAAAATACATTAAGTACCCAAACTCCAGTACCTAAAGGGGAATGAGGTGTAACCAGTGTGCACAAACCCCACTCCCTTTATTCTCTCTCTCATTTCCCTTCTGCTCCATCCTTGTTTTCTTCTCTTCCTGATGCAACAAGGCAAGTCTTTTTAATGAAGCCACAAGAGACAGCACACTCACACACACCTGTCCTTTGTGCTTGTTAACAGCTTTGGGCTCTTAGTAGACCCATTGAGAGGCATTAGTGATTATACAGATATATAACGTCATCACTTGGAGTGAGGAGTTTAATTTGTTCAAAATAAAGTTGTTGTTTTATATTTTATATGTTTATTTATATGTGAAAGACTGACCAACCCAAATCAAGGTTTTCACATTTAACATAATTTTAAACTTTACCTACACACATGTACAAATATTACTGATGTTTTGCTTAAAAAATTATATTAAACTTGTTTTCTTTGCAGTATTTAACATCGTACAATATACAAAGAATCTTTTATCATTTTCACCTGTTTCTCCAGTTTTCATTTTCTGCAAATAAATGAAAACAGAAAAAATATTTTTCTTTGAAATTTGGGAGAAATATAATTTTACCAAAACAAATACTTATAAATAGTAGAAAATAATATAACTTTGATAATTTCTCTTAATTTTTTAACATCACAATTGTAAGTATTTCTGTGTATCTCTACCCTAAAATGGTCTTTCTCCTTTTCTTCAACAGGCTGGTCCTCTGAGGCCGTTCCAATGCTTGCTTTCCTCTATTGCTTCGCTCAGGTTGGCATCGAGTGGGACATGAGGTGATGTCACAGCAACTCAGTTTGGATTCAATGCAAGACAACGTTTTTTACAGAGACGGTAGTATTAAAAGTTTTACCATCATTTTGACCAGTCACGATTTGGAGAGCTTGCCAGCACCTATATTTGTGGATCATACAGACTGATCATTCATGTCAACTGCTGAATTGTGTTTATGATGTTGTATCTGTGCTGTATTTGAATAGTGTGTGTGGAAATGAAATGGCAGGGCTGCTCCAGGTGTGTGTTTGATGGCTAATCCTGTCACTGCTTTATTTATGAGTTTGTCTGAACTCTGATGGTGACACATGTCTGTGATCAGCGGCCAGGATACAGGCGACAACCTGATCGTTGGCTCTCTCTCTCTCTGTGTCCATCCATCTGTGTATATTTCCATCCTCTCATTCGTTTTGCCCCTATGATCTTTCTTTGCTGATCTCTCCGTCTTGTCTCATTTTTCTGTCCATTACACTCTATTCATTTCTCTTGTCCTCTGTGCTGTGTTCTTCACATCGTATCTCCTTACTAACAGCTCAAGCTGCTGTTTGTTTAATTGGATTACTGATCTGAGCCTGTTTTGTACTTTCTTAGAGAGTGTTAAGATTGTGCATGTGTGTGTGTGTGTGTTATAAAGGGGATTACACTTTAAAGAGCTTTGTCACTGCGGCACCTTTATTGGCATCAGTTGAATAATTCATGATCCCTTCATAAAGTCTCTCTCTCCCTTTCTTTCTTTCTTTCTTTCATTCTTTCTCTCTCTCTCAATTTAAGTGTGCTTTATGGTATGACAAAACTGTAAATTTTTAAAGCCTCCACAACAGAGAAGCAGATCAACTATTGTGCAAATGAATTGTGCAAGTAATATTAAACTGGCAAACGATTAATTGCATCGAGAATAAACGTTTGTGTTTACATAATAAATGTCTGTGTATGCGTTTATAAATACAAAAGGAATCTGCACAGTACACAGACATGTATACATGTCTATGAAATATTAACAATAAATAATGTAAATTATATAAACATATATTCATTTTTATGTTTTCTTTTCTTCATAATTATGTTTTTGTGAATACAAAAGTAATAGGCACAGTACTGTACACAGAAGTATATTGTGTGGAAACATTTATTTTGGATGCGATTAATCACGATTAATCGTTTGACAGCCCTAATCATTAATGTATTAATAAATAATAAATAATAAAATGTATAAATATTAATGCAAAAACGTATTAAATGAGTATTAATGTATTAAGTATTAAAAGAACAACGAAGCAAGATTTGTTTGGACTCTAAATTGCAATTATAAAATAAACTTAAATCAGTCAAGTATTTAAGATGAACTAAAGGTGAAGAAAAATATTAGATGCCATTAAAAAAAGATGCAGAATCCAGTCAGGCGACTCGCTGTTTTTCTCTAACAAGGAGATTATTATTAATGTTCACAAAATTTCCAGTGTGTGCTGTGAGTGTTTATTTAAGTGGTTAAATGTTCCCTTGGTGTGTGAGTTTTATGAATTCTTTCAGAAGTACAGCTCTGCCTTGATCTCTCCCCCTCACTGTCTCTCCCTGTGTATGATGATATTTTTGTAGACGGTATGGTAGAGGTCAGGTGTGACGTGCACTTTCCATGAGTCACATTGAAATGCATCGCTGACGCCACACACTACACAGGTCCTTGATGTGTTTGTATTTGTCTGTGTGTTTATAACACGGGTCACTGCGCTCTTATTGAACGCTGAATAATTATGCAACATTATACACTCCTCAAAGTGAAAATAATATAATAATTTCCCTCCACTTAAAGCTGATGTGCTGTCATTTGCATGTTCATTCCCTTCAGCATTTAAAGAAAAATATCAATTCACACCAAACAAGTCAGAGCAAAAATGTATATAAAATATTTTATTATCATAAATAATATTTTACAGCAACTTTACAAATCTCGTCTTTGTGCTTTACAGTAGTCCATGTGAAGAAATGCTGTTTCAGTATATAAGGACCATGCTGTCTTCAGAATACTGCGAAGTTTTCAATTAGGGTTGTTCTTAAAGAGCGACCCGTAGAGGACCACAGCGATCAAACAGACATGCAGAGAGAAGCCCGTTTGTTCGCACAGACCCTGCAGTGTGATATATAACAGCACAGCTCACTTTGACTTCAGTAGCAGTGTTAAAAATTGCAAAAATAAACTCAGTCGTTCTTCCCCAAAATACTGTACTGTACAAGTTAACTCGCTATTCATACATATAAATACACACTGATATTACATGTGTGATAGTGTGTTTAGGCTTCTTTAAAATAAAACTCACTATAGAAAAGTCCCTTATTTGTACTAGGTTGTAATCATGTTGTTTAAGAAATTATTCACCTCAAAAAATACAATTCATAAAATGTCAATTTACTCATCCTTACGTTGCTCCAAAGCAGTATGACTTTCTTTCTCCAAATGCAGTGTAAACAATATTCGCTTATTCATCTTGACAAGCATATCCTATATTTAACATTTTGATATCATATGATGGCGATGTGTGAGGAACAGACAGAAATGAAAGCAGATAAACATGCATTGTCACGGATTTATCGGGATTATTCACCCAAAAAAGAAATTTTCAATCTTAAATGACTTTCTTTCTTCTGCAGAACACAAAAGAAGATATTTTGAAGAATGGTGATAAACAAACAACAACATTGACTTGCATTGTCTTTGGTTACCAACATTCTTCAAAATATCTTTTTTTTTGTTCTGCAGAAGAAAGAAACTCCTACAGGTTTGACATGACAAGAGGATAAATGATGACAGAATTTTCATTTTTGGGTGAATTGTCACTTTGTGAACACATTTCTCTGTTTGTGCTTAGAGAAATTAAATCAGATTTGGTGCAACATGAGGGTGAATAAACCATGACAGAATTTTCATTATTGGAACAACCTTTACGAAATGTCCTGTCATGAAACATACTTTGGCTCTCATATCTGTAGAAACGTTCAAGCATCCCGCGCATAAAATCTAATGCGTCTAATATCGGTGAGAGTTAATTTTCCCACACTAAATGCAAATTCGGACTCGCCCACCAAGAATCAGACAGGTCTGCTACAAAGAGCGAATCCATTAGCATCATGGGGTCAGAGGCAAGAGATTATATACTCGTGCAGTAGAGGAGTACTTCCTTTAAAATGGTAATTTATTCACTTTTCCTTTTGTTTACCATGCACGCCTTAACCTTATTTTAAGTGCAAATCAAGCCATGCTGTCGTCGTATTTGATCAAATCAAAGTCGGTCTCGATGGGATGGTCACAGATGCCTTCAGAGAGTTCAGAAGAGCCCTGGAGTAAAACATGCTAGTAATTAGGGGCTGTTTGTATATTTAGGAACTACATAAATACTGTACAATACTCTTTCGCTGTCCTACTCTATGGGCAAAAGTGCATAACTGGTATTGTTGCAGAGGCATGCGGTAACATAAGGGCTGCAAGTGGCCGTTTGTTTCTTGTAATGCTTCGATTACACCGTGTTGTTCAGCTTAAACGTTATATCAGGGTTGGAGAAGCATGATGGGAACAATCAGTGAGAAATTCAGCAGCAATGATTATTGCTTGAGAATCAGCTGGGGCTGATGCTTACATTCCAGTTTACATGAGTGTGCATGGAATTATTGTTATTGATATTGTAACATTCATATGTCTTATTTAAAATAAACTCTGGGATAGTCTGGAAACGCAGCTGCTGGGTAAAAACTCATTTTCAAATATTTGCTCAGTATATGAAGTAAAAGTGTGAGCTAATGACCCGTGATATTAATTGTAATTAGGACGTCACATGCTCTGATTCAAAAACAACATCAATGGAAATTGACCCTTTTAACATTGTTTTGCTGACAGAGAGAGACAATCATCTCTTGAGAGCGAAACTAAGGATGTTTTTCTGATATACAAAATCGTACACTGTGACCAAATGAACTGAATAAATATTTTCGTGCAAATAATGTGACTCTTGGTTCTTTGAAATCCTTTTGTCTCTCTGTGTCTTTATCATTTATTTGATTATAAATAATTCGATTTTGTGATATGACCTTGTTTACCATTTTCATAGTTGTGACTTTCATGCGAGTCGTTTCTTTAGTTAAACCCTTCTGCGAGTGTTGTGCTCTCAGGTGGTGGTGAAGCGGGTGTCGGTGAGGTGATATGAACCTCAGCACATCTCCTGTGGACTTGATAATGACCTCTCTAACATCACATAACACAGCTAACACAGCCCGTTTCTTTCTTTGTATTTAACATTCACTTCAGTGGTTTAGAATAGATACAGTATATACTGTATAATTCAATAAAAATAACCTCACATTCATAACTGATGATATACGGCAGCAGGAAAAATGAAGAGACTATTTCATAATTGTTTTCAGTTTTTCTGATTTGACTATTTATTTGTATGTGTTTAGGTAAACTGATCATTTTAGTTTCATATTCTGAACTACCAACAATATTTTCCCCAAATTTCAGGTAAAAATATTGTTTTTTATTTACATATATTTGCAGAAAGTGAAAACTGGAAAAAAATTCTCTGTTTTTCAGATCTCAAATACTGCAAAGAAAACAAGTTCAGATTCACTTTTAGATTTCACATTGCTGTAGGATTACTTCGTCGGTTTGATTTTGTTGAATTTCAACAGCTACTGGAATTGACGCAATGCATTTAAAAATGCTGATTGATGAAAATTTGGAATAGTCTCTTAATTTTGAATGGGTTGGATTTTATTTTGGTGGAGACTGTGATAATCTTTCACACAGGAGTGAGATTTGCTCTCTCGGACCATCACTTCTTCCAACCAATACGTTTTGGGCATTCCTGAGATTCTGCGTGTTTCATATAAAAGTTAAAATATACTATGATTTTGTTAAAAAAATTGAAATCTTGAACAATTATTGATGTGTTTTGTGCACATCCGGGATTCGAATTCAGAAAGCAAAGCTCCAATTTACTACAGCTCTAAAAATAATAATGCGCCCCTGGCAATACGTTTGAGCGCTTTCTGGAAGACCCGATCATCAACACCATCTGTGAACACCACCCATGTATATATTCTTTCATTGCTATGAACAAAACTTGTGAAGCAAACCCAAAAAGTGACTTGTAAACTCTGAAGCGGTGCTTATTGTTTGAAAATGCCCATTAAAGATGTAATAGCTTGAAGGTAAAGGCATCGCTGTTTAAGTGCATTGCACTTTAAGAACAAAGCTACAAGCTACAGTGTTTCACACAGGTCAAGCATCATAACAGGACGAGTTACGAAATTTTGCCCTGGTATAAGTCATGATACAGGTGCTTAACAGTGGTTAGATATTACACTTCAAACCTCTGTAGATCTTATTAATGTCAGCAGTTACTTTGCATTTCAAGTGAACAACTCTTGGGGATGTTATTCATTTGTCATTGTACAAACACATTTATCTAAAGTGACTGAAGCTGCCTGGGGATTCAGATCTGCTTCTTCAGACTGATCCACCGTTCTTTTCAGACGTACCAGCGTTCCCCACAGCTCTTCGATTTTTTTTCATTAAAGGTGCAAATTTACCAGGATGGTGCACAATGGATCTCAATAACAAAAAGATTGGACTGCTCAGTCCGACATAAGCAGAGCACAGGCAGCAGTGTGCGTGAAAGTAAGAGAGAGAAAGAGGAAGACTTGCTACATGAGTGGGATCTTGAAGGGCCCGCATTTGAAGTTGGGGACGGCGCATCACCATGACAACCTTCAGTCAAAGTGGGCCCTGAGGCAAGAACTCTCTGTCTGTCAGCCTCTCAGGGCTCAAACACCATGCAGTTCCACACAAAGTGTGCCTGCGCGACAACTAACACAGCACCACTTTGGTATCGCAGATGCACAGCCTTGGGATAAGACATCTTCCTCTCCTATACAGTGTCTCATATCATATCATCCTTCCAGCTTTCTCACACACACACACTCATTCATTTCATGTCTATCACGCTGGCACAGATGTTGAAAGTAAGTCTGTTTTTTTTTTAAATCTCCCTTATGAACACGTTCCTCGTGCTTATATAGAGGAAACGCTTCCCTCGCTCATGTTGTGTTTCTCTTTGTGTTTATGGAAAGATGTCCTCCTTGTCTGTGTCTGGTGATGTCGGTCGTGATACCTGGAAGAGCGAGATGGGAGAGGTCGAAGTCTTTCTGCTCCGTAGCAACCTTAACACCTCGGCGACCTGTGTCTCCAAGGCAACCATGCGGTTACTGAGCGCCGACAGCTCCTCTTTTAGTTCACTACGGAGTTCCAGGAGCGAAGCGTGTAGCGTATGTTCGGGAATAATAGGGTTTAAGAGTTTCGGGGGAGCTTTTATATCTGGCTGGACCGGGCTGCGGTCCACAGGGGTGCGAGCTCCGCCCTCATCCAGGCGGAGGTCGCTTTTGGTGATACCACTGTCACAGGAGTCCGTCTTCTTGAGGCCGCTAGACTCACAAGACTTACTGGAGCTGCTCCGTTCAGGGAGCGTCTCCATAGATTCCGCTTTAGGAACGTTTCCCCATCCTTCCGGCTTAGCCACGCTCTCCCTGAATCTGCCCCATCCCCGGACGCGCGGCTCTGACGACCGGGGGACATTTGGGACGGGGGCACTGAGCTTTGCCTGGTCGAACGGACCCAGGGTGAGTTTTTTGTTGGGGTGTGAAGGGATGGGCGTGGCTGGACTCTCCGTTACCGTGACAATGCTTGTGGTCGTGACTACATCCTGACTGATGACTTCGTTGTGTATGTGACCCTTCTCGAGATCAGGGTCATGGGAAATGGACTGCCCAGTAGCGAGTCGAGCTTCTTTTTGCTGGCGGAATCGCTGGAACAGACGACGGACGGGATGATCGGGAGGGAGGTTCAGTGGTGCCTCGTTCTTCCTCCTAAGCCTCTCCTCTTCCTCACGTTTCACATCACTGATCTTTCTGAACACAAGCTGAAAAGACATTAAGGGTTCGTTTAGAGATGTTCTGCAAAACTACATTCTTTCATTCTTATTTTCACCGTTTTATTTTGTACATACATTACATTTTTCTACATGTTTACTTTATATTTTTCTTATTTTCTTTCTTTATTTTTATTTTAATTCAATTTTTTATATTTTTGTACAATTTTATTTGACATGATTTCTTTCTTATTTGAATTATTTTATTTATTTAACCGTATTTTACACATATTTTATTACTTTTATTGTGTACATATTTGCACAATTTTATTTCACACTTTCTTCCTTTTTTTCTATTTACAATTTTCTTATATTCGTTTTTTTACCATTTTATTTTACATACTTTTTTATTTCTTTATTTTTACTATTTTATTTCTTTATTTTTATAATTTAATTTTTCACATATTTGTTCAATTTTGTTTGACATATTTTCTTTCTTATTTTTCTTATTTTCTTTCTTTCTTTCTTTTTACAGTTTTTTATATTGTTGTTTGTGTCCTAGACTATAAAAATAAAGGTGTTACAGATGGTTCTTCACAGGCATGCCAGAGAAGAACTATTTAATTTCCACATCATTTAAAGGTTCTTAAAAGATCCATTTCTTTTTTTAGTCTAAAGAACCTTTTTTCACTACAAAGAACGACTTGCGAAACAGAAAGGTTTTGGGAATGTTAAAGGTTCTTAATAGAACCTTCTGTATTTTCTTTACGGAACTTTCTGGCAGTTTCTGAGTTTGAATAATTGTAAACTTTTGTTCCTGCCTATCTTGGCCAGAACACTTCTATAAATCCCTATGACATTTCTGGTTAAATAAAAGTCAAATACAATAAATGAAGTAAAACTATTTTAACTTAACATACATCTGTTTGGCTGTAAATGTGGTGCTTTAACAGGTATGCATTTAAATATGCTACTTAAATATGCAACTGGGAGGGTTTTACTGAACTTTAAAAATATATATATAAAAAGTTGACGAGATTTTTGCATTTCTTCTTAAGCACCAAATAATAATCGTGACAAACAAACTGACCCCCAAGGTGCAGTATTTTGTCATATAGCCTCATCTGGCACGCTTTCAAACTATAAACCGCATCCATATGTTATAGTCCGTGACAGACACTCTGAAGATGTAAAGCTTCTTATTATGCACATAGTTATTATCGATCCATCCAACAAAACCATGAGTCAATGCGGAGTCATCAACTCTAGAATCACCCAACTGAATCCAACTATCAGAGATTTGACTGCAGTCTGCACATAGCAGGCGTGTTCACACTATTATAACATCTGCAAGCTTCAGATGTACTGTCAGGTGAATACCAGCCTCACTTGTTCATTACATCTGCAACATATTCTGAGCTTCAGAACACCCCAGGCCATTCACAAACCCACTGATGCATGGCTGAAATCATCAGTTCCAATCTACCAAATTGCCAAAGTGTGTGTATTTGTGGCATCAAACTTTGAAAAATATTCAAAGTACTTCATAGTTCACTAGAACTAGCTTGATCAGCATAAATAAATATTCTGATGGGTTTTCTTGGTTCAAAATTACAATCATATTTGAGTATTTCATGCATTTCTCATGTTTTCTCCACAATTTTTGGGACAATTTGGTGCCAGTTTTGCAGCATCACATTCTTTTAAATTGTCTTCCATTTTCATTTTCAACAGAAACAATCTAAAAGAACTGAAAGAAGACGAAATACACCGTCCTGGACCTCTGTGTTCAGTTTCGTGATTTTTGCGAGATGTTCCAAGTGCCTGACTTATTTATTAAAGCTCATGTATATTTCAGAGTTAAAGGCTTTTATTGAGCAGATTCCGAGAGTCAATGCTCTGATGCATATGTGTTCGCCAGCCTGATGAAACTCCTCCAAACATACTCAAATCACAATGTGTGTCTGAAGGGAGCAATATTAATCTCCACTTAGGCCAGAGATTTTGAAGGCATGTGCTTCTTCTTTACACAAACCTGATACACAGAGCCACTCCATTTCCTTTTCCTGTTTGTATCTCCCTGGCTCTATCCCAACGGTGCACTTGATGTGGACTTCCCACCGTAGTCTCGTTGCCATCATTTGCACGTGTCTGCACAGTCCACGAGACAGTAGGGTGTCCCATTTCTCATTTCATTATTCAAAAGACTCACACACATCCTGAAAGCCCTTATGTGAAGCCTGGCTACCCAACAACATATAATATGTATCCTCTTAACCAATCACAACAGCGAAAGGTGGATCTACTATTGGTTTCCTTAAGTGACTAAAATTTAAAGGTCCAGTGTTGGAAATTCAGCGGCATCTAGTGGTGAGGTTGCGAATTGCAACCAACGGCTCACTCCACCCTTCCCTTTCGAAGCACTACGGTGGCTGAAACAGGGCCAAGGTGTCATCTAGTTTTCACTTCCTTCCTGAAGGAGATTACGTATTTACGATAGGCACTCTGTAGGGCAGTTTGCTCATTTAGGGCTACTCTAGAAACAACATATCGAATACTATGTAAGGGAACCCTCAATGCATGTAGATAGAAATAGCTCATTGTAAGGTAATAAAGACATACCGCTTCATTATGTAAGGTCTTTACACACCTCTCAAGACATAGTTAAGTATATTAAATTGCATTTCTGTCAAAAGAAATGATGTCCAAAATATTACACACAGCACCTTTAAAGTTAACATTGAAACATTATTAATTGTACTAGATATGAATGTAACATCTAAAACATGATTAATGTACGTGTGGACACAAGTATTTATTATGACTCCATCTTTAATATGTTAGTATTCATATTGATGTACTAAATACTCATTGCAAGGGGCCGCGTGCCCAAGCATCTGTCCTGACATTGGACAAGGAGAACAGCCAACACACACATTCTCATCAGATAAGAATAATCAGCACATGTGTGTGTGCATGTATCTAACGCCTCTCAATCTCATTTTTCTCATTCTCGAGTTTATCCATTTCAGAAAGATCCTTAAGCAATGTGCTAACAGAGGGAGACAGAGCGGAGCAGGCATTCACCTGTCATGTCTAACATAAAATTGTTTCATTTGGAGTTTAATATGCTCCTATTTGTCATATTGCCACTTTCCATCTAAATCTGATGTTTCTCTGTAATTGAACTCTGAAAAACTCATCTTTTTCGGCAGCAGGTAGAGAAATATCTGAGGGAATAAGAGAATATCTGATCGACGGATTCAGTGGATTGCTGTTCTGAATTATGTCAAGGGTCTCAAGTCCTTACGGTAAGTGTGTTTCAGCTATGATGGACAGTAATGACCAAAACTCTGACCTCCCGTTTAGTTATTCCCATGCCGGACACACACACAAAAGCTGATCCATGATCCGGAAATAAAAGTTACTCTTCTTATGTATTTACAGTGTTGGGTAAGTTACTCTGAAAAAGTAATTAATTACTAGTTACTCATTACATATTCAATAGTGTAATTAGATTACTGTCCAAATTACTCTGTCCAAAAAGTATTTAGTTACTCATTACTAATTACTTTCTATACCCTACATCAACCTTGATTAGTTAAGTGATTCAAGGATAGACATGAAACGGCTTATTTAATTCATTCAAAAAAATACAATCTTTATTTATTTATTAGATTTACTTTTCTACCCTTCCAATAAGATCACCATAGATTTGTGCATCACTGGAAACATCCCTTGTCGCTAATTTAAACCAAATGAGACATAAATAATTTCTTTGGTAATTTACTGCTTTGTGTTTCTCCGTAAAACGCCAATTAAAGTAGGAAATCCACATAAACACACAGAAAAGTTCAACTGTCTGTGGGATTTGAGGTGATATTGTGCAGACAGTCAGCGCTCAACCCGACATGTGCTGTATAGAGAACTGTCACCATTTCTGCTGTTTTGTAAACCGTGACCCTTGAAGGGCATACGAGACAGAAAAAGAACAGACATGCAGAGAGGGATTACATAACAAAAGCTGAAGCATTACACAAAGGTGTGGGTTTGTGTGCATAGGGGGTGAAACACAGAGTGTGTTTTCTAGAATCTCTCTGTTGATTCTCATATCTCGCATTTATGCACACGCACGGCCCTTCTGTGCATCCTAAGCTTTTTTATTTCTCTTTGTAATTCTTCCCGTAATCACACAGGGAAACTTGAGCGTATCCATCGAGTGGTTCGAAAAGTGTGCGTTTTTGCGCGTGATGCTGGAGGTGGTCGTCTGACTCTGAGAGGAGGCTAGTGGGGACTGAGAGACATACACACACTCCCATCACTCTTTCATAATTCAAACTAAAAGCTGACTGTGTGCACATGGAAATGATAAAATAACACTCCAATACGCTGTGAAATAAAAGCACACACACAGAACTCTAGGGTTATCCCTCTGGTATACTTTCTGCTCTGCTCCGGTACTAAACAATAAACTCTACATTTGGATTTGCATAGTCGAAATCTCACTGACACTCCGCACAGAAGAAATATGTATGTATGTGTGGACCACTTCAGTCTGGTTATACGAAAAATTATGAAAATACTCTCCATCTTGCTTTCACTTCCCACAATTAAACACTGAATCGCAGGAATTACCCAGAACAATCTGTACACGTGTAAACTGAAGCATTTATGAAGTGTTATGAACTGGTATTAACCGAAAAGCTGTTTGTGCGTATTTATTATAATATTTGAAAAATAGTATAAAATGCTCATTAATGAGCTTTGTGTGAGCTTGATCATCATCTGAACGTCTGGATGCTGTGTAGCGAGTCCTCATACCACGTGCCAGATGCTGACTGACTGACTTATTTCGCTGATCTCCGATCAGATTTACCGCACTCATCACTTCACAGAATGTGATACGTTAGCGATGGCTGATTCACTCCCCAAACACACACCACAGGGTCACACAGGGGGAATATTAAGTAAACCACCACTGATAACCCCCTGAACTTAGACCATCGATCATTTTTAAAAGCATTTACACTCAAATCCATGCATTCCGGTGCAGACGCATGCTTATGCATGTGTACGTTTGCGTGTGCATGCGGGCATTAGCGTAGGTTTGTTCGAGGGTTATTTAACCACTACAGTTCCATAAACTGTAACCTTAATCAAAGCCGAAATAATTCACGACTGTTGACACAGCAGCGGTGTGCTGAAGAGGATATTTCAGCGTTACCTTGGCAACCACAAACACACATAATCAAAAGCAAATTGGACGAGCCATTAAAGCGCTAAAGCAGCTGCGAAGGGCAGATGTACAGTCGAATGAATCTTTTACATAGAAAGACATCACAGTCGGTGATCCTTTTGAGTTGTTGAAGTGATGGTTCACTAATAAATGAAAATTCTGTTATCATTAACTTTTTCCTGCAGAACACAAAAGAAAATATGAGAATGTTGGTAAACGAACAATGGCGGTACACATTGACTCATATTGTAAACACACAAAACCAATGAAAGTGAATGGGAACTGCCGTTGTTCGGTTACAAACATTCTTCAAAATGTTTGATTGTGTTCTGCGAAAGAAGGTTTGATAAATGATAACAGAATTTAATTTTTGGGTGAACGGTCCCTTTTACCCAATTACCTGTTGCGTACTCAATACATCATCTTCTTCGACCTTAAGAATTCAGCATTGTCAGTTTTCCATTTAACCTTAGATAAGATTGGCAGATATCCCTAACTTAGTGTCACTTTACGACTCGAGCACTATATTGCAAGTCTTCCAAAGTCAAACATCTTTCTGTAATGAAAAATGCTGTGGCTCCCAAATCAAATGTAGCGCAGGCCGGATATCAATAACATCACCGGCTCTCGGGCGTCTCGTAATCGTGAATAATGACTTTACATTTCTATTTGCTCGTCACACAGGGTTATCGTATGACTTCAGATATTTAAGTTGACAACTTATTGTCCTTTTTAGAAGAGAAAATCACAGAATCCGAATCGTAATCGCTTTTGGGAGATGTTTTTGTTAGGAATGAGGACACCGGCATACATTAAAACCAGAAAGTAGGCCCATAATTACGAATAGACCGTATCTAGTATATTGTTGAATCCTTATCCTAGAAACATAACAATTCCTCTGACATATTTTCCATATGTAACATGTTGTTCTATCTGGGTCATAATCGGATGACTAATTCATGGAGACATAAGCTAATCAAAGCCTCTCGCACGGCAACCAGAGAGTCATATTAATACAATCTTTTTTTTTACAATTCATTGTCGTGTCTATAAGGACAGATCCTTATAGTGTCTGATCATAATGTCGGGGCAAAGGTTAGTAAATTGACGTCAAACACAGCGGTCTATTTCAAAACAAGTGTAGGCGTGAAGAGTGTCCTCAAAGCCTAACATGTACTTTCTAATAGCTTTACAACTGTTTTTCATCATAAATAGATACAGAAGATTGACTATGTAAATGTCTGTGAATGTGTTATTGAAATATATCTTATAGTTTAATTTAAGCCGTATGGATAAATTTAACTGTACAGTCTCAGCCTTGCCAATAAAGACCAGACGCTTGCTACGCTATAATTAGTTTTCTTCTCAGACCCAGTTCCATCACCAAGAAACGGATCTCAAGCAGGGCCCGGATCCAATTTATATAGACACACTGAGGCTCAGTTTATCACACTGACAGCTGTTTTGTTATGAAATGCATAGACAAATGCCACTTTGGACCGAGCTCATAGAGTATAACAGGTTTATTTTGTTTGCAAACAGCACAATACTGTACATTCAAAAGCAAAAAAATGGAGGATAAGCAGGTAGAGGGACCAAGAAAAAAACTATGGTTAACCTAACACTTCTGTATCCTCTACAGACCTCTTCCGAAAACATAAACAACACTAATTCAACGCTGGTCCAGAAGAATTTCCTGTTTCTGATTTTTTACATTACACAAACGTTTGAACAAAATACAACCAACAGAACATTTATAACCGAATCAAAAATACTATAATATTTAACAAGTATCTTTAGGATTTAATTATATGTAAGATTTAAAAATGAACAAATAAAAATGAAACCGGAAGCGCTTCTGGGCCAGTGTTTATATCTTGCGAAGTGGTCTGTGGGTTGTAATTTTTTTAAATATGCCCCACCCCAAACAATAATAATTATATATTCCAGTTTCATATTTTTATAGATATATTTCAGGGGTTTTTCATTTAATTGGAAAGGACAGTGGAGAAAGGACAGAAAAGCATTGGATTAGAGACAGGGGGAGTAGGACCGGCAAAGGAAGCTCGAGACGGGAATCAAACTCGGGTCAGGCCGCAAGTGCACTAGCACTATATGTCAACGCATTAACCACGGGGCTATTTACGCCAACCAGTTTTTTTTTTAAATGTGGGTCAACTTCAAGCTGATCTTACAGGAATTTGCAACTATTTCATGAGGTGGAAATAGCAATTCATATAAAGCGAATCATACAAAAAGTAAAAATAAATAATCAAGCTAATAAAACCCCTCCCCTAACTCCACCCCAATCCTATCCATCAGTGGCACGTGGCCGACCATACAAAAAATGGACTTCACTAGATGAACCAGAGCAATGCTTTAACAGCGCCAAAGAGCAAAAAATTTCATATCTTGCGAAGAAACCAAAAACTTGAGTGTCTGAATGTTCAACTGGGATAGAAGCTCTCTCTCTCTCTCTCTCTCTCTCTCTCTCTCTGTCTCAGACTGAATTTCACAGCTATATTGATCTTAATTTCTCATATATTTCTCAAACCCTTTTATTTCTTAAATCAGATGAATGGTACGTGGCTTAATTCAGAAGTGACCAACATATTAAGAGCATACAGATACACACAAACACACACGCACAGTCTCTTGCTTTCATATAAATGATAATTACAGCATTGTCACCCTCTTTGAATCACACACAGGCACAAAATGAGAGCTCTCATCTCTTCCTGAAAGACTGCATTAGCCACAGATCCAGTTCTGAGAGAGAGAGAGAGAGAGAGAGAGAGAGTGTTCACTCACCCGTTTGCGCAGGTTGTATGTGAGCAACAGGTTTCGTGAGAAGTGGTTGGAGAAGGCGGTGTAGAACTCCAGAACTTTCTGAAGCTCGTCCCGTTTGATCACGTGCAGGTCGCAGTACGTTAGCGCTCTCACATTAGCGCACGCCTGAGCTAGTGTCACCTCCTTCCAGAACACGTCCCCAAACACATCGCCTTTACCTGTAGTGACACACAAACACCTTTTAACACCATCAGACCCATGACCTTGGCGTTTCTAGCGCCGTGCTCTAACCACTGAGCCACAGCTAAGCTTACTCAATTACATGACTCTTTCTTCTGTGGAACACCAAAGAAATATTTTTGAGAAAAGTCTCAGTGGTCATATGTCCATAGAATGAAGTCATTGGCTGAGCCGATGTTTCTCAAGATATCTTCTTTTATGTTTTGCAGAAGAAAGAAAGAAATAGAGGTTTGGAATGACATGAGCGGGGAGTCAATGAGGAGAATTTTAATTTTTGGATAACTATTTATAACTTTGAAAGTTACAGTGTCTGTTCACATTCACATGATAGTGTTTAGTCAAAAAAACAATGCTTACAGACACTCAACAGTGTACTTCTACTGTGCACAATGTCTTTGTACCTTTAAGCGTAGGGTGAAGTTCAGAGTGCTGAAAGAGTTTGGAAGGCTAGAGCCGGTAATATGTGTTCTAGTAAAACACTATCATTACAGATCCTAAGGTCAGACGCAGCACCCACATGAACACTCAGACAGATGCCTGCTGACCTCTGACCTACAGATTCTCACAATCTTCCCACTCGAGAGAACGATACAGTGGTTCGATCAATAATCCTTTTACTCTGTTTTCATGGTCTGATTTCTCTGTGTGAGCAAATTTTTAGAGGCAGAAGGAACATTTGTGGCCCCACAGACTGGCCCTAAATCAGCTTCATAGAGAGCCAAATTTAGCGAAGCATCGTTAGTTTGTCAACAGAGAAGAACACGGCCATTAGATGCTCAGCTAGGAGGATTCGCCATGCGTGGCCTAATCTGGTGCTGCGAGACAGAGACACGTTGGAGATGACAAACGCTACATCAATGGCTTTATACATCGATGTGTGATCTAAGATCAGAGATGTTTTTTATAAACTTCGTAACTTTTCGGATTATTTCATTACAATAAAATGCAGTCAGCAAATATATTAGACAAGTTATATCATCATGGCATTAGTTCTCTGTTTTTTTGGTATTTAGGAGGCGTTTAATGCTTCCAGTTGAACAAACTCTTCCTCTGTGCTTCTGAGAAAGTGTCTTCAAACAGAAGACAAAACAACTACCACCAACAAGCTGGATGGCTGCCATCTCAAAAAATAAAATAAAAATGAAGAAGTACTACCTAAAGATCTTAATGATACTGGAAACATCTTAAAAGAACAAAATTGAATTTTCCTTGTGTCGATTTAAATCCTGTACGATGAACAAGCAAAGACACATTTGTAAGAATTGTAGCTTAATAATAACATGACATTTAAAAAAGATGCAAAAGAACATTGTGATATTTATAAAGGCCTCGATAAACTTCACGTGGAATTGAAGAATGAACTGGTATGACAGTATTCAAGCCAAATCCATCCAAAGTAAAGGGGATTATTTCTGGAACTTTTTCAGATTTTTGCCTCAAGGGATGATTTTTCAAGCCACGAAAGAACGAAGCGTGACAATGAGGCGTCAAGGTAAAACTATGAATTTGTAAAATGTCTTTGTTTTAAAATGCAGTTTTGATACAAACAGATCAACCTCATCTAAAACCCCGCCTCAAGAAAGAAAGGTTGTTGGAATGTTCGAAAACAGTGAATCGTTACTTTTTTTACTTCTTTTTCCTACATAACAAAGCTCATAAAAAAGTTTTTCGCAACCTTTAAAAGTGGTTCAAATGACGTATGGTATTCTGTATTGAGAGTTTTACCCTGAAGCCTGTCTAACAGTTAAAGCACAGCACACTATTGCAAAGCATCATAGCTCACTATAAACTGAGCATCTGCTGATTAGTTCACAGGTCAAATGTATCCACTTACCCAGATGGCGACCACCTCGTCGTCTTGGATGACCTCCAGGACCCTGACACCACAAAACAGAGGCTGTCCACACTCTCGCCAGCATGATAAATAAGATCGCCTGGAGCGCAGTGGATGGTCTGGAACTCCATGGCCAGAGCTCGCAAACAGCCGTCACTGGCCAATCGGAAAGCAGGATGTTCTTTAAAAACCTTCCTGTTCAGGTGAACACGATATCGGCACGCATGTCTTTCGGGCAAATCTGCAACACCTAAGAAGAGAAGAAAGAAGCAATGTAACGTTTTACAAATTCATGTAAACACTGTATAGAAAATGAGATGTAAAGGAAATTGTGCAATCACACATCCACGCACATTTGAAACATTACAGACACATAAAGTCTTGAGGTTCAGAGTCTAGTTTTCTTTAACACCAAAGGAACTATAATCCTTGCGCTGTATGTGGCTGTGTTAAGCAGCGGCCTCTCCGAGTACACTTCTTAAGGATCTGAAGGTGTTAGAAATAGCGGATGAAGTTTATTTTTAACAAGATCCCTGGACAATGCAGTTGGATTGAACAGTTTGAGAGATGAAATTGTTTGGTTATCCTGTCGAATGTAATCTATCTTGCATTGAAGGATGGGACACTTAAATATTTTGGACTTGAAGACAAACCTGTAAATGTATATTTTTGTAAACCTATTTTTTTTAATATGTCTTCACTCATTAATATTTCACTTTTTTCCTTTTTCTACCATTTCAACTTTTATGACCATCTACCTCAAGCTTATCATCATAAAGCGCACAAGTGAAACACGACAAAAGAGTGAGAAAAAACTGAAAGACAGAACGAGAGAGATACAGGACATGTATGAGTGTCTGTATGTATGTGTGCATCGGAGTGCATTAGTGTATGACGTCTCCCTGAGCTGCCTTTCCCAGCAGCCCCTCACTTAAACAGAGCATCTCCCATTCTGGATGCGGTTGTCACAGAGACATGGAGACCGGCTCTGGGGAGGACAGTGGGAGTCTGTGTGATGAGATGGTTAAATCACGAGAGAGAGGAGAGAGCGAGAGAGAGAGAGAGAGAAAGAATGAAGAAAGGAAGGAAGGAAAGAATGAGACAGCTGGAGCATTGTGGCAAAACCGTCCAAAGGGGACGTCATATCCACAGTGTCATGCTGCTACCCCCCACCCCCAGTGGTTTTGAGTGTTTGGACAGGACGAGTCTAAACACACAGCGGGAAAAGCATCTTGCTTAAGAATCACACAATTAAAATGCTTATAGGCGCACAAACATTTGAGACCAACGCTAAAAACAAACAAACATAGAACGACTGCTACCGAGATGACCAGGTGCATTCTAGGTAGCAGAGTTGGCATAAAGGCTTTCACACTTGAAATTGTTAACCTGGTTTTCCAAACCCCAAGTAAACAGTATCCTGGGTTTAGTTATAACATCACTAAACCCTGGTTAACATTCTTATATGTATGTTTGCGGGGTCAACAGTCATGATTGATATAACTGCAGCATCAAACAGACTGAATAAAAATAGCGCGTGGTCACTTTAACCGAATACTTTGTTGCTACACATTAAGGAAACATTTTGGGGGGTTTTAAGCCTCCTTACTCAAATAAATGAAAAACTCAAAGGATTGTTTACGCAGCGCATGGAGTTTCTGTGACTGTACACATCTTGTGATATGAGGGAAGCGCTGTTCATTTTTTCTATTGGTGTCCGTTGCTAAGCGCCTCGTCGTATCATTTCTACCCCTGCACGTTTCACCCTGCACACGTTTTGACACCGCAATGCACGGTTAATCCTGCAAAAGCGTTGTGGGGATAACCCCGCTTCAAATGACAAGTGTGCCCTATTGAGCGTTCACCTTCTCAGTGTCGATACCGTGGGACATAGACCAGGTGGAGGCGATGTAATCCATAACCCTCCTCGCTCAGGCCTTTGGGCACCTGGTAGAGCTTTAGGAAGTCCCGCACACTGTTGATCATCTCATGATATCGGTTCGTGTTGGCGTACATCTGCTGAAAATAGTAGTCACATTACCGAAGATGGTGGCGTAGAGGAGAGCTAAGCAAAAGACAC
>CM017907.1:120609-226340 GCA_008369825.1 Triplophysa tibetana
AAGTTTACAGGCCTGCCTGCCTGCATTTCGTGTGATTGATTCAAAAGATGGCCGAGAACAACCACTTTTTGGGAACAAAAGCTTTAATGTGTCCTCAAGACTACAAAAATACTCGTTTTTAACTCACGCCCACATTAACATCCATTCAATATTTCTAATTGCTTACGTCTGTAAATCAACTCACACTCGTATGCACCCGCACATGCGGACTAATTCGATGTAATGGGTCTTTTAGGCCAAAAGGGGCAGCAGACAACAGAATTGCATTGAAAGCACTCCGCCCCTCCCATCGGCACTAAATGCTGATCTGGGCTCAGCACACTCTCACCTCCCCTCGTCGGCCATGTTGTTTGTGTGACAGCGCGTACAGCAACAGTTTGTCAAATATTCTCAGTTAAACACGGCTCAGATTCCTTACAAAAACCCGTCAACCCGTTTACGGTTTCTTTATTTCAGACGACAATGAAAAAGGATATTTTTTCCCTCCAGAAGATTTCGCAAGTCCATAATGCCACTGTTGTGTAATGTGAGTACCTCATGCAATACTACTTTACTGTCGTATCATTTAATTTTACGTGCTTTAACAATGTTTCTATATTCGGCTTTGAGATTGTTTTCAATGCATGTTACATAATGTTGAACATTTGTTTGTGTAACTCGCTCAGTTTTTAACTTTTTGTGGTGTCGGTGTTGGAAAGTGTCCAGTTTCACACTACAAGTCTTTTAAAGCTTCGCATTACATTTATTATGAACTCGATTTCAAACATAATTCTCATTTTACGTTTAAGTGCTGTTTCAAATAGCATTAAAGCATAGTTTCTTAACGCAAACCTGCCAAACTCGTCTGTCAGGGTTTCACCTTAGTTACAGAAATGAAGCGTTTAAAGCAGCGTAAACATGAGTTTGTTCGGTTTTATGTTGTTTATTTAATACTGCAATGATTCATAATTGTTTAAACAATGGGACACGCAGCGTGATCTGGGCACCAAAGGCGTGTGCATCAGTTTTGGGCATTACTAAATTCTCTGGCTTCTATCCATGAGTGAGGTCAGTGTTTTAAACCTTTTAAGTGGTTTTCTTTTGTCAGCCTCTCAATGTCATAGATAATGTTGAGTAGGTTGATATGAGTGTACCTGACGCATTCGTATATAGATATATATTCACATTTGTCATTTGACAGATCCTTTTATTTAAAGCAACAGTGCTCTTAATCTATACATATTGTTGTTATTGGTATGTGTGGTCCCTGAGAATCAAACCCACGACCTATGTGCTATATTAATGAGCCACAGGAACAGGAGGAACTGTATGAGTGGAGTGGACTTCCTAACAGATGTTTGAAGAAAATTCTGTCTTTATTGCTCACCGTCAAGATGTTCCAACACCGTATACATTTCTTTGTTCTGATGAACACAGAGGAAGATATTTTGGAAGAATGCTTTTAACCAAACAGTTTTTGGTCACCGTTGACTGCTTATTATTATGTAAAGACCGGCGATGTTGTTTATGAACAGTGCGTGTACGATGTCTTGACAGCTGTCTGACTGTTTGTTCAGGCTTCAATGACTTGACCTGCATGGCCTTCTGCAGATAAAGCCTGAGAGGACTTTTCCCTGGGATGTCAATTCTAGTCGGAAAAGTTTTTTGGTCTACATCATAAATGAATCATTTTGCAAAAATGCATAATATGGAAAGCATAAAGGGATCCTCACTTTTGGCCTTGTATGTTTTTATTCATCATAGGACTACACGTTCTTCTACAATCAATGGTTCATTTTCACAGAAGTGAGAATTCAGTGGCAGGGGCTTGACACATACAGGTTTTGGAGTGTGGCTTAGATATCCTCTCAACTTACACGTTTATGCGCCCAATGCCTTCGAACAATATTGTATGTGACCTTTCTACATTCTGTTTCGTTTTTACTTTCCTCACACTGTCTTCGTTCTTTTGTGGTAGTTAAATCACATACTGGGTGGAGGCAGGAGGTGGTGGACAAGCCCATGTATGACCTCTTAGTCTGTCCTTGCAACTCTTGTGTCACAGGTTGTTTTGATAAAAAGTGGATAAAAGTAGAATGACAGATGCAAACATGCAAAAACTATGCATGCAGTGCCAATGGCACCAGTATTTATTTGAGCTTCTTGTTTATTATTCGTCTCAACACAAAAATTTGCAATGAAAACAATCAAAAAAAGATAGCTGTGGAAGTTTTGTAACTTTCACACACAAATAGTGAGAACTACCAGTGTGTTAAAGAGTGAGAAATGATGATTTTAGACACAACAAGCCTCCCCCATCGAGGCAGTAATTTGGAAGGTTGTCCTGCCTGACTGCATTCTCTTCCGTAGATCTGCTGTCACTGCCCTGAAACAATGCTGTTACATCACTTCCTGTCAGCAACTCTGATGATTTAAATCGATGAATTCTGGTTTGTATTGCTACCTGTCTCTGCAAAGTGCTTCATTCTGGTTAGTCAAGTGCGACATCAGTGGTAAGATATTTCTGAACAACTGTTGTCCATAACAACACTGTGTACACTCCCGATGTGTTCTGTGTGTGTTTGGATTTTTCAGCTCAAGGAAATATTTCTGTGTGTAGAGAGCTTTGTAGCCAACAGGTCGATCAAAACTTAAATGGAAAGAGTTGTTTCCATTAACTTTTACGTAAACATGACATGCCATAAAATATATAGTGGTGGGACAGCATGTTAGCCTAAAATCAATTACCTCGCGATCGATAACATGATACTGCAATATGCTGTAATATATGTAAACAAGTTTATCAAAAAGGTTCTTATATGGAATACATTGAAGCTTGCCGTGCATCACCTGTGTGTCCGAATAGGACCAAAACTTATTAAAAATACAAGGTATTTCTAATGTGTTGGAGTATTGTGGTAATCGATTATAGGTCAATGATAAAGAGTTATGTTATATTAAATGTGAAATGTCTGTAGTCAGACACATTCTAAAAATAAATAAATGTATTACATGTTTAGTCTGGCTTTCTGAGGGTGAACTAACATTCAATGGTGTAAACAATAGACTCAATTCTGTAAATACGTGATGCTTGTTTGACTAGACAATATCAAAAAATCTTAATATTAACATCTATACAAAGCATTCAAGGATTAATAGTACACCCCTTTTGCGCCAACGTCCCACTTACGTCACAGCATCAGCTGGAGGCAGAACAAAGGAAAGACTGGGGCGTCGAATTCAAACCAGCATAAGGGTTATTTTTCATGTGGCATTAAGTTTGAACGCATAGGGTATGTTAGGTACTTTGTTAGTAATACAACTAGCAGTTCTCTATCGGCCAGAAACTAAACATAAAGAAAGCTGTTTGTCATCTCTTTTTTTTTTTAGTTTTCACAGGTGCATTAGGGAGAGGGAACAGTGAGAAAGCTCATGTAATGCGTCAGGTTTGTGTTCAAGTAAATGCATTTGCTAACGTTTGCAACTGTAAGTACACGCAGGCATGTATAGATGTATGTTTTCGCTCTCAGTTTATCTTTACTATACATGCTTGGTTTCTCTCTGTCTGGTAGTAGTAGATGTCAGGCCATTTAACTGGAGGGAATCCTGTCCCGTATTCACAGGATTCATTGAGTGAGCGCACAGCTCGGCCAGGTTCCTGGCGTTAAAGTTAACTTTTTAAAAACAATCGCAGTCCTAGACAGTGAGTGACCTTACTTGTTCAAATTTTTTCATTCCATTGTCAAAAGCAAGCAAACGAGACATGCTACCTAGCATTAATAAAACGGTCAGGGATCTTTCTGCGTCCACCTCTGCCCACAAAAACGCGTCACAATGTTTACTAACAGTAAAGGTGTCTATTAAATCTTCAGTAGCCTATGAAAATGCTTAAAAGGTAAATAAGGCTGTCACTGAACATTTTCAAGACGTATGTAAGGTGTTTGTAGCTTAACCTATGGTCAAATTGACATAGTTTAAAAACACCATAGCTGTACAATACATAACGATATAACAATGTCGTGCCATTTTCATAGGTTAACCATATCTTTATTTTTATTTTCTTATTTTTTCATAGTATTGGAAACTATTATATCATAGACTGTATCAAATATGGACGTAGTGTCTGTGACGTCACCCGTAGGTTTGTGACGAGTAAAAATGAAGCCTAAAGTAGATGGAGGCGGCGTCGCCATCTTGACATCGCGTTCATTGCGCGTCACTCCCGGATAATCGAAAATTGGCAAAAAGCCGGGACGTGGTTAGACCTGAGGCGCCTTGTTTTGCTGAAACTACTTGTCACTCTAGTGGCCACTCACCTAATTTTAAGAATTTTAAGGCTTAATACAAGTTAAACAGGTGAGTTATAAAAAGATTCAGCCTACTCGTTGTCATGAAGGGTAAAATTTGATATCTAGACCAAAATTATTTGTTGTACCAGGCTGTAAACGTGTTTTTTCTGCTGTATAATTGCCCATTTTAAAGGGGTCATTTGACTGGGATAAAACGAATATTATTGTTTGCTTTAGATGAAATGTATTGTGTATAAACGATTTAGGTTCAAAATCGCTGATTTCCCACATACCGTGCATGTTTGTGTCTCCTCTTTGCTCCGCCTCTCTGAAACTCGCTGATATTTTACAAAGCTCATCGCTCTGAAAAGCGAGGTGTGATGTGATTGGCTTGGTCACTAGTGCGTAGTGATTGGTCGAAAGCTGCACGGAAATGTAACGCCTTTTCAATATTCGGAACCTCATGCTGCGCCGGCGACGGTACAATGAGATTCACAAGACCAAACCACATTACTTGAGTGTAGATTTGGGGGTTTTAGTCAAATCACACGAGCTGACGTCAAGTTGTGGGGGTGTGGTTACACGACGCGTTTCAGGCAGGTCTGGGTGAGCATTCGCTTCTAGATAAAATACATCTTTTGTTCCGACACTTAAATTTGAGCAATTTCATGTGCCTTATACATGCATGGGCAACTTATAACACGCAAAAGACAAAGAAAACAAGTACTTCTGGCAAATGACTCCTTTAACTCTCTTTTGGAGCCACCTCTGGCGAATAATGTCACTTCCGTGTTGGCTTCACGAGAGAGATCGGATTTATATATATATACATTTCCAAAAGAGGCTGCAGATGCAGTCAGTCAGAAAACGTGTAATAAGAGCATCATTGTTTATAAACATATTATTATTCAGCTGAAAGCATTTGAATGTCTTTAGTTTGGATGCTATCTGTCTCTCTCTCTCGCTCACCTCTCTCTCTCTCTTTGAGAGTGCAGGATGGAGTAAAAGCGACAGCTCTGCACTCCCCTGCCTGCATTATTAATGGGTGGACATTTCTCCTTTCTGTGTGTGCGTGTGTGTGGTGCAGATGACTGGACTGGCCAGCTGAGGCAAGGAGATCAGGACCGTTCTCCTCATATCCCTGCCACCTGCAGCCATGAATGGTAAGAGCTCTGCTTTATATTTCTATGTGTGTGTGTTTCCCCACGTGCTCTGACCAATAGAATATGTGTGCACACAGAGAACCTTTAGCCCTGACATGTCAGTAGAGCATGAGTCTTTCCTATTCATCGTCTGCTGTTTGTACAGTGTGAGTGTTTGCGTGTGTGTGTATTTGTGTGTATGTGTATGTGTGTGTGCGCGTGCATATCGATGTAGCACAAGCTGCGCTGGTCTCACACACTGCAGCATGCTCACACACCAGCAGCTATTTTCCGCCTGTCAGCAGACATTCTGTCACACAGACACGTCACCATTTAAAACTTATAAACGCATTAACTTTGTATTTTGGATCTTTTTAAGGCTTGCTTTTAATGGTAAATATTTTAAGAGACTATGCAGTACATGTTCTTAATATTTGAATTGTTGTTTGTTTATTGAAAGTTTGTTTGGTTGTTGAGTATCATTTTTATTTTATCTCTGCATTGCACCCATAAGAATATTTTGCCATCTTCCCACATGAACAGGTTTGGCCTTATACCTTTAGTCAATGGGTGGCATTGATATACAGTGCAGAATAAAAGTGCATCTAGGGCAGCGCACATGATTAACTACGTTTAATACTTCATACTTGATCCTAATTATTCATCACCTTCCTTCTCCATCTCTCTGTTTATCATAAGGTGGTCGAAGTATTTGGGCTATAACTCCAGAGGAGAGGGACAAACATGATCAGAAGTTTGACACCCTCTCCGCAGTGCAGGGCTTTGTGACGGGTATGTATCAGAGATATCGTGTTGGTGTCTTAATGATTTTTTTATGCTTTCCGTCCATTTACTTGCTGTGTAGAAATGGTTGGACACAAAGAGTGTCCATTTAAAGTGATAGTTCACCCCCCAAAAAAAATTCAGTCATGTCATCAAAAAAGTCATCATGTACTCGCACTCAAATTGTTCCAAACTTCTATAAATGTTGTTGTTCTGCTTAACACAAAGGAAGATATTTGGATGCATGTCAGTAACTGAGCAGATAGGAAAATAAATACCACGGGAGTCAATTGGGGACAAGATCTGCTCGGATACTGACGCTCTTCCAAATATCTTCCTTTGTTTTAAGCAGAACAAAGAAATGTATACAGGTTTGTAAAAATCCGAGGGTGAGTACATGATGATCGAATTTTCAGTTTTGGGTGAACTATCCCTTAAAATGTAAATGCATTTTTAATGTCAATAGATTCATGTTTATGTGATCATTTATCCTTCAAATTTACATTGCAGAAAAATATTAATTTGCCACCAACATGTAACAAGCGTTTGAGGTTTTTTACCACATGGTCACCGCATAATTTTCATATGGCCATGTGAGTTCATATGTAGATGCAATGGCTTTACTTTTATTAAAAAATAAAATGATGTGATTTGATGGTTTAACTTTTATTTAATTTAAAAATGTGGAAATGAATTAAAAAAACAATTAGAGGCCAACTTTTGACAAGTAGAGGAAGATTGGTAAAAGTCTAAAAAGGATAAATTATTCACCCTCGTCCGATTATGTTTATATGATGTGAGTATGAGTAAATAATAAAAGAAAGTTCACCAAAATGAGCTGTTAAAGTTATGCTCTTAAAGTGATAGTTCACTCAAAAATGAAAATGATGTCATGTCATTTCAAACCTGTATGACTTTCTTCTACACAACACAAGAGGATATTTTGAATAATGTTGTGAAACCAAACAGTGAAGGCAACCATTCACTTACTTTGGCTTAATCGAAGTGAATGGGCACCATCGCTGTTCGGTTACCAACTTTCTTCAGAATATCTTCTTTTGTGTTCTGCGGATGAAAGAAAACAAAAATGTTTCAAAATGATTAGAGGGTGAGTAAATGATGACAGAATTTTTTTATTCCCTATAAATATAAAAAATCATTTGGTTGGCTACTTTCCATGTGTGGACTACTTCTACATTATTCCACAATGTCACAAATTTCTGTTATCTGGCTTTACCATTTTTTTGTGTTTGTAGCTGAGATGGCACGAAGCTTCTTCATTCAGTCTGGGCTTCCTCAGACTGTGCTAGCTGAGATCTGGTAAGCATTCATTACTGATCTGGCAGTATTTGTTCAAAACAAAAATGGAACCCTGATGAAAGTCATATAGTTGTTCTAACAGTTGCCTGTGTTTTGTGTGGTAGGTCTCTGGCTGATATGAATAAAGATGGTAAGATGGACCGGCTGGAGTTTTCTATAGCCATGAAGTTGATCAAGATGAAACTGCAAGGACAGAATCTTCCAACAGCTCTGCCCATCATCATGAAGCAGCCCCCTGTGCCAGCTCCAACCATGCCAGTAACACCTCTTGGTACGCTGCCAGCATACACAATAATCTGTAGGGTCGTGATCTGAGATGGCATTCGTTATTATTACGCAGAATCGCTGTAGCGTTGTGACCGAAATGGTCATCTGTACACAGCTGATTATAGTCATTTGTGATAAGTGCTAATGTAATAGTTACTGGTGCTTGGCTAAGGCGTGCTGTTGGATATCAAAGTGAAAAAGCGTAGTTTTTTCCCCTAGAAAAACATAATGCGGTGAAAACTTGTGTGTAGAGATTAAACAGACTTAAAGGACCAAAAGCGGCCTGATTTAGTTCAGTTGGTCAGAGAGGATGGAAAAGGGTGATGTATGAACAAAATGGCCCTTGGTTCAAGAAATCTTGAATAAGTTCGTTTTAAGCTTCTTCCTCACTTGCTAGGAAACATGGTTCTGCAGGCGGACAGCAGGTGCACAGCTTGATCGCAATATGAAGCAGGTGGCTTTAACCACGACCTTCAAAATGTATGAGAGAGAAACAAACGTGTCTGCAGGCTGTCAAATTTATCACATTTAATATTTGTAAACATAAAATTGTGCTCTACATTAAAATGATTGTTTCCACTAAAAGAAGAAACAGTTTAAAACCAAAAAGCATTTTGTGGCTTCTCAGATGCTCCAAGAGTCCAGATGTATCAAAAGATGTATAAAATTATCTCTTTTTGCTTTGCAGGTATGGGAACAATGCCAAACCTGCCCATGATGCCCAACGTTCCTATTCTGGCGTCTACACCAATGAGCTCCAACCTGACCACTAGGAGCCCCATGCAAGGCATGAGTACTATGATGGGCATAGGACTGTCGGTTCCGGTGATGCCTACCATCAGCACTCCAGCACTGCCAAACGGGCCTATCGCCATTCTACAACCGACTCCTATGTCTCTCAACTCAAGTAAGAGATATTGGAACATCTACACACCTGTCAAATCTTCGGGGCATTTTTTGAGCATATGAAGCCATTTTTGGGGGTTTTGCGTATAAGAGGTAATTTATATGCTAGCATTGCTTAGATATTGACCAAGTTCTCTTTGCACATATACACATTAAATATGAATTCTGTGGTCTTTCTATTCATGGGAAATGGGCCAAAAACACGAACACCTCATCTTGCACTAAACAGATTTGAGTCCTATCAATTGACCCTCTTTGATACCACTTGCAATGGCTGACAATTATTAAAAATTGATATGTGCCATGCAAATTATATGTTTAAACTAAATTATTTAAAAAAAGAATTAATTTAATGAATAAATTAAATTAATAGTTCTTCAAACCTCAGTTTATAGATTTTTTTTAGTTTTTGACAGATTCAGTGCATCAGGTCTTATGATGATCAACTCAAGTACTTGATTTAGATTAGTGTTAAATAGCATAATGATATATGTATATTAGCATAATGGTATAGATGGTATAGATATATATATTGATATACGTGTTGTATATATATACGTCAATAGTAAGATTGTTGAGCTACTGTTAAATCCTCTAAAACATGGCTTTAGTTTGCTTGTGGTATTTTATTTCATTATTCTGAACACCGCACCGGCTATGTTTTTAATAGATATGTTTATTTGCCTTTCTCCATAGCTCTCCCTCTGTCAAGTTCATTTTCTTCCTCTGCACTGGGCTTCTCGGCCCCTCCCATCAACACTACCCCATCCCTGCTGGACCTGGGCTCGAGCAGGTGAGGAACACTGTGCAGTATCTTTATGCATCTCGTAACCTGTCATTTAGTCATTACACAGTACTGTCTGAACAGAAGAGCTGTCCACACACAAATTCACAGACTCCTGTGATCCTCTGTTTACAGCTCAAACTCCTCCCCCTCCATATCATTGGCCAGCAACTCTCCTAAGGCCGGCCCCTCTGATTGGGCCGTCCCACATGCGTCAAGGCTCAAGTACAGGCAGCTGTTCAATGGCCTGGACAAGCAAATGAGTGGTTATCTAACAGGTACTTAGAATTATTGTGGAAATAAACCAACAACGTGCTAATAAAAAAAGTTATTCTTAAGGGGCTAGTTTACAAAGAATAAAAGCTTTGGAAGATTTTAATGACACAGTTTTGACACTATTAAAGTGATAGTTGACAAAAATTGAAAATTCTGTCATCATGTACTCACTCTCTTGTCATTTCAAATTTGTACGCCGTTCTTCCTTTTTTCAGAACACAATCAAGATATTTTGAAGAATTTTGGTAGCAAAACAACGGCGGCACCCATTCACATCTATTTTACAGACACAAAATCAATGCAAGACGTTGGGTACCGCCACAGTTCTGTTACCAGCATTCTTCAAAATATCATCTTTTGTGTTCTGCAGAATAAGCTTTTCACTTACTGTTACTCCTGTGTATATGGTTAAGTGACAACAAAGGGATTTGATTTTGATTTGCTTTAAATAAAGAAAGTCATGCAGATTTGAAATGATGACGAGAGGGTCATTTCAAATCTGAAAATTCACATGATGACAGAATTTTCATTTTTGGGCAAACTATCACTTTAATAGTGTCAAAACTGTGTCATTAAAATCTTCCAAAAGATTTAACTGCTGCTAGATTTGTGTGGTTTCTCTACAAGGTCCCTGCGGATAAGATTTTCAAAAATCCTTTGTTTGTTGTTTTTGTGTTGAATCCTGGCGTTAATAGTAATGAAGTCACAATCCATGCTTGCAGTTGGTTCGTCAAGGGTTGACTGAGATCACTCGCATAGTTCAAACATGACACATCTACTAAAGAATTTCAAGAATGAGATTGTGCCAAAGAGTTTACAGGGTTCATATGTTGTTTAAATTCAAGCCTACACCTGCATATACCTTGAGTGTTAGCATGACATCATTTTAGAAGGTTCTTCTTTGTGTCTGAATAGTTTCGAAGACGATGTTTTGATCAGATCGCTGTCAGTGACATTAGAAATATCAGCCAGCTCCAGTCTGACCAGTTATGTAAGCATTGCAAAGGTTCACCTGGCTGGTTGTTATAAAAAGGGTTCCAGTCAGAGCCAATAGCCTTGTGGTTAGTGCTCAGACATATGGAGCTGTTGCACTCCGGGCGACCCGAGTTCGACGCCCAGCTCGTGGTCCTTTCCAGATCCCACCCCCCCCCTCACCCACTTCGTTTCCTGTCCTCTCACTGTAACTGTGCTATAAATAATGGCTAAAAACGCCAAAAATGAATCTTTAATAAGTATAATGTTCTTAAATAAATAAAAAATCTGCAGTTTTATGGAAACCTTATTCTAAGGAGGAATTTGCTCATGAATATTCTAATTTGGGATGCATATTTTTCTTTTAATCTCTGTTTTAACTTCCACAGGCCCTCAAGTGAGAAATGCAATGGCTACAACATTGCTTACTCAGACCCAGCTGGCTACCATATGGTAAGAATTTGCCCTCCCTGAATATTTGAACGAAGTATGTTATGAAAAGAAATTTCACTCACAGGGATTAAAAATATATTTAGTTTTCAGAAAACTGTGCACTTCATGTGTGCATATAGTGATGTAAGACAGGTAAAAAAGGATAAAGAATACATCACTTTTGCTGGTTGCCCATTTTTTGTGTGCTTTTGTCAGGAATCTTGCTGATGTTGACAACGACGGTAAACTGAAAGCTGACGAGTTTATTTTGGCTATGCATCTGGTAGACGTGGCTAAAACGGGACAGCCATTACCTTTGGCGCTCCCTTTAGATTTGGTGCCCCCATCATTAAGGTACCGCTGTCTGATTGGCTTTACATTATAAATCAAACATTGATAATGCTGTAAAGATGTCTGATTGTCAAATACATTTTGATTTAGTGTCTGATAATATGTATTGCTCTTTGTCCATGGGAATTATTAGGGGGAAGGTTGGCGACTCTGTTAATGGAACCACTCCCTCTATCTACGCTGTTCTAGCTGAAGACCTCTATGAGACTGAGCCTGCACAGAAATCAAGGAACAATTGTAGGGCCCCACCTATCATTATATAATACAAACATCTATGACTCAGTTATTTAACTTAAACGCCTCCCACCTTTACACAACTTTTCAAAGGCTTCACAAGTGCCTTATTATGGTAGGCAGTGTTAATCCTAGCATATTTAAATAAATAAATAAAATGAGGAAAATGATAGCCAGATTAAAAATTTCATTATACATAACTGCGCGCGCAATATGTGGCAAAATGAAATATAAATAAAATGATTTTATTGAATTTTTTTCACTGTCAAATTGATGAGCAGGGGTGCACATAAGTTTTTCTATCTGGCTCTCAAGAGAGCACGTGGAGATTTCGGTTTGGTGCTCACATAGTGTCACAAATTTTATTTTCCTATTAAAAATAAAGTAAAAAGGTAGTTCCTTTTTAATTTACTATAAACAAAATAATAAAGTGGAAAAATACTATATTTATATTATTTTAAAGTACACTTTAAATACAATGATAATGTATTTCTTCTTGTTTTTCTTTTAACATGAATAAATATTCATTTTCAACACCAAATTTGAAACCTAAAATGACAACCTTTTTGGTTTTGCCAGGTTAGTGGTAAGTGCACATGCGAGACACCGAGACTTGCGGTGCAGAGTATGGATTTTAACAGAGATATCAGTAGTTTTGACAGCATTCAGTTCAAACGGAAATCTTATCCAATAGTACATTTAATCAATCTAAAACAGTGATTGTGCATCAAATGTTTCAACCTTGTCAGTACGCAAACGAGCGGTCTAAACTTATTTACAGAGCGCATTTTTAATTTTGGTCGCGCACTTATGTGCATCCCTGTGGATGAGTATCTGCACTACTGAGAACGCCCGCAAAAAAATCATATCCGTTTATGCCGTGGGAAAAACAAATCAATCGACTGAAATTGTGTAGACCTTGTTTACGCAATTGGTCTTGGCTCTTTGAAATGATTACGACTGACATGTGCTTGGTGCAATAACTAAAAGTTGCTGTGTGGTGTTCTGCATCTGTGAATAGTTAAAAGACATCTGAACAGACAAACAAAGAAAGAATTGGAGAGCCCTGCATCTTATAGCATGCCCAGAACTATGCCGGTGCGCCATTGTCCCCACTCCCCCGCTGGCTTTTCACATTTGCCTTTTCATATTGGCAGTCTTCCCTTAAGATTTTAGTGAAAATGAAATGTCAAATCACCAATTTCATTTTCTTTTTCAATCTGACATTCAATGTTAAAATAAAAATAAAATCATTTTATTTTTAATTTTAATTTTGGCACATATTGTGCACGCATATATGTATAATGGAATTGTTAATCTGGTTTTAATTTTCCTCATTTCATGCATTTGTTTCAATTCGCCAGTATTTGTCTTCCATACCTGCTATTTAGACTGAGGTAGTGTAATTGCTTGATGTGGTTAAATACATTTTAGTAAATATTCTCTTGTTTGGCATCATTCGTGAAACATTCGTAAATAAATGAGTAAATGAAAGAGGAAAAAACTAAAGAAGGACAGGGTGAAATATCATTAAGATACATAGTGCATGAAAACACAGTGTCATCGGTTTGTCTTAAAGATTACAGGATGTTTGAATATTTTAAACACCATTTACACGTGGTAGGGAGCAGGTGTAATTTTCCTTTGTACCTTCTAACATTTTGAAAATACGAACATTTTCATGAATCCGAAAATTTACGTCAGAACGATTTAACGAAAGATTTAGATAAAAATTAGTTCTGCTCGTGTTTCATGAATGAGGCCCATTGTGTGCTTGCAGACTGTGATTGCACACTACTGATTTGTAACCCTGTGCTATCCCTCCCACTCACCCAGTTTTGGATATATTACTAACACTTAAAACCGATCAGACTGGTTTCGTCTAATCCTGTAAGATTGTGTTATATTCTATATTTTTTAATCATTCATACCACTGTTATAAAGACAATTTTTACTTTTTTTACTTATTACTTACAGAAGTGTAACGTCGCTTTATTACTGATTGCTTTTATATTTTGTAACATAATTAATTTGTGTCTTAAAGGGATATGTAATCCCAAAATGAAAAATCTTTTCTCATTTGTTCACCCTCATGTCATTTTAAACATGTATGATTTTCTTTCTTCTGCACAACACAAAAAAGATATTTTAAAGAATGTTAGGTACCAAACAACATTGGCCCCCATTGACTTCCATTGAATGGACACAAAACCACTGTGACATTTCTCAAAATATCGTCTTTTCTGTTCCACAGAGCAATGAATCATAAACAGATATCATATGCCAGAACAAATGATTGCAGATTTTTGATTATTTTGAATTATCACTTTAAGTGATAATTAAAGCTGTTATCTTATCTTAAAGTGATAGCTTAAGGTATCACTTTAAGATAGCTTTCCTGTAGCTCAGTGGTAGGAGCATTGCGTTAACAATGCAAGGTTGTGGGTTCGATCCCAGGGGATTGCAAATACCTATGTAAAATGTGTAGGATAAAGCAATGAAAGTCGCTTTGGATAAAAGCGTCTGCCAAATGCCTAAATGTAAATGTAAGTGTCTCGTACATTCTGGTGTGCCAAAAGCAGGTGTAGTAATTGTAATGAATTGTGCATGCGCTCCTTATCCAGTGACCTTTGAGGATAAGTTCAAGCAGAACCTGGAGCTAGGAAAGGCAGAGCTGGAGAAGCGTCGACAGGCCCTGCTAGAGCAGCAGCGCCGGGAGGAGGAGAGGAGAGCCCAGAAGGCCAGAGAAGAATTGGAGAGGAGAGAAAGGGAGGCGAGGGAGCTGGAGCTGAAGAGGAAGAGAGAGGAGGAGGAGAGGCTGGAGAGACAGAGAGAGCTGCAGAGACAACAAGAAGAGGAGAGACTCCGAGATTTAGAGAGGAAAGAGGTGAATATACCATTATCGGTCTTCAAAGGACATTTGAGAACATTTATACATTTATTCTAATACTGGGCTTCAAATCCATTAAGGACCCATTAGCTCCTATAGAGGGAAAACGCAGGCGACAAATAATTTTTTTAAGAGCCACATAACATGAAGTAAAATTTTTAAAGGAAGTACTTTGTTATCATGTTGTGTATACATCTGTCCTCATAGGTTTTGCTCAAATAAAGGTTTTTTTCCTCATAAGCAAGGCCAAACCGAATCTACAGACTTTTCATTTAATTCTGCAGAATTCCGCGGAATGGTATCAAATATGTTTACATTTCTCCAAAAATATAAATTTGTAAATGTGGTCAAATAGTCTTAAAATGCTGCCTGTCTTTTCTATATATTTTGATGCAGTTGATAGCAGATTTGGTTCTGCTTATTTAAAAAGAGCTAGAGAAGCTTTGTTATTGATTGATGCTAAGACGACTGTTAAAACTCTGTCAATTTTTTTATCTGAAATCATTTGAACAAACATAAGAGGTGCACGTCAGGGCCATATTAATATATGCTGTATGTAAGAGTAAACATTGTCTTGTTTATAGAGTTTAAAGCATAAAAACGGGTTGTGTTAGTAAGTTATTATGTTGTTTATAGTTTGCAATAATGAAATTTTTCTGCATGTTCACAACACAATGTAAAGATAACTTAACAAGAGAAATTGCATGTTGTTTTTCCTCATTTTGAATGGATTTGAAATGATCTAGTGGTGTCTCAAGTAATAGACGGATAGATTAGGTCCCCATAACTTTTCCGTGGATAGTTTCATTTTGAACATCTTAAATTTCACAATGTTCGTCCTCCGGCTCATTAAAGCAACACTAGAGAACTTTTGCTTATGGTTCTCTCATGTGGTTGATAAGCGCAATTGTCTGTTATCAGTGTTGTTAATACTGTCACTGTATAAGCTTCCCCGTGGGCAGCGCAATTCACGTGAATATCTTGACTAAGCAGAAACCGCTGTCACATCATGTCACTTCATAAACTCTGCATGTACTAAAGAACTATTTTGGTTCCTGCGGGGTTTAGTAATGCGCTATACTAATAGGTCAAACTAGATTCTGAGGTGGCAGCTGGTTGTTGGCCGTTAGCGCATAGCGTGATAGCTACATAGCAGCTAACAGGCTAACATTAGCTACGTGGCACATTTGCAGTCACCCAAAACACACGCATGGACATGAAATGTAAGTAACCAACAAATTCATCCTCTGTAGTTATATTTTCAGAAACACACTCACGACCGGGCATGTGATTTGTGTGTTATAGGTGCAATCACTAACTTACACTCAACTCGCTATGGGAATAGTGCCTAGCATAGTAACTAAAGAGACCAATAACATTAGAATATGTGCATGAATTAAGGAATCCGCAACTTTTGACATATTTTTATAAAATATTTATTGTCGTTTGGTAGTCATCGTTTACAAGCATAACACTGAGTTCCTGACGAGGGACGATCATGCTACGTAAGCTATTACATTTAAGCATTTGGCAGACGCTTTTATCCAAAGCGACTTACATTGCTTTATCCTATACATTTTACATAGGTATTTGCAATCCCCTGGGATCGAACCTACAACCTTGCGTTGTTAACGCAATGCTCTTACCACTGAGCTAAAGGAAAGCTGTACCTTATGTCTGGTCTTCCTTACTGTTATAAATTAACGTTAGTGCTCCAATAAACAACCTCAGCATATCCTAATAAGTAGGAAGCTCAAAAACACTGAGCAGTAAGCAAAAGGTACATATAAGACTTTCAAATTCAGTAGCAGGAAGGTTAGGTCTCCAGTTTGCAACCCGTTGCCTCTTGCAGCTCGTCCCACCTAGTCTAAGTCCGTCAGATATTGATTCGTGTTCGGTCTCGTGTCCGATCACTTTCTCTCTTTTCCTCATTGTTTTTTTTGCTGTCTCTGCCATGGCGATGGTTTGGAACTAGATTGTTTAGTCTTATTGTTAGCTGTTGGCTAATTTCACCCAGGCTACGAGTAAAACGTTAAGAAGTAAAGCAGGTGATTGGCGGGGCTAGCTACTCCCACCCCAAAGTAACAAGTGTGATTTCAGCCGGTAGAGGGCTGCTTAGGTAGCAACGGCAGTAAAATTAGTCAAGTTAAGAGTTGTCCTACCACTATCATTTTAGTGAGATTATTTTATGGTCGAAAAACTCCCTATTGTTGCTTTACAATCTGTCACAGAGTGTGGACAAAACAGAGAAAAGAATGATGAGCATGCGGGAAAAAGCCCAGCTGCTGGTGTAATCGGCAGTCGCACCGCTTCTGCTACGAGGCATGGGAGTCAGGCGCTCTTACGAGGAAAGAATGCAGCCTCTATAGTGTTTGACACGACTTGCTAGAGCACTTCATAGGCACGGGAAGCGAGGCATATCTGCGCAGCTCTCTCTCTCTTTGGCATTCGGTACACTGGCTTTCATTTTTTAAGTGCGCCGCTTCCGTTGGAAACACTTTCGTAAACAAATCTTTCTGCTGGCGAATCTTTCTGCTGGCAAATGTGCCCGTCAGACGCCATGTGTAAAAAAAAATTACACAAGTATGTAAAATGAATAAATGTCAGCTGCAGAAGATGATACAAGATTCAGGTTAAGTAGAGCTTCCACTGACCTCAGCTGTGATGGTCCTCACAGGCAGCGAAAAAGGAGCTGGAGCATCAGCGTCAGCTTGAGTGGGAGCGGAGGAGAAAACAGGAGCTCCAGAAACAGAAGACTGAGGATCAGGAGGAGATCATCAAGCTCAGGGCCAAAAAGAGGAGTCTGGAGATGGAGCTGGAAGCTGTGGTGAGACCTCTGGGATGACATCATGGTGGGAAAACATAGTTGTCTCTGTAATAAGTGTGATTTTAAGATTTACATTTTACCGTTAGGGCAACAAGCAGAGACAGATCTCTGACAAGCTCCGAGATGCTCAAGGCAAAAAGAGAATTCAGAAAAATGAGTTGGACATGATCAACCAGAAAAGAGACTCTTGCATTACGGACATCACCTCCCTACAGTTGCAGTTGGAGGTCTGACCAACCCACATGCACACACATACTTCTCCAATTTCTGAAAATGGACAATTTAAATTGGGAAGGCCGTTCCTCGGAATATAAAAGTTATTTTCAACGATCTTGTATTTGGTTTTTGCAGGAATTCAAGAGAAAGTTGGGACTGTCAACCAGCGAGCAACAGAAATTAAGCGAAAGACTCCGCAATCTGAGTCTTAACAACCTGCCCAGTATGTCTATATAAATATGATTTTTTTTCTATGTTGTGCATGCTATTATAAGAGCACCAACCAGATTCTTTTTTTCTGCCGTAGCTGTGACTGTTAATACTTTTAAGAGGAATGTGGAAGAGAAGGATCTTACTTGTCGAAAGCTTAAAGAACAATTTACTGTCTTGGAGACGGAAACCGCAGCAAAATTAGCAGACATGGATCAGTATAAGAAAGAAATCCAGGTAACGCTTTATATAACTCAACTATCGCTATTAATTCATGTGAACCAATCAGAACAGAGCAAACTGACTCTTGCGGAGCGCAAACTCAACCACAGGACTTAAAGGGACAGTTCTCCCAAACATGAAAATTCTGTTATCATTTACTCACCCTCAAGTTGTTCCAACACTTTCTTTGTTCTGTTGAGCACAAACAAAGATATTTTGAAGAATTTAGGAAAGCAAACAGTTCTGGGGTACAATTGACTACTATTTTAATTTTCTTTCCTACATTCTTCAAAAATCTTTGTTTATGCTCGACAGAAGAAAGAAATTTATACAGACTTGGAACAACTTGAGGGTGAGTATATAGCAATTTTTCCTACTGAGGATGTCAATGGTAGCCCAGAATTCTTTAGTTACAAGCATTCCTCCAAATATCTTTCATCATAACAAAGACATTTATACAGATTTGGAACATCTCGAGGGTGAGTAAATGAAGACGGAAGTTTTAGTTTTGGGTGAACTGTCCCGTAAAGTCATATTACAGTAGCAATGTGGATCATTTCGTAGCTGTTGTGGTTTAGCATTTCACTGTAGCCAATCTTAACCATTCACTGCTAAGAGCATATAGACTGCTTCACATGACACTAATGCAAATAACCCCTATGCTTTTGTCCCTGTGTCTTTATCACTAGCTGTAGAGCTTTTCTGTCTGTCTGTCTACTTGTCTGTCTCTCCCTGGCTTTCGCTGCAGTTTGAGGAAATGGATGACTGCATGCTTAAAGGCCTGCTCTCTTTACTCAGTTGCCTCAGCAATCTCTTCTTCCTTCTGAAGGTTGCAAATCTCTTTCTTTTCTTAATCTCTCAGCTTCAATCTTTTGAAAGTGTCTTTCTATACTCTTGTTATATAATGTGGTATCTTTAACATGTGTACTGCATCTGTGGCATGACTGTCATTTGTCATATGGTAATATCGACCCTGTAAATCAAACAGGAAAGCATTTAAAAGTTGTTCAAATTGATTCCCACTATTAAAGTGATAGTTTACTTTGTTGACACAAAAGAAGTCAATGGGTTCGGTTACCAACATTCTTCAAAATATCTTCTTTTGTGCTCTGTGGAAGATCTAAAGTAATACATTTTCGAAATAATGAGGGCGTGTGGTTTGGAGGGAGTATGATTTTCATATTCGGGTAAACTATCCCTGTAGTGAAAATTCTTTGTGAAAAAAGAGGATGAAGTTTTTTTTTTGCAAATGTACTGCATGCTACAGGTCTACAGGGCTTTATGAACACGATCGTAGTGATACTTGCTTGTTTCTTCCTGGTATCTTGCGAAAGTTATCAAGATTTTAATTTAGCAAGTCATGACATTGAGATGTGATTTAAACGCACATGGCTGGTAAGGAATTCAAAAATGGTCTTATTCTAAAGTGTGATGTTTAAGAAAATGACAGGTATGCTTTTGAAATAAGCATATTTTTAATATTTATTTTCTTGTTACTTAGAGGTGCTGTTTGCATCTTTGCTTTGTGTATATGTAGGTTGTCAACTTAGGGATATCTTGTTATTATTTATCAGGATCTTCGAGAGAGTCAGAGGATGCAACAGTCTGCTTTGGAAAAACTGCGTGCCATCAAGGAAGACAAAATCAGAGAGCTGAAGAAACGCCAGCAGGAGGAACTGCAAAAGAGAAGGAAAGAGGAAGAGGAGCAGAGGTTTGAAAATTTTACTTACAGTATCCAAAAGTTTCAGGAGCGTGGTATTGTAAATATGAACTTCCGGTGAAGCGTCGGAAGTAGTGTATTACACTTTGAACAACTTATTCTAATGACAGGGAATGAGACTGTGTTTCATAATTTAAATTGTAATACTGTTGTTTTCATATGGTAGTCCATAAAAAAAAAATCGAAACTGATGACTAACGCCTGCTGTTTGTGGCTGCACTTACAAACAGGCGAAGCTTATTTCACTTGGTAAAAAAAGAGCACTTCACACACAGATCTCAAGTTAAGATGGAATGCTACTGTCAGGAACTGTACAGTTTTAAAAAGACGAACTTCAAAATGTGTACCGCTTATCTCTAGCAAATAGTTGACGAACATTAAACATCTCGGAGACTGAATGTGCTCACAGCTTAAAGAGAGATTAATAATTCATATATAATAGGTAATATATTCATGTGATCATCAAATAAAAACATGAGACCGTAAACTGGATTTACAAGGATTCTAATAAAGCAATAAGCCCCAGGAAGCAGTGGGTTACAGTGCATTTTATAATAGCTAAGGGCATTGAAGTGGCACGACATGAAGCGGACAACAACTAAATCAATAAAGTTGCTAAATATCAGCTTTCAAGTTTTAAAATCATCTCCACATTCCTCTATAAAGTTAATGTATTATGGCTCCTGTATGACATATCGCTTGTTGCTCCCTAACTCTTTGTAAGTCGCTTTGGATAAAAGCGTCTGCTAAATGACTAAATGTAGTGGACAGTATAGTCATGTAGTTTATAAGTGCTGTCAGTGTCTTAAGTTCACATTCTGCTATAAATGATTGACTTGAAATATGATAGAATTGCGTTTGTTTACATTGAACCGGAAGTTTCTCCAATCTTTAGCCCAAAGCGTTATGGGACGTAGAAAACTTGTGGATACTTGCGAATAACATTTAAAACCTGTCCAACATTGTAGCTTTTATTACCAATGCTTCTCATTTCAGGCGTATCAAACTAGAGAAGGAGCGACAGTGGCAGGAGAAATTGCAGCGTGATGAAGAAGAGAGACAGAGAAAACTACAGGAGGAGAGAGAGGCCAAACTTCGTGTGGAGGAGGAACAGGAAAGACAGGCTCGTTTACAGGCTGCAAAAGAACAGACCGAGCGGGAACGTAAAGCCAGAGAACAGGAAGAGAGGAGACGCAGAGAGGAGGACGAAAGAAGAGAACAAGAGAGGAAACGATTTGATGAGAAAAGGAGGCTTGAGGAGGAGGAAGAGCGCAGGCGAAGAGATGAAGAGAGAAGGAAATTGGAGGAGGAGAGGAGAAAACTAGAGGAGGAACGAAGGAAATTGGAGGAGGAGAGAAAACGGCAGGAGGGGATGAGATTAGAGGAGGAGCGAAAACGAGAGGAGGAGCGGAGGAGAAAAGAGGAAGATAGACGGGAAGAGGAAAGAAGAAGGGAGCGGGAGGAGGAAGAGAGGAGGCGACAACGTGCACAAGTGGCAGCCATGAGAGACGCAGACGAAAGAAAGAAACTAGAAGAAGAGAGGAGGAGAAAGGAGGAGGAGGAGAAGAAGAGAAGCCAGGAGGATGAGAAGAAGAGAAGGCAGGAAGGAGAGGATAAGAGGCGTCGGGAAGAGGAACAAAGGAAACAGGATGAGGAGAGGAAGAGGAAACAGCAGGAGGAAGAAGCAGCAGCCGCACAGCTGAGAGACGATAAACAGAACAAGAGGAACTCTGTTAAAACGGATATTGTCACCGCTCTTTTGCGCGGCCTGGCGGAGAGGAAAGGTAAAGAGAGAAGAAATTAACAGAATTAGTAAAAGAATTAAACAATTTTTTTATATTTACGCGATTTGCGATGACAGGCACCAGACAGCCGCTTGGAACACAGCACAGAAGATCAGCTGCACTGACTACATTTAAAGCTCTGTACCCCTTCACAGCCAGAAATGATGAAGAGCTCTCCTTTGAAACTGATGACCTGATTGAGGTCAGTTTTACTGTCGATGTCACAAGGTCATATTTATCAAATATATATTATTACATTATCCGGTTTATTATAGAGTATTTTGGGTGTAACATTTTACAGAGAATATTGTTATACATAGTTTATATACATTTGATTATATTAGTATAATATTTTAGATGTAAAAGAACATAAAATAAATAAATAAAATGCATTAAATAAATAAAAAGATAAATAAAATAGTCTAAAATAGAAAAAGAATGCTGTCAACACAATAAATCGTGTGTGAGTGTAATATATATTATGTATAAATGTAATTATATATTATACATATACCTTAAATATATTCATATATGTTTGTGTATTCATATATAGAAAAGTACATTCCACAAAACAGACAAAAGGTATTTATTGTACAAAACTATGTGTTAAAAAAGGAAATGCATAAGAGAACAGAAAAAAAAACATAAGGCATACATTTACTACAATTTTATAGAAACTACCTTATACGAAAGAAGTTTGTTAGGGGTTTGTGGGAGTATTTAGTGTTTATAGTTTATAGGTTTACAGTAACACCATGTCTACACCGAACGCGATGGGCGCGACAAACCCATTGAGAACAAGCAGGTTGTCATGTCGGGTCTGACGCATCCAGTGTAGACACGGTGTAAGAATGAATTGCTTAACGGGTTGTGTGCTTGTTTAGGTGGATGAGAGCGTAGAGAGAGAGCAAGGCTGGCTGTACGGCAGTCGCCAGGGGAAGATGGGCTGGTTCCCTGAGAGCTACGTGGAGAGGCTGACCAAATCTGAGGCTCCGCCCACAGCCAAACAAGCCCTGAAGCCACAGGTCTCCATCTCCACCAGGTGCAGTCTCCAAACTAAATACCTCATTCTGTTTGCTGTACATCTGTATCAATCATTTGCATGCACAATTCCCCCCAAAACATCACAGACAAAGCGCCTGTGGGGACAGAACCATCTCTGAAAACATTCACAGCTATAAACTTTCTAACAAAAAACTTTTCACTCAAATGCGTTCAATGTGTTCTCGGTAAATAGTTTGTTCACACCTACTGCTTCCAGGAGCGGTCAGGCTTGTTGTTTAAAGCATGATATTTTTTATGCATTTGATTCAAAGAAATTGTTTGCCAGACAAACAATTAAAAACAGTAGTGAATGGTTTACAATTTTGTCATACGTGAATATACAATATCTGGAATGTTCTAAAAACGCTTCTCCACCAGCAAACTGAGTGACGGTTTTGTGCCAAGCGCATCGCGGCTAAACTCCGCCTTCACTCCCACCCAGGCATCAGGCTCCGCCTCCTCCAGCCACCTTCAGGTATGCAGGATTCCTCCAGCGCTCAGGGTTTCAATATCCACGTTGTGTTTTGTTCCTAATTGCATTAAGGTTGATGTTCTTTGTGTTTTAGGTGGTAGGAAATGTTCAAGCTCGGGCTTTGTGCTCTTGGACTGCAAAGACAGACAGCCATCTCAACTTCTCCAAAGATGATGTCATCACTGTTCTGGAGCAGCAAGAGAACTGGTGGTTGGGAGAACTCAACGGGGTTCAGGGGTGGTTTCCCAAAACCTATGTAACGGTGTTGAGCGGCGGTGATGCGTCAGCAGAGTAAATAATACACACAACTACAATAATCGTTTGTCTTTTTCGACGATAGATTGAGTTTGTAGCTGTGAATGTTACATGTACTTTGTTTGTGGAAAGTGTCAATGTGAAGTGGTATCTTCAAACTAAATCAAATTATTCTTGTTCTGTTTTCAAAAGAAATCAACAACGTTGATTTGCTTTTTCGCCTTTGATTTGTGTCACTTTTTTTCTTATTGTCTTGGTTGTAAATTAGCATATATATCTGTTTGTAACATATGATTAGTGGTGACGGATTTTATAGTATTTTTGTGTTGTGGTGCATGACGTGGGAATTCTTCTTTTGTAGTTATAACGATGCATCAGATACTACAGATGGATCCACCTATGAAGGTAAAACATATTTTTACATTTGCATTCCTGAATGAACCATTCTACAAATACACAGTACACATCAGCATCCAGTTGAATTTTCTTTATCATTTGAATGTGGATCTTGTTTTCAGAGTATGTGGCACTGTATACGTATGAGAGTCCTGAGCCTAGTGATCTGACCTTCTCTGAGGGAGACACCATCCTGGTGGCGGAGAGAGAGGGCGAGTGGTGGAAAGGGAGCATCGGAGACCGATCGGGTGTCTTCCCCTCCAATTACGTCAAGCCAAAGGAGACTGATGTAATTTATTTTTGCTTATATGCGGTTCCATTTAATGTTATATTTTAAGCCTTAAGTGCTGATATGGCATTAAAAAATAAATAAATAACTTGACATTTTAACTAGAAAAACATGATTTAATGAAAACAGATGCTTGCATATTGTCTGTTGTTTTTGTGTTGTGATGCTACAACTGTTTGATTTCTCATTAGACTTCAAGTCTCTCTGGTAAATCTGGAGCACTGGGGAAGAAGCCAGGTAACTCATGTAAAAGAGCTAAATAATGTAATAATTATATACAATTGTAATGTTATGTACAAAATGATAATTTATATGCAAATGAACGGTTTTCTGTTATGTGTGATTGCAGAAGTGGCCCAGGTGAACACTCCATATTCAGCTACAGGTGCAGAGCAGTTAAATCTGGGCCCTGGTCAGCTTATCCTCATCCTCAACAAGAATCCCTCCGGTTGGTGGCTCGGGGAATTGCAGGTGAGCGAGACCGGTCACTTTAAAGGGGACGTTTTTTACACTTATGTGTGAGAAAACACACACCCGCCAAGTTGATAAATACTGTATAGTTGTTGATATACAGTTAAAATGCCATAGTTTTATCATTCAAGTGATAGTTCACCCAAAAATGAAGAGTGTGTTATTATTTACTCACCCTCTTGTCAATTCAAACCTGTATGACTTATTTTTAGCTGAACACATAGAAGATATTATGAAGAATGTTGCTAACCGCCACCTATTCACTTGCATTGGTTTTGTGTCCATAGCATAAAAGTGTTCTGCGTAAGAAAGAAAGTCATACAGGTTTGAAATGACAAAATGTAAATAAATTGACAGAATTTAAATTTCGGGTGAACTATCACTTTAATATAATGGAGATTTCTAGATAACCCATTTTTGCAGCTTGCACTCTAAAAATGGCTGGGTTATTTTTTAACCCATACCGCTGGGTTGAGTCCGTTGGATTGTTTTGTTGGGTTATTTTTCCACATGTTAAACACTTTTTGGGTAGTTTTAGTTTTCAAGGTGTTGGGTTAAACCCGCTGGGTTAATGTGCTGGGTTGTTTCTGCTCATCGCTGGGTTATTTGAAGAGTCTCGCGCGCTTACCGCCCTGAAGACGTTGAGTGTACTTCGCAACTTTCATTTTTATAAAGAGCAAAGGGGCAAAGTCACTGGCTGGAGCAATTTAAAGCTAAGTTTTTTACATTTTAAGTGAATATTTATTGAAATAAGCATAATTTGTGATGTTTTGCAAGGGCAACAGTGTCTTAACTAACATTAGTGATGTAATTTAGACGACCAGCAACTGTTACCTCAGATCACCATTACATAAATTGACCTCGCATAGTCCTGTGAAGATGCGCGAAAATGCGAATTAATACAATTATTGTGAACCCCATCACATGTAAGCTAAGTTTATAAACTTTAGTGAGAATTTAACAAAATTTGAGTCAAACCGGCGAGTGCCCCGCGAGCGCGGGCAAGCATTCCCGGTTCAGGAACCCCTCTCTCGGTGTCCACTCTGGATATTAAGCGGCCAGTCAATTATGTTGCTCTCTCTGTTTTAAACCAAACATTTCAAGGTTTGTGCATATATTAAAGAAAGACGAGTGTGGTAGCCTGTACTTAATGAGTTGATTTGCTGCACGTGTGGTTTCTTAGTGTATTAAGTGGTGTAATTCATAATGTATTATACATAATTTATATGTCTTTAGTTATTTTTATTAATTGACATTTGTTGCTACATATTGTGGAGTATGTTTATTAGTCATTAGGGTTCGAGCCCGTAGGGCTAGAAACCTATTGTATTTGTTGGTTTTATTAGGGTTCGAGCCCGAAGGGCTAGAAACCTATTGTATTTGTTGGTTTTATTATTATTATTATACTTCTTCCCTAAAACTGATCGGGCAGCCCAAACCGTAAGACCGACAGAGCTGAGACTCTGTCAGATGGTAGTAGTCCTTGTCGCTACTCAGATACACGGAACCAGCCAAATCGACCCATAGGTGGCGCTACAGCGATGACAAACGCGCTTGCGCTTGTTACTCCTAAACCGTTTGTCGCACACCCAAGTGTTTTATATCAGTGTAATCACTGGCTCAAAACTTAAAAAACGTATATCTCCGATTTTATTTCCGTCATTATAGATTTTTCGCTAATTAGCATTTTATGAAAAAAAAAAAAAATGAACTAGTCCCTGGATTTTTGCCCAATCGGAACCAAACCAACGCTGATGAGTTCTGTTGAGTGTAAATGTAAATAATTATTGAAAAAAAGTTGAATTTTCAATTCACGGTTGCTAGGTGGCGCTAAAACGTCCAAACCGGAAGTGGCATATTTAACTAAAGTGGCCATAACTCGTGAACTGTTTGAGATATCTTCATGGGGCTTGGAACATATGTGTAGACCCTCAATCCGGGGTCACAATAAAAAAACTGCGGCGTTTGGCCACTAGATGGCGCTATAATAGGAATCAACTCAAAAATGGCTATAACTAGGCAACTTTTTGCCCGATTGACTTATTATTTGGTATGGTGTGTCTTTGTGTCAAGACCCATGGCTATCAAAAAGGACATTGGCGTATCTCAAAAAACATGGCCGCCATCGGCCAATTAAGTTTGAGCACTCATTACACCGGGTTAACAAAGGCTGATCGAAACGACACTCACTGGGCTTATTCGTCTCATGGTCCTGAAGGTCTGTAAGAAACATGAACTTATTCGGCCACCGGGGGGCGTAATAACGCTTTTGGAGTGCATAAACAACTGTGTATCACGTGACATTTGACATATACCCAAACTATTTATATCATATGATAGGACTCCTTTTTCTGAGCAACTTTGCCTCTAGAACCACTTCTGTCGATCGAACGGTTCGTGAGTTATCGCTGATGATATCAAAAACCTACTTTCGCAAACTAGTCGTTGGTTTTTAAACCGATCGAAACCAAAACAATGCAGATTACTTCCGTGGAACGGGATTGTAAATAATTATTGAAAAAAAGTATAAATATCCTTTCACGGTCGCTTAGGGGCGCCAAAATACAAAAATGGGCGGAGCCCATCACATTTAAATGGCCATAAATCCAGAACGGCTTAACATATCATCATGGGGCTCGGGAAATATGTGTATACCATCAATCCGAGGTCACCTACATGAGAACGTGGCGTTTGGACACTAGGTGGCGCTATAAAAGTAATAATGGCAAAATGTACATGTCTTTTGGTGGCCTAGACAGCTGTGTGTCACGTGACATTTGACTAATACACAAACTATTGATATCAAACGATAGATCTCCTTATTCATAACAACTTTGCCTCTTGAACCATTGATGTCTATCAAATGGTTTGTAAATTATTGGTGATGATGTAAAAAACATACTTTTGCAAACTTGTTAAAGTATTTTCAAGCAATTTCAAAATTTCCACCTCAGTTCATTTCTTTGGACTCTCTAGGTCAATAATCATCAAAAACGTGTTGAGTTTTTTTTAGTTTTGTGACCATAGTAGGGTCCTTTATTATATTAGCGTGAAACAAGTATGCTATAGGTGGCTACTCCTTAATAAACAATCCAACTGACTTGCCATTTAGGACTATTATACATATTATGACACTTAACAAGCATGCAAAATGTGATGCTCATAGGAAGAGGCATTCCTTCATAAGAGTTAAAAAGGTGAAATATCATTCATTTCAATGGCTTTCTTATAGAGTCACCAGATCACAATGCATGTAGCTTTGCTAAAGAAACGATGAATATGTATAGGATAAAGGTGTGTAGTGTGCGTGTGTGTGTGTTTCTGGATATCATTTCCCTCTGTATCATAAGAGTGTGAATGCACTGTATAGTTCTGTGTGTCTTGTGTGATCGAGACTGTGCATGTTTGTGGAATGAAATGTGTCTCACAGGAAGACAGTGTTAGAAATATAATGTATTACACATTAAACGTTGCTGCATATTTACACATCTATAAATATAGCACATGTCTGGCTGGTTTTAAGATGCTGTGTTGATATATATATTCAACACACCTTTATTAGATAAAACCAGTTTAATTGCATGTAAACCCAAATTGCTACTCCGCTAGTCACATGGCAGAAACTCAATGCATTTAGGCATTTAGACATGGTAAACATGACTTCCTGAAGTTCAAACCAAACATCAAAATTGAGAAGAAATGGGATATTTCATGTGAGGTGTGTGTTCCAAAGAAACATAATTGAAATGGCACAGCCTTCTAAAATATTATTGCAGACAATGTCAATGTCCTACTGACCACAATGTATTCATGAATATGAATCAATGTATCCATTTAAAATAGTCCTAGAATTTTTATTCAATATTAATTCTTCAAAACACAAAAGAGGCTATTTTGAAAAATAGGCATTAAATTAACAAAATAGACCTATATCTCTGCAATCGAATGTCATAGAGACAAAGAAGTTGCTTTGTTCTACTCATGGAAAAGTGTATTATAATATGACAGGTGACAAGCTATGCCCATAGCAACTAAACCGATTAGCTTGACAATCATTTACACCGACCTATATCTCTGTAGTTGAATATTGTAGAGACACAGGGGTTCGGTTCCTTTCACTTGTGGTTTAATGTGATATCAATTGGCAGGTGCCATACCACACCCTAGCAACTAAACATTTAACTTAGCAACCATTAAGCTAGACCTCTATCTCTGCAATAGAGCATCGTAGAGACAATGGGGTTGTTTTGCATGACTTGTGGTTTGATGTGTTATTAATTGGCAGGTGCCATTCCACGCCCATAGCAACCAAACGGATTAGCTTAGGAACCTTTTAGCAAGATCTATGTCTCTGCAACTGTATTACACGTTTCTGACATTTTACTTGGTGTGCTAGAGTGTCGTCTGTCGTGGATCTGCTATGGCGCTATTCCTGAGCCTGGCAGACGTGCCTTAGACACCTTGAATCGCTCGAACCCGCTAAATGCTGCTTGCAGCTTTAATTCTTCTTCTTCTTCTTATTATTATTCTGCCATAAAACTGATCGTGCAGCCCAAACCGTAAGGCCGACAAAGATGACACTCGGTCAGATGGTAGTAGTCCTTGTCGCTACTCAGATACACGGAGCCAGCCAAATCGACCCATAGGTGGCGCTACAGCGATGACAAACGCGTTTGCGCTTGTTACTCCTTAACCGTTTGTCGCACACCCAAGTGTCTTATATCAGTGTAATCACTGGCTCCAAACTAAAAAAACGTATATCTCCGATTTCATTTCCGTCATTATAGATTTTTCGCTAATTAGCATTTTATGAAAAAAAAAAAAAATGAACTAGTCCCTGGATTTTTGCCCTATCGGAACCAAACCAACGCTGATTAATTCTTTGGAGTGTGAATATGAATAATTATCAAAAAAAAATTGAATTTTTCATTCACGGCCGTTAGGTGGTGCTAAAACGTCCAAACCGGAAGTGGCAGATTTGGCTAAAACGGCCATAACTCGTGAACTGTTTGAGATATCTTCATGGGGCTTGGAACATATGTGTAGACCCTCAATCCGGGGACACAATAAAAAAACTGCGGCGTTTGGCAACTAGGTGGCGCTATAATTTGAATGAGCTAGAAAATGGCTATAACTAGGCAACAGTTTGCCCGATTGACTTATTATTTGGTATAGTGTGTCTTTGTGTCATGTCCCATGACTATTAAAAAGGACATTGGCGTATCTTAAAAAACATGGCCGCCATTGGCCAATGAAGTTTGAGCACTAATTACACCGGGTTAACGGAGGCTGCTCAAAACGACAGTCGCTGGGCTTATTTGTCTCATGGTCCTGAAGGTCTGTAAGAAACATGAACTTATTCGGCCACCGGGGGGCGTAATAACGCTTTTGGAGTGTATAAACAACTGTGTATCACGTGACATTTGACATATACCCAAACTATTTATATACATGATAGGACGCCTTTTTCTGAGCAACTTTGCCTCTAGAACCGCTTCTGTCGATCGAACGGTTCGTGAGTTATTGCTGATGATGTTAAAAACCTACTTTCGCGAACTAGTCGTTGGTTTTTCGACTTAACGGAACCAAAACAATGCAGATGACTTCTGTGGAAAGTGATTTTAAATAATTATCGAAAGAAAGCAGAAATTTCCTTTCACGGTCGTTTAGGGGCGCCAAAATAAAAAAATGGGCGGAGCCTATCAAATTAAAATGCCCATAAATCCAGAACGGCTTAACATATCATCATGGGCCTCGGAACTTATGTGTAGACCATCACTCTGAGGTCACCTACAAAAGAACATGGCGTTTGGACTCTAGGTGGCGCTATAATAGTAAAAATGGCAAAATGTGCATGTCTTTTTGTGGCCTAGACAACTGTGTGTCACGTGACATTTGACTAATACACAAACTATTGATATCAAACGATAGATCTCCTTATTCATAACAACTTTGCCTCTTGAACCATTGATGTCTATCAAATGGTTTGTGAGTTATTGGTGATGATGTAAAAAACCTACTTTTGCAAACTTGTTTAAGGATTTTCAAGCAATGTCAAAATTTCCACCTCAGTTCATTTCTTTGGACTCTCTAGGTCAATAATCATCAAAAACATGTTGAGTTTTGTTTAGTTTTGTGACCATAACAGGGTCCTTTATTATATTAGCGTGAAACGAGTATGTTATAGGTCGCTACTCCTTAATAAATAATCCAACTGACTTGCCATTTAGTACTATTATACATATTAAGACACTTAACAAGCATGCAAAATGTTATGCTCATAGGAAGAGGCATTCCTTCATAGGAGTCAAAAAGGTGAAATATCATTCATTTCAATGGCTTTCTTATAGAGTCACCAAATCACAATGCATGTAGCTTTGATAAAGGAACGATAAAAGAGTGTGAATGCACCGCATAGTTCTGTGTGTCTTGTGTGATCGAGACTGTGCATGTGTGTGTAATGAAATGTGTCTCACAGGAAGACAGTGTTAGAAATTATATGTATTACACATTAAACGTTGCTGCATATTTAGACATCTATAATTATAGCACATTTCTGGCTGCATTTAAGATAAGTGTTGATATATATAACACACCTTTATTAGGTACACCAGTTTAATTGCATGTTAACCCAAATTGCTACTCAGCCAGTCACATGGCAGCAACTCAATGCATTTAGACATTTAGACATGGTAAACATGACTTCCTGAAGTTCGAACCAAACATCAAAATCAGGAAGAAATGGGATTTGTCATGTGATGTGTGTGTACCAAAGAAACATAATTGAAATGGCAAGGCCTTCTAAAATATTTTTGCAGACAATGTCAATGTCCTACTGACCACAATGTATTCATGAATATGAATCAATGTATCCATTTAAAATGGTCCTAGATTTTTTATTCAATATTAATTCATCAAAACACATAAGAGGCTATTTTGAAAAATATGCATTAAATTAGCAAAATAGACCTATATCTCTGCAATAGAATGTCATGGAGACAAAGAAGTTACTTAGTTCTACTCATGGAAAAGTGTATTATAATATAACAGGTGACAAGCTATGCCCATAGCAACTAAACAGATTAGCTTTACAGCCATTAACACAGACCTATATTTCTGCAGTTGAATATTGTAGAGACACAGGGGTTCTGTTAATTTCACTTGTGGCTTAATGTGTTATCAATTGGCAGGTGCCATACCACACCTATAGCAACTAAACTGTTCACTTAGCAACCATTAAGCTGGACCTCTATCTCTGCAATAGAGCATCGTAGAGACAATGGGGTTGTTTTGCATGACTTGTGGTTTGATGTGTTATTAATTGGCAGGTGGCATTGCACGCCCATAGCAACCAAACGGATTAGCTTAGCAACCTTTTAGCAAGATCTATGTCTCTGCAACTGTATAACACGTTTCTGACATTTTACTTGGTGTGCTAGAGTGTCGTCTGTCGTGGATCTGCTATGGTGCTATTCCTGAGCCTGGCAGACGTGCCTCAGACACCTTGAATCGCTCGAACCCGCTAAATGCTGCTTGCAGCTTTAATTAGGGTTCGAGCCCGTAGGGCTAGAAACCTATTGTATTTGTTGGTTTTATTAGGGTTCGAGCCCGAAGGGCTAGAAACCTATTGTATTTGTTGGTTTTATTATTATTATTTTTCTCCCCTAAAACTGATACTGGAGCCCAAACCGTAAGACCGACAGAGCTGAGACTCGGTCAGATGGTAGTAGTCTTGCTCGCTACTCAGATACTCGGAGCCAGCCAAATTGGCCACTAGGTGGCGCTACAGCGAAGAAAAGCGCGTTTTCGCTCGATACTCCTAAACCGTTTGTCGCACAGCCAAATGTTTTACATAAATATCATCACTGGCTAAAAACTAAAAAAACGTATATCTCCGTTTTAATTTCCGGTATGCTAATTTTTCCGCTAATTTGCATTTTATGCAAAAACCCAAACAATGAACTAGTCCCTGGATTTTTGCCGGATCGAAACCAAACCAACGCGGATGAATTCTTCGGAGTGTGAATGGAAATAATTATCAAAAAAAAGTTGAAATTTCGATACACGGTTGCCAGGGTGCGCCAAAACGTCCTAACAGGAAGTAGCCAATTAAGGGAAAATGCAAATAACTCGTAAACGGTTAAAGATATCTTCATGGGGCTGAAAACACAACTATATATGAATAATCCGAGTTCAAATTATCAAAAACTAGGCGTTCGGCCACTAGGTGGCGCTATAACACGAAAAAAATGTAAGACGCTCATAACAACGCAACCGTTGGTCCGATTAACATGATACTTCTTTTGATGCGTCTTTAAGTCATGCACCACAAATACCTAAAACGATATCTGTGTTTCGCCAAAAAAAATGGCCGCCATCGGCCAATGAAGTTTGAGCGCTAATTAGACCAGGTTAATGGATGCCGATCGGAACGACGCTCGCTGGGCTCATTCGAGTCATGGTCTTGAAGGTGTGTAAGAAATAAGAACTCACTCGGCCTCCAGGGGGCGCATTAACTTTTTTTTAGTGTGTTAATGACTGTTTATCACGTGACGTTTGATACACACACAAAATATTAATATTAAACGATAGATCTTCTCAGTCTGAACAACTTTGCCTCTAGAACCACTTCTCTCAATTGAACGGTTCGTGAGTTATCGGTGGTACGATAAAAACCTACTTTTGCGAACTCGTCCTTGGTTTTTCGCCCAATCGGAACCGAAACCACGCAGATTGATTCTCTGGAGTGTGAATTTAAATGGTTTTTGAAAAAAAGTTGAAATTTCCTTTCACGGTCTCTTAACAGCGCCAAAATGTAAAATGGGCGGATCCTATTACAATTGAAATGTCCACAACTCAAGAACGGCTTAACATATCATCACGAGGTTTGTAAATCACGTGTAGAACATTGCTCCGAGGTCAAATGCAAAAGAACGCGGTATTTGTAAACTAGGTGGCGCCATAACAGTTAAAAATAGCGAAATTTACTTATCTTTTGGAACCAAATCAATTGTGCATCACGTGACATTTGACATTTACGCAAACTATTGATATCGTATGATAGCTCTCCTGATTCCGAACAACTTTGCCTCTTGAACGATCGATGTCGATCGCACGGTTAGTGAGTAATCAGCGATGATGTTGAAAACCTACTTTAGCGAACTAGTCCAAGATTTTTCACCCGATCGGAACCAAACCAACGCAGCTGTCTTCTCTTGAGTGTGATTGCGAATAGTTATTGAAAAAACGTTTAAATTTCCCTTCACGGTCTCTTAGGGGAGACAAATGTGAAATGGGCGGAGCCTCTGACATTAAAATGTCCATAACTCAAGAACGGCTCAACATATCGTCATGGGGCTTGTAATTACCTTGTAGACCGTCACTCCGAGGTCACCTGCAAAACACCGTGGCGTTTGAACACAAGGTGGCGCTATAACAGTGAAAATGACAACTTTGGCAAAACCCCTCAGTCGTTAACCTATTTGCTGGCTCACGACTTCGTCTGCGATTGATGGATTGTCATTGCAATTTTTTTACCAGGCAAGCCTACCTAAGAGCCATTTGAGCGCTCGAACCCGGAAAAGGCTGCTTGCAGCTTTAATTCTTCTTCTTCTTCTTATTATTATTCTGCCATAAAACTGATCGTGCAGCCCAAACCGTAAGGCCGACAAAGCTGAGACTCGGTCAGATGGTAGTAGTCCTTGTCGCTACTCAGATACACGGAGCCAGCCAAATCGACCCATAGGTGGCGCTACAGCGATGACAAACGCGTTTGCGCTTGTTACTCCTTAACCGTTTGTCGCACACCCAAGTGTCTTATATCAGTGTAATCATTGGCTCCAAACTAAAAAAACGTATATCTCCGATTTCATTTCCGTCATTATAGATTTTTCGCTAATTAGCATTTTATGAAAAAAAAAAAAAATGAACTAGTCCCTGGATTTTTGCCCTATCGGAACCAAACCAACGCTGATTAATTCTTTGGAGTGTGAATATGAATAATTATCAAAAAAAAGTTGAATTTTCCATTCACGGCCGTTAGGTGGCGCTAAAACGTCCAAACCGGAAGTGGCAGATTTGGCTAAAACGGCCATAACTCGTGAACTGTTTGAGATATCTTCATGGGGCTTGGAACATATGTGTAGACCCTCAATCCGGGGACACAATAAAAAAACTGCGGCGTTTGGCAACTAGGTGGCGCTATAATTTGAATGAGCTAGAAAATGGCTATAACTACGCAACCCTTTGCCCGAATGACTATATATTTGGTATGGTGGGTCTTTGTCTCATGCTACATGAATATCTAAAACTACATTGGCGTATCTCAAAAAACATGGCCGCCATTGGTCAATGAAGTTTGAGCGCTCATTACACCAGGTTAACTGAGACCGATCAAAACGACACTCGCTGGGCTTATTCGTCTCATGGTCCTTAAGGTCTGTAAGAAATGTGAACTCATTCGGCCACTGGGGGGCGAAATAACGTTTTAGAAGTGGTTAAACAATTGTGTATCACGTGACATTTGACATATACCCAAACTATTGATATCTAATGATAGTTCTCCTTATTCTGAACAACTTTGCCTCTGGAACAACTTCTGTCGATCGAACGGTTCGTGAGTTATCGCTGATGATGTCAAAAACCTACTTTCGCAAACTAGTCGTTGGTTTTTCGACTTAACGGAACCAAAACAATGCAGATGACTTCTGTGGAAAGTGATTGTAAATAATTATCGAAAAAAAGTAGAAATTTCCTTTCACGGTCACTTAGGGGCGCAAAAATAAAAAAATGGGCGGAGCCTATCAAATTAAAATGCCCATAAATCCAGAACGGCTTAACATATCATCATGGGCCTCGGAACATATGTGTAGACCATCACTCTGAGGTCACCTACAAAAGAACATGGCGTTTGGACTCTAGGTGGCGCTATAATAGTAAAAATGGCAAAATGTGCATGTCTTTTTGTGGCCTAGACAACTGTGTGTCACGTGACATTTGACTAATACACAAACTATTGATATCAAACGATAGATCTCCTTATTCATAACAACTTTGCCTCTTGAACCATTGATGTCTATCAAATGGTTTGTGAGTTATTGGTGATGATGTAAAAAACCTACTTTTGCAAACTTGTTTAAGGATTTTCAAGCAATGTCAAAATTTCCACCTCAGTTCATTTCTTTGGACTCTCTAGGTCAATAATCATCAAAAACATGTTGAGTTTTGTTTAGTTTTGTGACCATAACAGGGTCCTTTATTATATTAGCGTGAAACGAGTATGTTATAGGTCGCTACTCCTTAATAAATAATCCAACTGACTTGCCATTTAGTACTATTATACATATTAAGACACTTAACAAGCATGCAAAATGTTATGCTCATAGGAAGAGGCATTCCTTCATAGGAGTCAAAAAGGTGAAATATCATTCATTTCAATGGCTTTCTTATAGAGTCACCAAATCACAATGCATGTAGCTTTGATAAAGGAACGATAAAAGAGTGTGAATGCACCGCATAGTTCTGTGTGTCTTGTGTGATCGAGACTGTGCATGTTTGTGTAATGAAATGTGTCTCACAGGAAGACAGTGTTAGAAATTATATGCATTACACATTAAACGTTGCTGCATATTTAGACATCTATAATTATAGCACATTTCTGGCTGCTTTTAAGATGAGTGTTGATATATATAACACACCTTTATTAGGTACACCAGTTAAATTGCATGTTAACCCAAATTGCTACTCAGCCAGTCACATGGCAGCAACTCAATGCATTTAGACATTTAGACATGGTAAACATGACTTCCTGAAGTTCGAACCAAACATCAAAATCAGGAAGAAATGGGATTTGTCATGTGATGTGTGTGTACCAAAGAAACATAATTGAAATGGCAAGGCCTTCTAAAATATTTTTGCAGACAATGTCAATGTCCTACTGACCACAATGTATTCATGAATATGAATCAATGTATCCATTTAAAATGGTCCTAGATTTTTTATTCAATATTAATTCATCAAAACACATAAGAGGCTATTTTGAAAAATATGCATTAAATTAACAAAATAGACCTATATCTCTGCAATAGAATGTCATGGAGACAAAGAAGTTACTTAGTTCTACTCATGGAAAAGTGTATTATAATATAACAGGTGACAAGCTATGCCCATAGCAACTAAACAGATTAGCTTTACAGCCATTAACACAGACCTATATTTCTGCAGTTGAATATTGTAGAGACACAGGGGTTCTGTTAATTTCACTTGTGGCTTAATGTGTTATCAATTGGCAGGTGCCATACCACACCTATAGCAACTAAACTGTTCACTTAGCAACCATTAAGCTGGACCTCTATCTCTGCAATAGAGCATCGTAGAGACAATGGGGTTGTTTTGCATGACTTGTGGTTTGATGTGTTATTAATTGGCAGGTGGCATTGCACGCCCATAGCAACCAAACGGATTAGCTTAGCAACCTTTTAGCAAGATCTATGTCTCTGCAACTGTATAACACGTTTCTGACATTTTACTTGGTGTGCTAGAGTGTCGTCTGTCGTGGATCTGCTATGGTGCTATTCCTGAGCCTGGCAGACGTGCCTCAGACACCTTGAATCGCTCGAACCCGCTAAATGCTGCTTGCAGCTTTAATTTATAATGTTATTTATAATGCTTGTTAATGTTTCATATGAAACATTTTTATTTATTATAATTAAACTGTTTTCTTTTAATTATGCAAATCTAAAAATATTGCTGTTAATGGGTGTAAAAGTTAACATTTTTATTAACAATTATTTTTACAGTCAAATAAAAATTATTTTTTAAAAAATAAATGTCAATTGTCTTGATTGACAATGAAGTACAGAATAAATTAAGAATAACCCAGCAAGAATAACCCAGAATTAAACACATGAATAGTTAAAATGACTACATTTTGGGTTTTTTTCAATAATAAGCATGCTGGGTTATCATGTGTTAACCCAGCATGTGTTCTGTCCAATATTTACCCAGCGCTGGGTTGCCAATTGGGTTGTTTTTAACCCAGCCATTTTTAGAGTGTGGTTGCCATAAATGGGATCTATTTTTTCACATTTAAAACTATACACTGCCCGTCAAAAAAAAATTCACCACCTGGATTAAACAAAGCAAATAGGTAAGAGCCTCCAATTGGATTGGAGGTCTAGGTTCAGCAACGTTATGTGGCTAAAGAATGAGGTCAGCTGACTACCTGGATATACTGAATGACCAGGTGATTCCATCAATGTTTTTGTTCTTCCCTGATGGCACGGGCATATTCCAAGATGAGAATGCCAGAATTCATCTGGCTAAAATTGTGAAAGAGTGGTTCAGGGGACATCATTTTCATACATGGATTGGCCACCACAGATTCTTTTGGATATGCTGGATAAGACTTTACGTAGCGGCCCGACTCTCCCATTAACTTATTATGTTTTTATCAATGCTCATCTGTAGGTTGTTGTTAGTACGTCATAGGTCAAAGAGCACTCGGGTCACATGATCATAAAACATGGCGGACGCAGTATGTCTGATATGTATTCATTCTACACTCACTCATACTATATAGAACGTAGTGTTTTAACGGCCGATAGGTAGGTACTTTTTCAGACTCGGTACATACTTTCAAAGTATGCGGTTTTGGACGGGCAGTGTATGAATGACCACATATTTCCATTAATGAATTGTTTGACGAAGTGATTCATGGTCTCTGCATGTGCGTACAGGCCAGGGGAAAGAAGCGTCAGAAGGGCTGGTTCCCTGCCTCGCATGTCAAACTCCTGGGGTCAAACAGCGGCAAATCCACACCTGCACCCGCAGCTGGTAAGAACCAATAGTGTTGACTTTGACTTCATAGGTGGGACACACAATCAGAATATATTGTAAAACTATTATTTGATATCTTCTCATCTGATTCTCTTATGTGTCTCACTGTAGTCTGCCAAGTTGTCTCCATATACGACTACACAGCAGCCAACGAGGATGAGCTCAGCTTCTCCCAGAACCAAATCATTAACGTGTTGGACAAAAGTAATTCTGATTGGTGGAAAGGAGAACTCAATGGGGTCACAGGCTTGATCCCTACCAACTATGTGAAAGCGCCCACTTCAGATTCTGACCCCAGTCAACAGTGTAAGTAGACTGTAAAAAAATGTGTGTTTCATTGTCACACAGGTTTTCTTTGGCAATAATAATAACTTGGTTCCTATATACAGTAGGTGTTCCTTGATTTAAAAGGTTGTGTTCTTTTGATGTTTTATGACGTGATATTATGTATTTACGGCGGTATAGAACTTTATTCAGTACTTTGTTTTTAATCCAGCTGTAAATATTTTAGTGCAGTTATCAATATTTGGTGTTCATTTGTATGGTGCTCTATGTATCATTTTTTTGGGTTGGAATGGAGTAAGATTTTTTTCATAAATTATTATTACCAGTTACACATGTTAGAAGGAAAAATAATAATCATCCAATGTTACTCTTTTCTTTTCCTCAATATTAAGCCTCACGCAAATATTTTTATTGTTAAACCCATTTTGGTTTCTTTTCTCATTTGTGTTTCTCTGTAGGGTGGTAACGCATTTCCTCTTTTCCGCTATCCCCCCCCCCCTCTGTAGAGCTGGTGGTAGCACTGAAACCAGCATTTACACATCTAATGACCCCTTTCTAACTCTCTCTACACATTAATTCATTTCTTCATTTGTTTAAAACTACAACAAAGATTTTATTTCACATGACTGGTAGTCTGGGTGTCATTTAAAAAGGGGATACAAGTCTTTCTGTTGCCCTGAAGCTTCTTTATGACTGCTTCTTTGAGAGAGTATAAACTCTTTGGGATGGTGACTTTTCGTTTGGTCACTTTAAAGGATGCATTTATCTGCACTTTATGTGAAACCGTCTCATACGGGTGTAGAGCTTTCTTTTAGACAAGCGGGGCAATATCTGTAGGTATTTTGAGCTTTTAAAGAACAATTTGTCTTTTGTTTCATCTGTATTCTGGAAATGGTTTCAAATGCCACTTTAAATCTGGGGTTTGTTATTTATTTAGTTTGTATTGTTCAAAAGTTGGAAAACCATGTAAAATCAATGAAAAGGAAACGCAATTTGTATTACTACATACTGTGTGTGGTGTATTTAGAAATGTTGTGAATGTTTTCAAGCTGCTATTTTAAGCACAACGCTTTCGCCTTGGGTGGAGTTGTTACATATTTACTGCGTTCTATGCCATGTTTGTGCATGATTTGCTTCTGTATAAACAGATTATACGGAGAACTATGCAAATAGTGGTTGAAGATGAATGTTTACCTTTATATCAATTTCTTGTGAAGCCTTCAAATATATCAAAACACCTGTACTTATAACAAATTATATAGTTATATACATTAAAGGTTTTTGGAAAAAAAATCCAAGCTCATTTTTGTCATCCCTTTTATTTTTATTTTATTATAAAAACAACAAATACGCTGAATGCATACTTTATAACCTAGAAAAAGTAAATGAGTAACATAAAAAATAGAGATTTGTTCTTTTGTGATTGTTATTAAGCAATTTATTATTATGATAACATAACTTTGAAATTAAATAAATAAATTAGCTGTGACCTAGTGTCTTGTATTCTAAACCAGTCCATGACTGAATTTTGACGTCAGTAAAGACCATAATAATCAAACTAATCTACAAAACTCTAGTGTCTGTGTTATGGGTGAAAACAGATTAATGAATCCGGCTAGCATGCTTGCACTGTTCATCCCAGTAAATGAACACCCTTTTACTAAGCACAGCTCAGGAACATGAGCGATCATTTGGGGGGTAAACTGCTATTTTTACGTCTATGGGAAGAGGAAGATGAAGCCCCCTCTAAAGACTCCGGCTCCCCGGATGGTCAAACTGGCCGACCATCACCAGGTAAGGACTCACGTCGGAGCGTTTGGAGTGCCCTCAACACGTTTCTCGCTTTTCTCTGCTTGCTCTCGAGTCTGCTTGAGTGTGTTTGGCCTTTGCACATAGTTGAACGTTGAGGGTTCTTGTGGAGCTGTGTATTAGGTTTTGCTTAGAGTGCGTTTGTTACGTCTGGATTACTTCACCTATATCCTCTTGTCATAGGGTCCCAGGAGAGGAAACGACAAGGCTACATCGATGAGCTCATTGAGACGGAAGAGAAATATATTGAAGACCTACAGCTGGTCCTGGAGGTACGCAACTACAGATCACTTATTTCACATTCATCGCAAAAGAGCCAATGTTTCTGGTTTTGAAGTGTGGCATGTGACATTCCAAGTTTATCTTCTGTAAGGTCTTTCACAAGCCCATGTCTGAGTCAGGTCGACTGACGGAGGCTGAAATGAACATGATTTTTTTCAACTGGAGAGAACTTATTCAGTGCAACAGCAAGATGCTTAAGTATGTTGTTTGTAATAATAAAAAATAAAAAAACACGATTGATTATGAATGCGCCTATTTGTGTAACGGTACCAAATTTATTTATGACTTGTGTATTGTCAGGGCTCTAAAGACAAGGAAGAAACCAGGAGGAGAGCCTGTTCACATGATCGGAGATGTCCTGGCGTCTGAGCTCTCACACATGCAGGCCTACATCTGCTTCTGCAGCTGCCAGCTGAACGCTGCTGCTCTGCTACAACAGAGAACGGATCAGGAACCTGACTTCAAAACCTTTATGAAGGTGAAATCTCACACATGCGTTCACTGTAGGCTAAAACAGCTAAAAGACATGTTGAATATAAACTGAGTAACTGTGATGTGTTTTGTTTTGTTTTCCAGTAAAAAAATTGCTGAGGCGGTTTGAAATTTTTAAGTACTTTAATCAAAAGGGGAAACATGTTCATTAAAAAATGTTACACTCGAAAAAGAATTGTAGTTAAGAATGGGAGTGTAAAGCTATATGTATGAGTTTTCTTTTTAAAATGATATGACATCTGTTTAGTCCTGTAGGTTGAGCTGCCCACATGTGACTTGCATCAAAAAAATATGTTTTGAAGTTTTTTTTTTTCGTGCTTTTGTTTTCCAATGACAGACGTATTTAATTTTGATTCTTTTAGATTAAATTGTTAATGTTTTGAAAAATGATTAGGTCCATATCGTAAAAAAAATGATTACAGTATATCGAGTCATTAGCTAAATATTTACATCCCCAGTTAACAATTGACTCGGAAGTGTCTGGTTTCAAAAGAAATTGTGAAAGGTCATAATTGACCTTTTAATATCTTTCAGAAAATTGCCACAGACTACCGGTGTAAAGGAATGCCATTGTCCAGCTTTTTGCTAAAACCTATGCAAAGGATTACCAGATACCCCCTCCATATTAAAAATGTGAGTACTGCAATATAACTTGAAAACTTTGAAGATATTTTTGAGAAGAATTTAAAATGTGTTGTAACCTACTTGTGTGTGTGTCTAGATGATTGAAAGTACTCCAGAGGGTCATGTGGACCATGTTCAGCTGCAAGAGGCTTTGGAGAAGGCAGAGCTGCTGTGCTGTCAGGTGAATGAAGGCGTCCGAGAGAAGGATAACTCGGACAAATTGGAGTGGATTCAGTCTCACTTGCAGTGTGAGGGAATCACAGAGGTAAGAAGTCACATTTTGTAACTCCCTGTGAATCATTCATATTTAAGAGATGGAAGTTATACAAGCAAAGTTATGACTTAACATACGTAAAAATAACACAAATAACATAATTACTTCCCTGTCACTTGTCTAGAATCTGACCTTCAACTCGCTGACCAACTGCATGGGTCCTCGGAGACTCCTGCACAGTGGAAAGTTGTTTAAGACCAAGAGCAATAAAGAGTTATATGCCTTCCTGTTCAGCGACTTTCTGCTGTTTACTCAAGCTGTCAGGCAGTTCACTTCTACAGGAACAGACAGGCTCTTCAGCCCCAAGTCCAACACTCAATACAAGATGTATAAGACGGTATGGTTACACACCTCTGTATTTATAGACTGTTACTTTTTCCATGTTAAAACTTTAGGCAATGAATAAAATATTTTGTTCAATATTTATTTAAATATGAAATTGTGTGAATTGTAATGAATTTTTGTGTTTTTACAGCCTGTCTTCCTCAATGAAGTTCTAGTGAAACATCCGTCAGATCCGTCCAGCGATGATCCTGTTTTCCACATCTCCCACATTGACCGTGTGTACACACTCAAGACCGAAAACATTAACGAAAGGTCAGTTTCAGAGGTTGCACTCTTTATCGGCTTCATCAGCTCGCTACTGTTTACAGGACACATCGGACAGTTCTTGAACCGTAAATGCAATGTTTGTCTGTAAGGCTATAGAAACAACGGCAGGTTTTCACAATGTCACTGTAGGAGGAACTGAGAGATATGGAAATGTATCATACAAAAATGACATAATGTATATATTAATAACTTGCATTTTGTTACGTCTTTTATGTACTTTATAATTCATGTCATCTTTGTCCTGTTAGAACTGCATGGGTTCAGAAGATCAAAGCTGCATCAGAGGAATTTATTGATACGGAGAAGAAGAAGAGGGAAAAGACCTTTCAATGTAAATCCTTTTACATTGAACATCACTGACACATTTTCAACTCCAGTTAATTCCATCTAATAAAACGAATGAATCATTGCCTTGATTCTGGCTTATGGTTAGAAGTACACTCTGGTCAGATCTCTAATGTTCTGTATTACAGCTCGCTCAATGAAAGCAAAAGGAATCGGACGACTACTTGTCACCGTCTCAGAGGCGACGGAGCTAAAATCGTTTAAAGGAAATGGTAAACGGTTTATTTAAAATATCAGCTTTCTTCCTAAAGGTCTGTAATCTACACCACTTCCTTGGTTTTACAGTTTGATTGTTTTTTTACTTGAAGGAAAGAGTAATCCATTCTGCGAGGTGACCATGGGCTCTCAGTGTTACACTTCCAGGACCATCAATGACACAGTCAACCCCAGATGGAACTTCAACTGTCAGTTTCACATTAAAGATGTGTATCAAGATATCCTCAGCATAACAATTTTCGAGAGGGAGCTGTTTTCACCAGACGGTTAGTATACCATACCAACAGCAATTTAGGACGACTGTTCTACACCATAGCCAAAATAAAGCCTTTATATGATTTCTTCTCCCTCCGTAGAGTTCTTAGGACGAACTGAGGTTCCCGTGGCCACTATTAAGAAAGAGTTGGAGAATAAAGGTTCATCCACCAGGAGGCTGCTGCTTCATGAAGTTCCCACAGGGGAAGTGTGGGTTCGCCTTGACCTACAGATGTTTTGACATCCTCCCTTTATAACTGCACCTCAACCGCAAACCCATGAGATCTACACTTGCTCTTGGCTTAATGCTCTCAACTACTGCGGAAAGCACTACTGAATGTGTGAGGCTTGTAAAGACGAGATAGCATTCACAACTTTGCCAAGTTTTTGTGTTTTGATGAAGTGACAAGGGAAGGAAAAGGGAACTTTTGGGAAAATTCCTGAGGGTTTAATTGCCTGATTAACCACTGGATGTAAAGATATCTCAGGAACACTGTCATTTAAATTTACTGTATATTGCTGTACTGAAATCTATATTTCTAAAATCGTAACTTGCCTTGATTTGAAGTGACTTTTTAAACTTGAATAATCTCACCAGGAACACTGAAACGACGGAGACTTTTGTCCTATCTGCCTTATCTGCCAATTCTTCACAATTACAGAATAAATTTGCACCAGTCATTTTATCCTCTTTCAAAATCTTTCTGAAGCTCCAATAGTCTGACATGCAAGGAACTTATTTTCTGCTGAGCTTGCTGTTGGTTTTATTCATAAAGGTACAAATGAGGTGATTAACAAGGGGTGATTTGTTAGGTCTAATTACTGTTGATTTTGCGTACTTGACTGAGTTTTATTTATGTTAATTTATGCGCCGTGGACTATCTGCACATTTTAGGCTGCCCGATATTTCTGGATTGCCATGGAGCAGTCGGAGAAGGTCTTATTATTGTAAATTGTATTATTGAGTTGTAACAGTATGGACGTTTACTCAGGAGACTGAGTGTCTTTAGGTCGTCTTTAGGTTTTTGTAAGTTTTATTTTGAAATACATGTAATAAAGTTTGTTGAATGTTCTGTATTTTTCAGTTTTGCCATTTCTGCAATTGTTTATTCGTTTAAAGGTGTAGCAATAACTTAGCAATATTTGTGTTAATGTATAAGAAACGCCTTCACGTGTGCACAAATATGCAAAAATAATTCAAATGCAAATAAAATATGAACTGTTCTAAATATAGACGTGTTATTTTTATACGTCAGCATCAACTCATGTATATTAATTAGCACGGACACCAATGGTGACCGCTCATCTAATTCATATTAATGAGTAAATCCTTTGCTGCCTTTGGTTGTTAAGGGCAACTGAACAATTTGTAAAAGTGCGACATATTACACCTTCTTTTCCAGTTAACAATGAACCCATTTCCACATTTACTACAAAAATGTCTTTTTGACACGAAACATGTGGAGTGTGCGGCGATGATCGTGGCTAAAAGTGGTGAAGTAACGGCTGCGTCCGAAAACTTTTCGGTAAGTTAACTGCAAACACTTCCAATAAACAGCTATATTTTACTGTGTTTTATATTTCTAAGAATTGTTATTGTTATGCAAGTCTTTTTACGCGAAAGCAATAAACAGGAATCGACGCTGTTATACATTTAACAGATCTGTCCAGAACAAGCGGAGGTGTTTGTTGACGCTTTTGAGCACGTGAGTGTAACGAGACAGAGAGGACTTCACTTTAAAAGCAAACTCTACACCTGTGTACGGGCTGATAAACACTCAATATACTTCAAATGTGTGAGTAATTCGACCTGATGTGCTCGGTGTTTGAATAAACTTACATCATATACTCTAAACGTGTGAGTATATCCATATACTCTAAATGAAAAGTGAGTGAACTAGATTTACCCCAGTAGGTGCGAGTCAGCACACCTTATCTAACATGTTAAATGTGTAAATCCACCCAAAACTCTTTAAATTTGAAAGGAAACACGTTGATTGTATAGTTGTGACTGACTACAAAGCCTGTCATCTCTGTGTAGGAAGGACGTGGTTTGATATTGGTGAGAACAGCACTGTTTGTGATAGTTGCTACATACTCACAGAACATGTATCCCAGTATCTGTGTGGAAGCAGTGGAGAAACTAGGTAGGTTAATATGTTCAAATTTTGCTTAACCCCATGAGTTGGTTTTATAAACAATTAATGATTTAAATACATTTTCTCCAATAAATGAACACAGTTTGGTGATGCTTATTATCATTTATTTTAGCTGAGTATCTACGCGCAAAGGATGAATGAGGTTGGTCAAATCCGAAGTGATGAGGTTCATCATAATTGTTGCATTTAATATGCACACTTGGCTTATTCGTGGTCAAAATTGACCGACATAGGAAATGAATGGGAAATATGAAAAAATATGACACCTCGGAGAATCTTTTGGTGGTACAAACTACAATTCAGCCACTGTGTAGATAAAGAGTGCAAAGCTATCATGGGGTGACACTCTAAAATATCAATGTCAGACACAAAAACATACACACTCAAAAAAATGAACTGGTATGGCTGCAATAGCACAATTTTTGAAAATATGTTAAATAAAAATCAATAAATGAGATAAATTTACAAACGAGTATCTCTCTCTGACACACACATGCTCGCAAACACACACACAGGAACCTAGAAGTTGCACCCTGCCATTACTCGTTTTTAGTTTTTTACAACCAGATTGCACTGATCTGCTTTTCAAAGATCAGATTTTCACAGCCTGGTATCTGTTTTAACCTGAAATAATGCAGTAATTGACAAATTATATTTAAAAAATATTTGACAAAATAAATAAAAATCTATGTGAAAATTGTAATATTTTCAATGGGGAGAAGAATGGATAATAAGTATAGCATAAATATTCATTTAAAAAAATACAATTTTCATCAAATTCTCTCAAAACGCATAATAATAAATATTTTGAACAAAAACATATCACATTTTCCTGGAAAAAGTTACATTAGCCAAGTGTGACTGCAAATGAGCAAGGTGTGACCTTTCAATGAAGAGGCCCAGTAAACTGAATGAAATAATAATGAAATGCAAAATGATTGTATAAAGTGTGTGATTTATCACTATTCATACCTGTTTTTTTAAGATATCTTAATTGTCAAATACAAAGTAATAATAAGGCTTTCCATGTGTTCCCTGTATGGCACAATTTTAATGTAAGATTGTGATCATAATGCAACTTGGTACTTACTTATCAAACAAAAAATATCTAAAAGTTGACAAAAAATAAATTGACCAAAAGTAAATTGACAAAGAGAAAAAGAAAATGTCTTTAGATTGTCTAAATGTACATTCTAATTCACAAATCCTAAATCATATCTGAAGAACTAGGGAATTCACAAACTACACTAAAGAGAGCTATACTGGAACCTGGTTACTTCATTACACATGCCACTACACACGTTTTTGCTTTTTTACTACCAGGAGGCTCTAATATATATATATTTAAAGCCTGGTCTCTGTTTTAACCTAAAATAATGCATAAATTGAAAATTTCTAAAAAATATAGATTTTTAAGATTGTTTATTGTTTTCAGTGGGTAAAAATGGGTAATAATTAAAGAAAAAAAAAGATAAAACATTATTAAGTCTTATTAAAAAGGAGCCAAGTGTAACCCTTAGACGAGTCCCTGAGAGTTAAAATTAGATGGACGGAGTAAAGTGGTTAAGTAGTGTAAGACTGTAATCAGGACGAAAGATCAGAATAAACCTACAGTAATATAATTTGATCAGCCAGTGCTGAAACGGTGTCATATGTATCCGACACTGAGGATGCCATATGCCCCAGGAGCCTCTGAAAGAATTTCAGTGAAACCGATGTCTTTTGTCTGATAATATTCATACAGTCCAACATTGGCTAAGCTTTCTCTGGCGTAATTCAATGCATCATTACAGCTCCAGTCTGAAAAAGAGATGCTTTACGTGCGGAAGTTGACCCGTAGGTCCAGAGGGTCTAAGTGCAGGAGGGAATGGCCCTGTGTTTGCATAACACATCTCGAGTGCGCTAATATTAGTCAGTCGCTAAGATTCAGCGGGGAAAATAAGTATTTGACACATCTGCATTTTTATCAGTAAGGGGATTTCTAAGTGGGCTATTGACAAAAAAATTCCACCAGATGTAGCCATCAAGCCAAATATTGAATTCATACAAAGAAATCAGAACATTTAAGTATACAAGTTCAGTCATAATAAATAAAGTGAAAGGACACAGGGAATAAGTATTGAACACATGAAGGTACAAGGTGCAAAATGGCATAGAAAGCCAGGAGATCACCTGAAATCTGTCAGTATTGAGAGAGAAACCCTGCCCCCTATCAGTACTAATTGATATCAGCTGCTTTAGTCCTAATTAAAGGCCTATAAAGGCTTCTCATTACCTAGGAGCCACACAGAAAGACTTCATGATGGGTAAAAGCAAAGAACTCTCTGTAGATCTTCGTAATCTTATTGTTGAAAAGCATTTTGATGGGTGTGGTTATAGGCGCATTTCCAGAATGCTGAATGTTCCTGTGAGCACTGTGGGGGCCATTATCCGGAAATGGAAAGAATATCAGTTCACCATAAACCGGCCACGATCAGGTGCTCCACATAAGATCCCTGTCCGAGGAGTCCAAAGAATAATCAGGAGAGTTCTCCAAGAGCAAAAAAACCACTCGGGCAGAACTTCAGGAAGACCTTGCATCAGCAGGTACTGTTGTTTCAAAGAATACTATAAGCAATGCACTGAACCGCCATGGCATCCATGCACGCTCACCACGCAAGACTCCATTGCTGAACAAAAAACATTTTGAGGCTCGGTTAAAGTTTGTGAAACAGCATTTGGAGAAGCCTGTGGATTGTTGGGAGACTATAGTATGGTCAGATGAAAGCAAAATTGAACTTTTTGGCAGTTATTCTACACACCATGTTTGGAGAAGAAATGGCACTGCCCACCCCAAGAACACCATACCAACAGTTAAGTTTGGGGGTGGAAGCATCATGGTTTGGGGCTGCTTTTCAGCGAGGGGTACTGGCAGACTTCATATTATTGAAGGCAGGATGAATGGAGAAATGTACCGGGACATTCTGGATAAAAATCTGCTGCCATCTACCAGAAAGCTGAAAACGAAAAGAGGGTGGACATTTCAGCAAGACAATGATTCCAAACACAAGGACACAATGAAGTGGTTCCAAAAAAGAATATCAAGCTGTTTAATCGCCCAGTCAATCACCTGACCTAATTCTTATAGAAAATATATGGAGAGAACTGAATATCAAAGTTCATAAAAGAGGCCCAAGGAACCTTCAAGATTTAAAGACCATTTGTGTGGAAGAATGGGCCAGATTCACTCCTGAGCAATGCAGACGACTGGTCTCTCCATACAAGAGGCGTCTAGAAGCTGTAATCACCAACAAAGGCTTTTCTACAAAGTATTAAATAAAGTGTGTTCAATACTTATTCCCTGTGTCATTTTACTTTTTTTATTATGACTGAACTTGTATACTTAAATGTTCTGATTTCTTTGTATGAATTCAATATTTGGCTTGATGGCTACATCTGGTGGAAAATTTGTGTCAATAGCCCACTTAGAAATCCCCTTACTTATAAAAATGCTGATGTGTCAAATACTTATTTTCCCGGCTGTAAGTGATGATGACAATGCTTACAGCCGTCTCCGCAATCTTCATGAAGATGCGGGCAGTCAGGGCTAGACAGAATGGGAGGACCTTGTACATTTGGATAAAAGCGTCTGCCAAATGACTAAATATACAATCGCCCCTCGAAACAAACCATAGGTCTGTGTTGAAGGAGGACTGACACAAGGAAGTACACATCTTTCAAGTCTATGGATGCAAACCAATCTTGTAGCCATATTGATAGCAAGATAAGTCTCTGCTTTAACATTCTGAAGGGCAGTTCATAAAAGTGCCATTATTATTCATTAAGCACACTGAAAATAAGGACTACACAATCCTGTCTGCATCTTGGCCTACAGTTCTGAATCTGTCACCCCCAAACACAAAGGGGTGGTGACTTCATCGAGGAGTGTCGTGATTCTGCCTCATCATGTCATGTCTTTCTCAGTCTTGTGGCAGAATCATGGCAGGATCTCTTGTTTTATGTGGAGAGAGACGTTTTGACCCTTCCGGTTTTCCATATGCTCTCTATGGTTTCGTCTCTGTTCCCACCCTTTCGTCTCTTTAGTTTGATTGTTTATTAGTTCATGCCCTGCACCTGTCCCTTCTTCATTTCCTCCCCTTTAAATAGCCCTTGTGTTCATTGTCTTGTGCTCGTGCATTGTATTCTGTGGACTTGTGTATCGCTGTGCTCCTGTTCTTGTTTGCTGTGAATACCCAAGTCTAGTAATTGTTTAGTCTAGTTTATGTCCAGTGTTTGTTTCTGTTAACCTGTGATAAGTGCTTTACCCCCTCGTGGGTCTGGTTTTGTGATTTTATAAATAAATCCTTTTTGGTGTGGATGGGTGTGGGACCACAGGAACATCTCAAGTCTACTTATTTACATAACCCCCGTTCAGACCGCTGGCGCCAAAGCGAGGCGATGTCATTCATTTTTATGGAAAGCCGTTGGGGACAGGAAGGGGGCTTGTCTAGCGATGCGACAAAGTTGGGATTTGCTCATCTTCATGCAAATGATGAGCGACTTTCTGGGTACGACTACCAATAGGTGGAAAGCAGCGGAGCTCACGTCATCCGTCTCTCGTCAGTTACTGCAGGTTTTTTTTTTTAAATGTTACTAGCTACTACTAGAGACTATCGACACATAGCAACATAGTTGCTGGCGGTCTGGACGCACAGTAACGACCTTGTTGTAAGAGACACACAGCAACACAGACACTAGTGGTCCGAATGCACAGTAACACCTACAGCACAGTATAATTCAAAAGCAGAGCCACAATTTAGATTTAAATATTTTGAAAAACAGCAGTGATAAAGGTTTTTTATTTAATTTAAAAAATGTAACACAAAACGGTTTCAAAACAAATCATATATTGGCATACTTAAACACAAATTAAATGCTAAACGGGTAGGCCATGTACAATTCACTTTTCAAAATGTCGGTTTTATAAAATTTGAAAGTCATTTTCACAGAATGAAAAGTAAAATGGTCACTGTTAGATTTTTTAGTTCCCCCTACTAATGAATACATGCAAGAGTATGATCTATCCCTTTAAAGCATTTTTTTGGTACATAAGACAGCGCATACAGTAAGGCTGTCATTTATGACCTCATTTAGTTATAAGATGAAACCTAGACATATGATTGCTTACAGATGTTTCCTTCTTATGTGCTCTTCTGTACTCTACATAAAATAGCATGTTTCTTTTAAGGAAAAACAAGCTTTAAACACCCCTGTGTCTCTCGCTCCCAGAGCTCTTCTGAGAACATTCTATCACAACATTCAATCCATTTATTAATTTCATTTGATTAATTGAAGAGCGATCCAAGCACAGGAAAGTTCATAAAAGAAAACTAGAGTTTAACAATAACAGTACCGGTTCATATTTTTGAATAGCATTTTTAGGATCTGAGACACAAGAACAATATATACAAGGAACAATACATGCAAATCAAAAAAGGTACATTTTCAATACTGAATGTAAATAAAAAAGCTTTAATGTGATGAAAATATAACAAAACCAGATGAAAAATGTTGAACTCTTAACATAAAGGACATAAAGAAGTGTGAACCAGTGCTGGTTTTCCTTGATAATCCTCATGACATCACATTGCATGAACAGATGTGAAGCAATTTTCCTTAAAACATTTAAGCCAGAAGTCTTTTTATAGAGAATGTATAATGTTTGTGTGCTATTATTTTCAAAATATCATTAACCTTTGAAGAGCCTTGAAATGTCCAGCCTTTTTCGATGTATTGATGTAACTTCCTTTAAAACACGAGTACAAGGTTAGACGTATCGAGCAGCTCCTTCCTGCTGTTTTAGGCAGATGTTGAGCTTGATAAAGCCGCATTTTTCTCCCAGTCTCTCCCCACATATTTGTTTAAAATACCATTCTGTGTAGAATTCAGTGGTTCAATAGATTTTGTAATCTGGATCGACTCAAATGATCTGCTCTGTGTCATCGGGTCTCTGAACCAGAGCAGACTGCAGCGGTTCGTGTGACACCAACACCAAACCAGACTTTATTTGCCCCATTGGAAAGCACATTTACACAATCATTGATTCATGTTGGCGAAAGGATGCCATATTATCTCACCATGTCTCTTTCATTTCATTCAAGGCTGGTGTCACCAGCTTTATTATAGCCTCGTCATTACGGGGGATTTTCTTTAAAAGGTCTCGTGTTTTCCGGACTGACTGCCGTGTACCCCATGTTCTTAGCATTAGGTCTGCTAGTTGAACTGTATCTGCTTTCTCTAGGGAGCCCCAGTTTATTTTGTATTCATCATTACCGTTCATGTAGAATTTCATTTTCTTCAGGTCATCACCTGTCAGCTCGCATAAGATCTGAAGGAGAGTGTCTCTCCAGTTGTGTTGAGCTGAGTCTGTGTGAATGTGATCAGATGTGCTGAAGTCATGTATAACTGTATTACTGACATATTTATTTGTACAAACTGTGAGATAAATATTCAAAAATTATATATGAACCTTTTTTCATACATACCTTCAGAAGGAAATTCATCTAACTGTATTGCGGTGTGTCTTCTTGAGTTCACAGTTTTGGCATCTTGAGCGAGTTCACAACGATAGTCCATATGTACATTATCCCCCTTATGTGTTTTCAAATCTTGCAACATTTCATTCTGTTCTCTCAGTTTCTTAATCTTTTCATCCTTTTCCCTCAGCTCCCTGTTTTTTAAATGAATTATATCTTCCAGTTCAGCAATTGTTCTTTGACTTGATTGAGTGCTTAGCCTCTTTATCATTTCCTCTTTTTCTTTAACAATTTCTTGTAGTCTCTTTATCTCTTTGTCTTTTGAATCGAGTAGGCTTTTTATGTCTTTTTGTTTACTTGGATTTGTCTGCAACTTTTGCTTGGAGTGACTGATAAAATCGATTTTAAATCCAATCCTCCTAACAAGATATTTTAGGTCTTCCAGTAATTCATTGGTTTTTCTTATTGGACCATTAGGTTTAAAACAACCTGTTGAACACTTGCTGATAATAAAGCCTTCAATAGTCTCAATAATCTGCTTGTCATTTTCTTCAAAGACAAAATATCTTTTTCCACATTTATCAATCAAAGACTTAAGTTTATTACGTCTGATATACGCCTCAATAGTAGAATCTCTAAGTTTTTCCCCATTTGTGAATACCACAATAGTGTGACTCCACATCTGATCCGACAGAAACGTCTCTAGTGTGGCGACGGTTGAAGCTGGCATTTCAGACTCCACTTTAAGAGCCAAGAGGATAGCGTTAGGTTCAGTATGGTATAAGGACTGCACGCATTGCAAAATTTTCCTTGTGGTTTTCTGTGGATCATTGTATTCCTTCCAGCCTGGTGTCCGAGTCAACTGTATCTGTCTTCGTGATACTTCATGAGACACCTCGATGTCTGTATTTTTAAAAAATCTCCAGGAAGAAAAAACCTTCTTCTGAAAGATTGTATTACCAATGGAGTTTTTTCCAACATCATGGCTTCCAATTAAAACAAGTTTGAGTTCGTTTAAAACAGGCTGTATTCCTGAAAGGGAAATGTTCCATTAGACTAAAAGAAACAACGATGCAGAGTAATTTTGTTTATATTGCAGAGGACAATATTACACTATTAGATCTTTATGGGCACCCATACTGATTGTAAAGGGTTATTTTTACCCCAAAATGCACCTGGACTATTTTAAAGTTGTCTTTTGTACCTTTTGGAGGTCTGAATGTGCAAGTTGTATTCTGCCCTACAAAGGCAAAGTGCAGCAACAAAATTTCCCTGATGTAGAGACAAAATGACTTCTTATAGGACGATAAAAATTAAGCAGTATTTTGTATTGAGGAACTTTGCATTCATCAATCCAGTTCATTTATCATTTCATTGTCTAAAGTTCAGCATTTTTTAGCTCGTTCAAGATTTTGAAGCCGAGTAAAACCCCAATTGTGTAAAGCTGAGTCTGTGATCAGATGAGCTGAAATTATGTATTAATTTAATCTGTTGCACTGACTAAATTTGTACAAATGTTGAAGATATTATAAGTTTCAGTAGTGAAATGACAGGAGGGTGAGTAATTACCAACAGAATTTACAATTTTGGGTGAAGTAAACCTTTAATGATTTATAGGTCTTAGAACAAAGATGCTTATCTAAAGAATATGGAAATGCATTTGCTTGTTGAGAAATAGGCGGGGGATGTCATTTTTGTTGTGAAGTTTTTCTGTAAATGGTAATACATCTGAATTCATAGAGATGAACAAATTCTACCTTCATAGTCCCCCAGCAAGGGCCTCGTTTCCTCACTTTTCTTGTTTGCTAAATCAGACAAATAATCATACATAAAATGTATAAATCATCATGCAAATGACATTGAAAACATGTTCTTTAAACAACTTACAATTGAGGTTTCCCATTTGTCATATTTCAGTCAGTGAAAGTCTTGATAGCTGCAGTTCTTGAACTTCCTAATGAATAAATGTTTAATTTAAAACATACATGAGTAAAGGATTATAGAAATATGAGAACTAAAATAAAGTCACAGAAAAATTTAAAGACCATTTTCAGTTTTTCTGAATTTGCTATTTCTGTGTTCAGGTAAATTGATAATTTTTGTTTCATTTTGTGAACTCATAACAATATTCTCACCCCCCCAAAAAAAATGTTTCTATTTACAAGTATTTACAGAAAAAAAATCAGACCTTAAATACTGCTACGGGATGATGAGGGAAGATGAAAAGATCAATTTACAACTTTTTCGTGAATAACGTAATTTAAGGCCTGATCCTTTCGAAAATCATAATCAATGCTCTGACACGGAGCCTTCAAGCCCTGGTCCATTTATCTTGATATTTTTTAAGTTTAAATTTCAGCTCAGTGAAGCACTTTAAGCAACAACACTTTTTCAATAAGTTATCTTTCATGTAGATTTGTGCTTCAAATAAAGAACTTCGTGTTGACCAGATTGTTAGTTAATCATTTACAAATACATTTTGCCTATATGGACATTTAACAAAAAGTGAAATGGTAAAACCAGTTAAATGCGTTAAATGCGATGCGGTCAAAATGTGGGTGCACCTAACATTTGTGCTGGTGCACCTAAGAAAAAAAGTTAGGCGCACCAGTGCAACCAGTGCAAAAAGTTAGTCTAGAGCCCTGGGAAGCACCCTTCAAAAGCGATCTTCTTTGACAGGAATTCGGAGGATACATGAGCTGAATCCATCGTTGCTAGAGATAACCCACAATTCTTTGCCTCGACCAACATCTGTTATAAACGGCAACAGCTGCACATTCAATCAAATATGTGGTGTTTAATTTCGTTTTTTTAATTTTAGCAGGCATTTGTATGTTATATGTTATAATCATTCTTTTTGCGAGGTAGATAGAACACAATTATGTTTGTTATGATCATTTTGTGTGTTACCAAATTATCTTTTATAGGCCTAGTTTAAATCTTAACTGCCATGATGTTCTGATTTGGTGAGAAGAATGACAAGTGCCTAGAAACTGACGCAAAAGTGAAATTGAAAGTGGCCGGAGACGATCATTATAGAACCGATTAAAACAAGTTAATTTCAGCACTTTTAGTCGTTGCGTCAGGAATTTATAGCTTTGAAAAATATCTCATAAAGAAAGAAATATTTCCACAATGCAATCGCCACTCATCAACCCAGTGTGCTTAAAAACCGCACAAATCATTTAATGATAATGAAATGTTATGAATCAGTTAAAAAAACTTGCACACAGTAAGTCATTGACAGAAACAGAATCATCTGTACTTACATCAGCTTTTCCTTCGAAAGATGAGCTGTTTTTGAGTTGTTTTTAAAAACAGGAAGCAGCGCACTACCAGAGATGGAGAATTTCCTCCATTTGTCACAGTAATGGTTTAAGATGATTTTAAAAGTCTTGCTTTGAATATAAAGTTGATTCAATATATACCAATGAGCACTGAATTAGAGATGATCGTGATGTTCATGTCAGTACAGAAATCCCATTGCAGATCACCGGCCTCTCTCTTTGTTATCAGTCAAGCGGCTGCAAAAATACCATAGAGTGGGAGGAAACAAATACTTAGCTGCAGGGTGTTAGCGGAAATTATTATCAAGACAACTGCACAATTTATCGGAAAGTTTTCTCTGTGGCTCAAGTGGTCTGTCAGAGAGGATCATTTCCGCAATCACAGAGCTCACAAAAGTCAATTCGCACAGTCAGACAGTTCTTCGTACCGCAGCCTCTGCCGAAGCAGGCATGGCAATTACAGTGTGATTATCAACAATATTCAGACTAATGGCTATTTGTTAAATGTGACCCAGTCTGTGAAAACCCAGCTGAAGTCGTTGTTTTTGTGAATGTATGTAATTAGATTTTGACACTTGGCCTGGTTTTTACAAACTGGGTCACACATTGTAATTTCTACAACTTACATTCCAATGTAATATAAGGATTTGTTTATTATGGTTAAGTCAGACACATAAGCATTCAGTTATTACATGAAACATTAATACATTAATAAACTACATATAATGCCCATGTGAAGAAAATAAACTAGTAAACTGCAACTTTCAAAATTTAAAATTTTAAAATAGGATATATAAAAAAATTGTAGCTAGCTTATGTATGTACTGCTTCAATGTTTGGATAGGTGTTTCTGCAAAAAAATATTATAGCCTAAACCTGTGATCAATTCCACCCTTTACAATTGCTCAAGTTCATTAGTAATTTCGATCACACTTTATATTGAGGCCCAATTCTTGGTATTGGGTTAGGGTTTGGTTAACCCTAACCCTAACTCATTTACTATGAGTTTTGCCTCATTAGACGACTCATTAAACTCTCCTTTCTTTTCCTTCTCGAACAAAGGTACTAGGATCCATTTAAATAGCTCTATCCCCTCCCATGGTCTAAACCATCGTGTCAGGTATAGGAGTTGGCAAAATAAGCGTAAAAAAATTCACATTGCCATGCATACAAATGAAACATCATAATATGCAAATATATTGAGATTATATATCATATATATTATAAATCAACCACAATAATCCACATGAAAATATTTACTAACTCCCCATGTTAAAACGGTTCGTTAAACTCCACTTCACAACTATACAGTTGGGTAGCGCCTTGTAATGGCGGGAACGGGACAAATAAAAATGGCGTCTGCCCATAGCTTGGTTTACATGGTTTGGAATGTAGTAATGACTCGGTACATAAGTATATCTGTTTGAATATGTAAATGGGTGAAATATGGAACCAGAGAAATAAACCTTAACATGCAAACTTGTTTTTGTGCTTATTTCTTAATGCATATCATATACTAATAAACGTTTACTTATAATACAGATAGCATCCAACAAACCATGAGATTACAAACATTTCTGCGTTAACTGACGTCATTTATGCGCATATCAGAGATGTATGTAATGTGTTTATGTTGTAGCATGTGTAAATCCAGTTTCAGATAGTCTATATCAACATAAGAGTCTCTCCTCACAGGATATCTGTGACAGGGCCCTAAGCAAAATTTTATTTGGGGGCCCCTCTGTACCACCAATATGATTAATTATTGTCAATCCTTGATTATTCGCACACTATAATTGTAAAACACCCATAATCAATTTTATTTGTTGCAGCGGTGTTAATTTTCTTACATCAAACAAATGTTTTCACCCTTCTACGGATTTTAATTGTAATCATAGCAAACACACAGGAGTGGTCAGGTGTTCATTTGCACTTTCACATTCAAAGTCTTGCAGTACCAATTGGCATACTTAATGTGGTGTACTGCAAATTAGCTAAATAAACCAGTAGACAATACATTTACTGTAAACATGTTGACCACATTAATTACTTTTGGTTAGAAAAATTCTACGCAGACAACTCCAAAACGATAAGCAGAAGACTTATGTAGGGGAACTAAAAAAAGATAATTACATGGAACAGGTGACGGGAATAAATACTAAGGGCAAGATTAACGGGTAACAAGGGGGCAGGGCTAAGAGACGCGACCAGAGGACACTTAGCGCAAAGTAATAACGAAGGCCACGTGTCTCCACACACTGTCACGACTCTGTACGCAGAAATAGAAAACTGGCAAGGCGGACAGAATCATGACAGTTTGCTTTCAAATTTCTCTAGCAGTGCTTTGATGTCATCCACATGTCGGATCTTGTAGGCCGCATAAATTCAGACAAGCCTAATAGGATGTTGTGTTTAGGGAAAAGAATTACTGAACCATATTTAGGAAATAAATTAACGATCAAAGAGAAATAGATACTTTGAGATTAGCTTCTCAAAAAATGTAATCATTTGTACATGTATTTTAACAGGTTTCGTTTTCCATATGAAGCCTATGATCTGATTTGCACTATATGATTCTGGCAGAGCATATATTTTTATAAAACCGTGTTCGGATATCAAAGCGAAAAAGCATTTGATGTTTATTACAGTCATTGAACAAAAATACTCAGTAAATTCAAAAGTTGAGGAATAAAAATATGTAGGGCTTTTAAATGTCCGAATAGAACACCGGCTTAACCTAAAACCTGTGTTTTTAACCCTGTGTTTATATAACAGTTTAAACGCAATAAGATGCGAAAAATAACTTTGGTACTCTTGTGATGTGTGACAGCTGCCGTCTTTAAAGGGGCGATTAATTAAGACCTTAATTTTAACCCAAGCTTTCGTTATATAAGAGGGAATCGTATTAAAGCGAACATCCTGTAAGTGTCAGAACTGAAAACGCCCTTGTTACTGAAATTACAACTGTTATTAACACCAGGCTTAGTGAACGGCAGGTCCTGGAATGCACCTATCATTGGTACTGCGGGTTACACAAACAACATGCCCGTGGACACCGCAGACATACTTGAGCCCATTTAAAGAGTACATACAGTATTTTGTGATTTTTAAGGTCCTAGTTTGGTTTATGGAGTGTCACAACAAGTTAACGTACACACAAGGTGTAAAACATTTTCTAATAATAGGCAGTTATAATGACCTAACTTCTTGACTGACTCTCAAATGATTCGTTCGGCGATTCATCTGTATAATCCCCTCCTTTCTGTCAGCCTACTCTGATCTGATTGGTGAGATGGTCTAGTCTGCTGTGAATAGTCTTCCTATCGCATACAGCGTCACAGTGTCACAAAAGGACGTAGGCAGGCATTACACCGAGTGACGCAAAACTGACACGGAACTGAAATAAGAACGACAAACGCGTGATTCAGAGTCGACTCCTTTTTTCCCAAGCCAATAACTTTGTTATTTGTTCACTTTCGTCCACTTGGCAGACTGCTTACATTAACAGACATTATCACATTTCATGCAGTATGTAATGTTGCTAAGGACATTGTCATAGTTACTTGTTAAAAGAACATCACGTTTGTATCAGAGTGACAATTTGCATGTGCATTTATGTAAGAGCCACAATTATTTTACAGTCCAACAAGAAAACAATGCCTTCAAGATAATTTAGTAAGATTTTAATGAACCGGTTTGGCATTTTTCAATTTACACACAACACCAGTTTATACATCTAAGCACAAAACATGACACACAAACTGAACAGCCAACTTGGCAACAAGATCTTTCACAGAAAGAATATAGAAATTCCTTACAGACTGTATGGAACACTTTTATATTTTGGATGATTATTATATATACAAAAACGACTGTTGCACCACACTTATAGTTATTAGCTTCCCAGGACTAGACTGAGTAAAGTGGTTAGGTAGTGTAAGACTAGGACAAAAGACCAGAATGAATCTACAGTACAATCTGATCCTTCACAGTGCTGTTTGTTGCGGTTCTTTGTCAAATGTTAGGAGAACAAATCTGTTTTGCAGGCAGCACCATTGAGAGAACATTACAAATTGGCTTTTAATGTTGCACACATCTATATAACTTACATAATATTTTCTGGCAAAATAATATTACACAATGTATGATAAAATACACAGTTTTGTTCAAATGAGCTAGTCTATAACAAGCAGTGCTTTAACAATAAGCTCTTCGTCATACATGCATTCACATCAACTCCAGTTCAATGCTCCTTGGAAAACCACAGAAGACTTGAGAATAGATTAAATGTTAAATACGTTAAATAAAGTGGTTGGAGTAGCAACCTGCATAAGCATATTTTCCACTTATATAATTAGACATTGTGCTAGAGACCTACAACAGTGATCTTAAAACAATCACTCAATTCCTTTTAAATCAAACAACAGAAGAGAAGTGTACATTTCTTATGTTAAACATCCTAAAGTTTAGGATGGCACGCACCTCTGAAGATTGTTTGAAAAGAAGAATCACTTAAATGTATCTAAAATATTTTCGTATGATGTATTTATAATAAGATGGGTTTTCAAATATGAATGAAAGTAGTATAGGTAGGGAATACTTTATGACCTGAGTATCTTTTTGCATTGCTGTTGGTTTGTTGAGTTTTTGTTTTGTGTGTAATTCATTTGACAAAATCAATGTTTGCACGATTTATAAACATATGCTGGTCAGATATGTGTACCTTGCATAAAACACAAACACATTACAAAGGAATGGAAAGTCGCCATATAGGCTTTTAGTAAATAAACATTTGGCAAAATTTAGATGTATGTGGTAGAAAGACATTTTACAATTAAGAAATATCTGCTCACATTTGTTATGTAGTAAAATGGAAAGAGTGGTAAAATAATTTAGATGTGAAATAATTTTATAGAGAGTTAATATTATTACAGTAAAATGCTGTGAAAGGTCACTTCAAGTTGATCTAACTTGTGTAAATTCTGTTACACCTGAGATATACTAGTGCTGGCTTACTGTTAGTCTAAATTTGTTGTGTTATATGCTTAAGAATATTTTTATACTCTGTACAAAAATAATTGTATCCCCTCATAAAACTTTACAATCAAATCATCAATTGTATGTGATAGACAGTACAATGAAATTTTCTGTTTAGTATGAATAACAAATTGGCACTTTAAAAAAATGTGTATCTTTGTTAAAAAAACACACATAATTTTCTCTTATATGAGCTGCATAATTTACAATTGAATTTGGGCTCTCGTCAGTAAGACAAAACAATTAAACACACAGAAATGCTAAATGTTTGTCAAAAGTAATGAATGAACAGAGGGCTGTATGCGGTCTTCAAAGTGCTAAGTTGTTTGTGCGTACAGTAAAACCTGTGGCAGTGCAGCATCAGAGCTGAGTTTGTATGTGAGGAATTCTTAGAGGTGTTAGGTTTTCTGACTACACTCTTTTAACTGCTCTCGGCCTGTTGATCCTGCTTGTCTACCTCTGGTATCTGATCCCTCCAGAAAGTAAACTGGCTGAAGGTGTCTGAACAAGGGAAGTCTGTGGGGTTCCCCCTGGTTAGAGGAGGAAAAACATGGTCCACAACTTCACACAGACGTCCATACCTGGAAAGTGCATAGAATAATATAATAGCAGCTGTTAGATCTTTTCAGATTCTTGGGTTTCATGTGAGCAAGAATAATAGACACATGAGAAAGTAGAGGGGTTGACTCATGAGATGGAAAATTTCTCAGATTATCGAACTCTACACAATTACTTTGTAAAATGCGGTCATCATTACTTACGATGATATGTTGGTCTTTGCGTGTTCCTGGACGAGCTCTCCCTTAGGATTCACAGTGAATATTCTGTTCAAAGGCACTCCCACCTCTTTATATGAATAAACATCCTGGAGAGAAACGTTTTTTTTTTAAAACCGACGTATGTATGAATAATATTTGCGATAACTGCTAGTACTTATGTCACTTACCGTTGCCCTGTTACCGAAAGCAGCATAAAAGGGTTCTTTGTTTGGAAGGAACAAATTTTTTATGTCTGTCAGACACTCAATTTTAAACTTCTCTGGCTTCTTCTCAATCACCTCCCTGAAATTATAAAGAAAATCATTACTGGTATCCACACATACTGTGACAAAACATATATAGTCTCAATGACACATTGTGTACAAACCTGTGAAATGCAGAGAACAGGCTACTGGGACTGAGCAGGACAGGTCCCATAGGAAGCATGGTGCCTCTTTCATTCACCCAGTGCAGGTAACCCCTCGTCATGTCAGCCATTCCAATCGCCCGAGCCGAACAGTACATAAACTTGTAGCCATTCCTGTTGGACAAGAAGTTATACATTACGTCGATTCCCAAACTTTTTCATTCCAGAACCCACCTGGACAGGTATAATTTATCTTGAGACCCACCAAAATATTTTTAAACGGAAATATGGGTGGAAAATACATATTCATCCTCTAAAAGTAAGTTTTTTTCCCCTAAATAGAATAAATGAAATTTAAGCTGCAATACAAACTATCTAGTGGTAAAATATAAAAGCTATTGTTATTGCCAGAAATTAACTGGACTGAACTGTTTTTTTGTGTCATTCAAAAGCCAAGTGACTTTCCCTCGACCCACCTAATGCCACTGTGCGACTCACAGTTTGAAAACCCCTTATAAAGTAGATTACATTTATTTATCTAAAGCAACTAAGTGCATTCAGTCTACATTTTCGTCAGTATATCCATTCCTCTGGAATCAAACCCATGGCCTTGGTGTTGCTAGCACCATGCTGTTCCAGTTAATATTTGATAGATGTGATTCGATTTTGAAAGCAACTTACTGGCTGACTCTGTGATATAATCGAGCAATGCCTTGATGGGTCCAGTCTTTTCCCAGAGTTGGCAAAATGTGTCCCAGGGTGTCAGATCTAAAGATAAAATTAAAGATTCAGACTTCATTTCTATCACCCCCCCTCAGAAATGAGTTTGTGAAGTCTCACCTTGTGATGGTACCATCAATATCTGAAATGACTATCTTGTCATCCCAGTTCCACAGATAAATGGTGCCCTCACAGCGGCATGTGCCCTGGTATTGGGTGGTGACGCTGAAGACCACATCATTTGGGCCGTCTTTTAGGTTCAGACTGACCTTAAGCAGAGGAACATCTGTTATGACGCATATCGGCGTTTACATTAAAGGGCTTAATATAAAAGTGAGATCCTCACTAGCTGATCTGAGGACAGACGTAGAGTTTTCCTGTAGAAGTGACCTCCGGAGCTGTGGAGGACTTCAGGCTGGTTGAGCACAGAATTCTGCGTAGCACCACTGCTGTCATCATCACTGGATGATGAGTCGTCCTTTAACCTGTTAGAAACACCACCGGCGAGTTCACTTTCACATAATTATTTTATCCCCCCATTAAAGAGGATTGGCTGTGAAAAGTTATGTCTTAAAGGTACAGTAGCAAAAAAAAGCATTAAAGGTATGACCTGCCCACAGAGTCTGTTCCTATAGAATGATCTCCATTTTCAATCTGGTCTGATACCGACTCCTGTGACAACGTATGATATGCTTTCTTATGAGTACATAATTCTTTGCAAACCTGCAAGCAAAATGTTTTTCCAATGATTCAAACGTACCGACTTTGAGTTGCTGTTTCTGCCACGCCACGAGAACCACCAGCGTCCTCCTTTCTTGGGCATCTTCTCCTTCATGATGTTCTCCACCGTAGCCTGGAGCAAACGCACAGAGGCCCTGATACTCAAAACTCAAAATTGAATGACAGGATGACTGTGACTGAACATGCTGCTTGTAAATCAACACAAAAACAGGAAGACGTACAGGACTCGAGCCAAACACGCTAGGAAAACAGTATGTGAAGAAACCAAGAGCAGAGTAGACATAACTCAAACAGGAATACTTGGGATGAGGGGAGATCAATAAATAAAGAAGAAGGAAAAACAAGGAGGAGGGAAGAGACAAATTTAAATGCCATGTTAAGCCATGACAACAGGGGTCCAGTATACAAAGGGACTTTACAAAGCCATGAAACACTCGCAGGGAAAATACAAACAATACAGAAAGAAAACAGCATCTCATAATACAACATTTACTTATTTTAAACTATGGTAATATTGAAATAAGATCAGAACAGACTATGTGTTAAACACGGGTATCAATATGATCACAAATATCCGAAAATAGAGACGAATCAAGTGGATGATAGGCCTACTGTAGACACTAAGAATCAATTTTTATTTGTATATTTTGGACAATGACGTTTTATTGTGTCTTGTAACCCACCAGCAGGGGGCACACAACTCCCATCCTCTTAGAAAATGTCATTTGTTCACCTAGATATAAAAATCTTTTGTAATGTAATCTCTTGCTATGCTAGATTTATATGACTTTCGTTCTTCAAAAACAGATTTTGCTTCATCATTTTAAACACAATATAAGATATCATGATGGAATTTCAATTTAAAGTAGTTTGTGTTCAACTGAAGAAAGCAAGTCATATACATTAAGTATATCATGAGGGTGACTATATTTTGAAAAAAATCAATCAAGCATTTAAATAATACAGAACAACCATGTGATATGTTGTTCATGGGATATTGCTTAAATCTAGTCTACTGTAAAGTAGGGTTGCACGGTGTACCGGTGCTACGGAAGCATCGCGATGCTAAACCTTCAACATACCCGCGATGTCTCTCTATCTTTGACACGGTAGTATCGTAATAAATGTTGCATATGCGCATTAATATTAATTTAAACAATTACATCTTCCTTTTTGCGGTGTTTTTCTCCAAAATGAATGTGTGTTTTGAATGTCTCGGACGAGTTTATAATTCAATTTGGCGTTTTGAACGAGTTGGTTAAATGATTCACTAATTCAGTGGAAAGTTGACGCTACCTACTGGCCGTGTTAGTTCTGTAATTTAAAGTAAGTCTAATATTTCCCTTTATAAAGACTCATGTCAATTAAATTTGTCCAACATTTGAATAAGTTCCTAGGTGAAAAATGACCTATTGAACTTCAGTATTTACTACAGTAAACTACTAAAACTCATAGATACTAGTGATTTTGAGTCTTATTAGATTAGATTAGTTTCAACTTTATTGTCATTATGCAGAGTACAAGTACAGAGCTAATGAAATGCAGTATTATCGATGTAAATATTGAAGTATACTACAGTATTTGCTACAATTTATTTAAATGTTTAATCTAAATCTGTGTTTTTTGTATAGATTTGAATTATATGGCACAGCATCGTGATACTACTTGGTATCGAGATTAGAGGTCGACCGATATGCATTTTCAGGGCCGATACCGATTATTTCCATGTGAATTAGACCGATAACCGATATTTTGAACCAATATATATATGGTATAAAAACGTAAATTTATATAAAAATTAAGAACACAGGCTCTGAAACATTTGAATCTACTAATCGACTACAATCAAGGAAAAATAAAGAGAGTTAAAATAACCCACAGACTGTATGCTTTATGATTAATCCCATGTTTAGTATGTGAATTTACATCTTTCATATTTCTCTTTTTTAGATTAGATTATGGTTTGCTAAATTTCATCAACATTGGTTTATTAGACGATTGCTTTATTTATTGCACCGCACTGTATTCTGCCTCTTTCTGTGTTTTATTTGTCTTTTCTCATGTAAAGCTTTTTGGAAAGAAAAATGCATTGTAAAAACCACTAAATAAATAAAAAAATTGAATGGAATACATTATATTTATTTATATAAAAAAAATATGTTCTGATGACTTAAACATTGCATAAAATACTAGAACTATTCAATAAATCATTTTGCTCATCATTGGATTAACTAGCACAATTTGAATTACATAATAAGTGTAAATAATTTAATTGTCTTAATAGCTTCATTGTGTATGTTGTTGAAAAGACCGCAAATGTTTTCATGAAGCTATAACATTAAAAGCAAATTTTAGGCACACTTAGTAAGTACATTAGCCTATTCCTTGAGTGTATTGTCGGCAAGACGGGCATTTAATCACACCCATGTGTGTCTCTGAACATTTATGTGTATAAATAAGTTGCGAAAAATAACTCGATCTAACATTCGAGCAGCTAGAGATACGGAGTGTGTGTGTGCGCGCGTGCACGAGAGCGATCTGACTGAAGACCGACGATTCAAGTTCTTTATGCTTTAAAATGGCTTGTATTATTGAAATGGCGTAACTTAAAATGACGTCCAAAACGCCAGCTCGATCAAGTACAAGAAACTCGTGTGCAGTGTGCTGCTCGCTTGCAGAGCAAAATCATTGTTATATTAAGGATGTGTATTATATCGACATGATAATAATGCGTTACTCCTGCGGAACCTGCAGGAAACCCGCAAAGCTGCTCCAAAATTCAGGCACTAATTATATTGAAGTGTTTTGCATCTTCAGTATAGTGGATTGTGATTTATTTCACCGTCTGATGCTGCCTTACCTCAGAGAGCATGAACGCGAAGCAGCTCCAGTTAGTAAGAGCTTTCGGTGTGAGAAAGAAAAAAACTTTCTGTTCCGCAGCCTCCCGCGTTGATTTGCGGGACTCGTGACTTAGTCCCAACAAATCAGAGGAGCAGTGGGCGGGCATTACTCTACGCAACAAACTAGAGAGACGTGTTCCGACTGCTCTCGCTAAATTCTTGGCAGCATCAGAGCAAAATAGCGCATTTTAAAATTAAATGACTTTATCGGCAAATCAGCTTTGAAAATGACCGACATCGATTATCGGCTAAATCCCTAATATCGACGCCGATAATCGGCCAGTTCGATAATCGGTCGACCCCTAATCGAGATACTTCAGCTGGTATAGTATAGTAAGACATGTTTATGGTACCGTGACAACCCTACTGTAAAGTCATAACAGCAGTGCTGGTCGAATAACTTAAGATCTATATCTATGTGTGTGTGTTGTTTATACAGTCCTTACCTTTGGCAAGGGCATTTGAAAAACCTGCATAGCCAGTACCATAGGAGCCGCTGTGGTCCAGTTATAATACCTTAAAAAAAGGGTTAATTTACCAATGTGTGCGAAATTTACATATGCAGTAAAAACAAATATTCCTCACATACTTGGTTCCGATCTTTACAACCAGGTTGGGATCATCAATAATGGATGGATTATCTGCAAACTCCTGAAAAGATACAGCTCGTTCCTCAAATTCCTCTGTGAATGAAAGTAATGAGTAATGGCCTGATGACTTCCCCAAATCAAGAATTCTACAGAATACAACAACAGCTGAACATCTGGACTTCATACCTCTAGTGATCTCTGTGTTCTCAGTCAGTCCTCCGCACAGAGAGATGGCGATATGAGGCAGGTCTCCTAACTGGTCGGAAAAGCTGTCCACTCCGCTGTCCATTCCACTGCTACCCACTGACTGAGGTGACTGATTGGCACTTCTCAAATCTGTCCCGCCCTTTAATAAAGCTGCTCCATCACTGATCAACAGAAGTGCATTCGAATTTTTTATTCTTTTACATTAGGCACTACAGCTTGATCATAAATCAATGAGGCAGCCTTTTCCATTAGGTAAGTCAAATATACCTCTTTGGAAAGTAAAGGGCTGCCACATCAGGCTCTAGCCCTGTGATGTCATCCAGGTACACACCATCTGATCCAAGGTGCCGGCTCCTTTTGTCTAGAAATTGAAAATCATTATTATTTACATTTATTATATAATGTATATACTGTATGCATTGGGAATCCACTGCTCTACCTTTTCTCTTGGACGGAGAGTCAGTCTTGCTAATACCGTGAGCCCCTTCCTCTAAGTCTGTTATGAGATGGGCAGCAGCACTGATGGCCTCCACCTCTATAGAATGTCCACATGCCGCCTCTACAGACCTGAGATCTGGTACAAACTCATGGAGAACATTGTCCTGAGACTTTATCATCACACCCCGAGTTATGGCTCTGAAGTGTGTGCTGTCAGATGGTGGAATTGACCCTGGAGCCACCACCACAGGCTCTGGCACGGCCTGCAGAAATGATGGCTGTGGAAAGAGAAACACTTGTGATATTTCTGCACGGTATAACAACAAGCAGAATTCAGCCTTGAATTACAAAAGGCAAAATGTTAGTGACGGACCCCAGTCACCATTCACTTCAACTGTATAGAAATAAGATGCAGTGAATTTATGCCATTTATGTCTCATAAAAGAAAGGAAATCATACAGATATGGGGCAACGTTGAATCTATTCGCGGGTGTACTATCCCTATAAAACACTTGGAATGCGAGACTGAGCTTGTATTGTTTTAGGATACACAGAACATGTGGCAATGTGTCACTTCTAGGGATTTTTGTACCTTAGCAGCATGAGGCAGCTCTCCCCATGTCCACAACATCTCTGGGTTGTCTGTTTTACCCTCATTCTTCAGCAATTCTGAGTCACTCTTTGGAGTAGAAGGCAAAGAGCCATTTGGACTGCTTAAAGTGAGAAATTGAGACATGCTTGGATAAATATTAGCATTGGATTTTTTTGCGCAATGTTTTACAATAACTTTTCATTTACTTTATTGCCTATCAAGTAGCTTGTTGGGAAATGCACTTGACTAAACAGCCTCTTTTGGACAAGCGATTACATTTTATTTAAACATTATTTACATTGTTTATACATTTCGTTCTGCACTGCAGTAGTCACCTGTTTGTGGACGGGAACATGGCTGTTTGTTGAGGACAGGAGATGGATAATCCGGTTTTAATGGGAATGGGTAAACAGCAAGTCTTTTCCATCCCTGTTCTGTGGGTCAGTGAAGAATATTTAAGATTCACATGTTGCTATTTAGTCTCAACAGCCTCTAAATAAAACCCCTGTGGCATACCTGCGACCACCACTCCAGTTTCCTTCTGTTGTGTATGTGGTGCTACTGGAGCTTCCTTTCACCTGCTCAGCAAACAGTTGGTGTGACATCGCTCTGTAAATATATAGCATACAGTACATATTCAAACATAGGCAGGGATAGTCTTAAAAGTACAGTTTACCCAAAAATGAAAATGATGTCATCATTTAATCATCCTCGAGTGGTTTTAAATCTGTATAAATGTCTTTGTTTTGGTGAACACAGAGAAAGATATTTGGAAGAATGCTTTGTAACCAAACAGTTTTTGGCCACCGTTGACTACAATACTAGGACAAATGACATTGGTAGTCAAAAGTGCAGAACTGTTTGCTGTCCGACATCGTTCAAAATATGTTTTTTGTGTCTAACAGAACAAAGTAATTTATAAAGCAATTTTTCCTACCATGGTAGTCAATTGTGGATCAGAACTGTTTGGGACATTGTGCGATTTCTAAAGTGCAAGTCTCTGAATTCCTTACAAACTGCTGTTTTGCAGAACAACGCATTCTTCAGTTGACATTCACTCCCAGCTGACTCTTTTTGGCCTTCTGTTTTCCCAATGGCTTTTACTGCCATTTCTTGAGTTTTTTACTGGTACCGGGAAACAGATTCTTAGTAATACAGCACATGTGGTGCACTCAACGAGTGATCTTTGACCTTTTAGCTTATCCAGATAAAAACAGAACTTTCACAGAAAAGTATGTGTTCGTGGTGAAACCGGTTTATATTTCAAATCAAAACTTTCTTCCTCGGATATGTGGGGGTAATGTTAGACCGTCCAACAATACAAAGGACTCCCCATTAGGCAGATATTGGCCTGGTTCCATGGATTTCATGGAAAAACGTTGGAGGGGCTGTTTCAGCCACTTGTTTACTTCAGCAATTTCTGCACTGTGCCTCTCTTTCTCTCTCTCTCTGTATTTCACAGCTCATTCAGAAAGCTAGTAAACAGACACAGCTCCCATCACAAGACCTCTCTAACTGAAATCATTCCATCACACAATTTGCAGCTAACAAATGATCACTTATATTTACTGCTGTGATTGCAGTTGTGAAAGAATTAAAGTGATGGTTTATACATATTTTTAAAATTCTGTCATTGTTTACTCAGCATCATGTTGTTTCGAATGACATTGTTTGTTTAGTGGAAAACAAAAGATGCTTATACACTGAAGGTTAGTGACAGCTTCTGTCCCTACTTTCAATGCATATAGATACAGTATATATAGATATATATATATACTGTACCAATACACTTCCATTCTAACTTTTAAGTACCGTAAAAAGCAAAGTAATGCTTTTTTCTTCATTTTTGTGTAAACATCCCTTTAAGTGGAGAGCATCTTCCTTCGTCAATGTGAAATCTTGGCAATACCAGTTTGCCCTACATTTATTATATACATTTTTACTAAAAGAAAATTGATTTAAATATTAATATGAGCTACAGTATAGACTACAGTGTACACTATGTTGGGCTAAAGGGAAAATGTATTTGTTCTGACCTGCTTACTGTATTCTTTGTCTCATCTTCAGAGCTCAAATCTATCCGAAACATGTCATCATCTTCTGAGAAATCCCCATTATCCTCTCGCTTCATGCTGTCCATTTTAGGTTTCCTTCTCCTCTTTCTCCGTTTCTTCATCATTGAACTGTCACCAGAGGCCTGTCCGGGACCCAGAGTTTGAATGGAGGCTCCTGATCCAGACTCGGATGGTCGTCGGCACGTGCCTTTTCCCATTTGGGCCTGCATCAAGGCAGAGCCTTCTGAAATTATAGGTGAGGTAGCCAAGTGGGATGGCACCAACTCCTGTGCAGACAGCAGAAACAACAGCACGAAATATTATTTAGACTTTTGATAGTTTTGAGAAAACAAAATCCAGATTCATTCTTTTACAAAGATTATTTTATCAAATCCTAAAATCGATTAGATGACGGGATAAAAACGAGTATTAACACTACACTAAATTAACACTTACAAATCACCAAATGCAAGTGTGCTGAACATCAGAAACAATAAATCAACATCAATGACGGTTCCAATTAATATAGGAATAAAAAATATACAGTATATGTTTATAAAAAGTAATGCATAATATTGTGGCTTATGTTTATTTTGTACCCTAATAAGGTATGTCATATTCCCTTACAAACAACATATTGAATAAACACAACATCACACTATAGCCGTAGATTTGGTTTGACTGTGTCAGCTGCACAACACTATGACCTTATTGCCACGTGACAGATCCCTGCATCTTTCATTACATCCAAACACATGCACGTGTAAAGCAGCACTCAGCTGTCCTAAAGCCGTGATTTAATGATCAAGAAGAGCCACAGAGATATCTAATGACTGTGATAATGTTCAGCCGTTTATGTCAGGGTTGCCTGCCTGAGAAAATGATGTCTCCCTCAAGACAAGCGACGACAATTGACAGCAACTCTCATAAGTATCATAACCAGAACAAAAATAGATTTGCTGATTATAGTCAATAGGAGAGACCATCGAAGGTTTACTAGTGGTCACAATAATAGCTTTCAAAGAAAGACACATTATTTCGAGGTCTTCTGTGAACTGCTTATATGACAACACCAGCACAGTTTCTTGTATTTGAGTTCTGGTGAGATCTGGTTTGTAAGAGAGAGACTGGGCAAGAGTAACTCTCTTACAGACACTGTCACAATCTTTCAAGTGCCAGAACGTTTCACATGACCGCTGACGGGGGCAATGATTCTAGCGATTCCCGAACGCAGTGTACCTCAGCAGATATCCATCTCAGGCATCCGTGCCTGTGATTAGGAAGTAACCATCTGTGGTCAAAACATAATGGGGAACGTTTGGAGGACTTAACCAGAGGACAAAGAAATTATGAGGACACTGCATTTCATATCTCTACAGTCGGCTTTTGTCTTGTGCTTTGCTTTGCTCTGATTGGTCAGCTTTTTCTGTCGGGTAGGAAATTGGGCTAGTGGGGGGTCTTGCCAAGAGGGTCTGTTCCAGAGCAAAGAGTTATAGCTCGGGTAACAGAATGTGCGCTGTGAGATTGTTTCCAGTAAACAAGTTCAAATTTCATGGTATGGTACTCATGAGGGAACTTTGACACCTTACGTTTCATTTCTAAGTGAACAATGACCCTCGTCTGCTAAAAACAACACTACGGGATTTATTGTTTGGAATAGGGTGCACTACTCACCTCATTACTTTCGGTTTCTTTAACAAAGAATGCCTCGCCGTTCTCACCCAGTTTCATTTGTAAACTGACTGGCTCCCCATTTATCTCAATGTCAACCTAAGGAGAGAGGGACCGTAGAATGAATCTTTAGAGTTAGACAGAGGCCTTTTTCCACCTCGAGGATTTTAAGATTTAGTACAATTTAAATGTCTAGATAACAATACTGAGGAGATGGGTTTTCATAATTTGAGAAATACGTCCTTGCAAAAATTTTAACCCTATTGATTTCTTTAAGGTGAATTACTATTTGAACACACCAAATAAATAAATAAGTAAATTGGTATGATTCATTGACATTTATGCATTTGGCAGAGTCCAAAATATCTTAAACTCTGTCATTCTAAAACATTCCTGCGCTAGTACATACCACTTTCTCCCGGGAGCGCAGCACGCCCATTTTGCCAAACCTGACGTGGAAAGGGGAGCACTGCAGAGAGCCATCAGACTGACGCACCACAATGACATCAATACAGCCGGACAGGGTGGCAGGGTTCAGGCCTCTGTATAGCTCCTTCACCTGCACAAACACCTGGCCGGCAAGCTGACCCACGTAGTTCATGGTCTGACTCTGAAAGTTCAAGTTCAAGTTCACTTTATTTGTATAGCACTGAACAAAGTGCTTGACAGAAGAACACCAAGCAAAGCACACAGAAGGCTAAAGAAAACATATAGGTTTTTAGCAGATAGTTAAAAACAGAAACAGAGTGGGCCATTCTAATCTCTAAGGGGAGAGAGTTCCAGAGACGGGGATCAACCACAGTAAACGCAAGCTCCATTTTACCCTGACATGGGGGACCACCAGTAAAGCCTGGTTGCCAGACAGTAGAGATCTAGAAGGGGTGTAACTATGGAGAAATTGGTCGCGGAAGGCAGGAGCAATATCATTCAAGGATTTATATACAAACAGGAGAATTTTGAAATCAATTCTCTGACGGACTGGTAAGTTTAACCAATGTAGGGCTCTTAGACTAAGGGTGATGTCCTCAAATTTACGACACCCAACAAGAATTTCGAACAAGCTGCAGACGTCAAATCTGCGATTTAGAAATTCTGCAATATAAGGAGTTGCAGTAATCTAGCAGGGATGTCACGAAGGCATGGACGGCCATTTCTAAATCTTTGGGGTTAAGGAAGACTTTGATTTTTGATAGTAGGCGTAGGTAATGGAAACTCGAGCCAATGACGGCAGATATCTGTTTTATCAAATTTGAAATGCTGGTCAACAAGAACGCCAAGTTTCCGTACCTGAGAGAAAGTAGATAACATTGAAGTAGATTGTAGGGTGACTGGGGTGAACACTAGGTGTACATAACTATTTTAAGTCAACAGTCCTCTGTGAGAGATTAGCTTCTTGTCTGTGACGTCTTTTAATAATCTTGTTTGCTATTTTTTAACCTTTGTTTTATTTTATGATGGTTAGGGTGTAGAATATACAGTTTGTACCCCATAAAAGTCATTATGTCTATGGAAAATCCCCACAATGTATAAAATATGGCAACATGTTACCATAGCAATTTGTTGATAAAAGCAAAATACTCAGTACAGTATCTTTACTATACGTTAAAACAAATATTGCGCAATATAGGGTTTAACGTAAACAAAATACCTGTAGAGCTAAAAACACAAGCTCTCTTGCACAACTCAGGCAAATATCTTTTTGGCATTTAGGCGAAAGGTAAGACGAATATCAATAAACCCCATTAACTCCTACACATATAAAAAATTATGTCTCCACCGCATTGCCAAGTGCTTAATAATGTCAAACTCGTGCTCCCAACCCACATTGTCAAAACCTCTCTGTATAGGAAACAACCCATAATCTCAAAATAAACTGAAAATTGCCAGTGTCTGTACTTAAAAAAATATTCATATACATTCAAATATGCATGTAGGAACTTGTGTAAATTAGACAAGACAGAACAGGCAAACGTTTTTGTATGTATGTTCTAAGAGCAACCTTACATGCAGCCCAATATTTGCCTCCCAGATGAAAGCCTGGGGCTGTTTAAAAATGTTTAAATTACCTTTCAAATTTTGAATAGGCCATACATTTTCACACGTGACTGACATAATTCAACTTGTTTTGCTGTTGCACACTGGTGTCAGTAATAGCACATGCATCAAAATGTACAGTGATGGATCAAGTGCTTTACTAGAGTGTCATAACATCTATTGAATATTTGGCCATGGTTTACACACATAAAAACAGTTAAAGGTTCATTATAACCAAAAGTCATTCAACATCAGTCAGGGGGGTCACCGTCCAAATAATGCCATTCTCTCTTATACACGGATAACCTTTTCACCTCGTGATGCATAGTAAACATGACGAATGTAAGTAGATAGTTTAGAATAGTTTAGCCTGTTTGATGTAAATAATGTAAAGGTAAATGTTAAATAAAACTAAACTAAAATATTAATACACAAAAATGTGCAAGCAAATAGGTAAACAGATCTCTCTAAACATTTTGTATGTGACAACGCAGGTAAAATGCATTTTGTTGCAGAAACCTCGCCGCATGTCACGGACCATTACACTATGGTTTTGATCCCTCCAATGAATTCATAAACAAAAACCATCCACCGTGCATTAAAATAGAGATGATCTATACGAATGCGCGTTTGTCTAAAAATGAAAATAAACAGGATAACAATGTGAGCCCACAGAGCGAAATGCTTCGTTATACATACGTGGGATGCGGCAGACGCGTTACGATGTCATAGCCATTGAAGAGCATCAATATCCCCGCACACAGCCGAACGCGGGTGATGTCCGCTGATCTTCTCTCGTGTAATTTTGCCTTTCACGTCTAACCCACACAGTGTGTTCGCTGCTTGAATGTGTTGATGTTTATAAAGCAGGGTGGATACTGCTTGCAGTGAGTGGCAGTCCCTGCCTCTGCACATGACATCACGGTTAACCCTTCGCGTTCGCTTCACTTCCAGCGTCGCGTCTTTCAGCGCTGCGGATCCTGACGTTGAGACCCACTTGACCAATCAAACACTTTGTTTATGTAACGCGAAAAGCACACGTTATGTCAGTACGATTATTTTACACATTTAATCTGTTTTTTTGGTCAGGTTTAAAGTCTAAAAATGCCTTCTTTCAACTTTATAATGATAATGCATCGTTTTTTTCGTGTTGAGGATGACTTATTTATTGCATTAACTATAAACAAGATGTATTGGCCTACATAATATTGTTTTTTATTAATAACTTTCTGTTTTTAATACGGGAACGCAATCCATGTAGCTGCGAGCGCGCGTGCATACACAAACAATATCCCTATATGCTCACGTGGCAGGGGAAGCTGCGAACCCAGTGTAATGTTTAGAAATGCATTTCTGTGACTGTGGCTGTAACTTTTGCAGGGCTGTTAGGAAAATATGTGAGTGTTGGTATTGTTCTTATTATTTTTCCATCATCACATGCAGTTGAAATGTTGGGGTTTTGAGTTAATGAGACATTTTGAATTACTCAAGACTGTGCTCACTATTTAATACCATTACCATTTAGATTTAATAGCATTAATAACAAGTGAGTGTTTATTATTAAAGGTAGGCGTATTAAATAACAGTACCATGAGACCTTTATATACCATGGTATTTGCATAGTATGTGCACAAAAACTTATATTCAGCAGTTAAAAAGCCCTTAAAACTATAATTTATTTGTTTTCTAACTTGGATGATGTATATTAAATGTATTGTAGTGTCCACTAAAGAGGACTTTTTGTGCTTCTATGCTTTGGGAAACTGCTGCCATTTCTCAGAAAAGAGTAAGAAAAACGCAAAGGCATGTACAGCTGGGAGGGGGGTTTATATGGGTAGGAGTGTGTGTTTCTGTGTGGGACTATTCAGGCATTGGACAACTTCTGGAGAATCTGGCCAAATGAAACTCTTTGCAAGAACTGGCCAGCTCTCTGGTTACACAACATCAAGATTTCATCATGATTTGTTAATTTCTCCACGGGACAAGAGTACATTCCAGATACATCGGTGAGTTTCTAGGAACTGGACAATGTAGTTTAGAAAGTCTGGGGTCTATGGAGTTTATCCACTTCTCCATGGAAGCATTACAAGCTCACTGACCTTCAAATACTTAATGTATTTATGTCTTTTTTAAGTAGCTGTAAAACATCAATATCACCCAGGTTTTGATTTGTGATTATCTCGCGATTGTTTACCCCTACATGTACTTATTTTTGTTTATTTATTGTTTGCCATTTCATCTGTAATAATCTGCTCTGGCAAAAAAAAAGATAAAATGTGACTCTGCACCGTCTAGCTGTAAATCTGATCTTATCTACCCGAAAGCCCTTATAGCCTGTATAGGGTTCTTTACATTTCAGTCAGTAAGCCAAGCACGTGACTCGTGGAAATACATTCCCAAGAAAACACTCACGTGGGGTAAAGGGGAGTTACCAGGGATGGTTGTTCTCCACCAATCAGAGAGCAGAGGGGGCTGTTACAGAAGGCATGTGGGTCATGTGTCTATTAAACTGCTGACCTTACTATTGTAGGACAGAAGACTGACGGAGACTCTTCAGAGAGGTGGGGCCTGTTTTTCACTCATCACTCATTGTATTTCTGATGTACCAGGACAGTATGTACCATAAGTAGTAAAACCAGACCCTGCTTGGTTTATGTCACAAATTGGGGTTGTTAACATGGGTGAAAATGTAAAGAGACTGATTATGTAGCACGGACATCAAAGTGTGTGAACCTGTTTACAAATGTGATACAAAACATAAAAATAACTATGAGTTCTGCCATTGTTTATCAAAATTAAACATTAAATTAAAGAAAATTATTTTAAGGACATGGATAAGTAATGAATTTGTTTATAGAGGGCCTAACACACAGGGTTTCTGGCAATCTCATATTAATGTTGATTTCCTACAGAGTGGTATTGCATACAGAGGAGTATTTCGTTTGATAACATTTATAAAAGATGGATACAGCTTTACGATTATTTCCGAAAACATACGGCAAGTGTGGGGGGGAGTGCTAGGCTGAACCAAAGCATGTGCACACCCATTGACATCAAAACACAGACATCAGTTTCACTCACCGCATGAGGTTCATGTCCGGCATCTTTTAGCGCTGGGACAGCTCCATATATCAGTTTCAAACAATCTCCAAATCCAGCGTTATATCCACAGTTTCAATAACATTCATCACCCAAATGCAGTAAACAAACAAACACCTGAACTTCGCGAATGTATGTTCTCTCTCTCCTGCTTACAAGTGACGTCCGCGCATGCTCCTTCTCCTGCTCTCCTGTGGCCGTGCTGCATGCTTTTCGGGGAGAATAGTCCAATAAGGGACTAAGAAAAGTTGTTACGAAACAGTTTTTTATGTTTCCGAAATCTCTACGATCGCTAGGGGAGTGTATCGAGCACAGAAATACTACGTAATACCCCCAGCTCGTTTTTTGACAAGTTGACCATGTTAAGCATGAGAAGAAAGCACGTTTAACATTGTAAAGAAATCAGAATGCATGACACATCGTTGCAGGGCCGCTTTAAGAACTTGATACAATAACTGCTTTAATGAATTATCTAGGTTTGTTTAATAATGAACTACAGTTTATCCAACGATAAACAGCTTTTTGGGTATCAGAAACATTTACAAAGAGGGACCTGGCTCACAGTTTTCTGCTAATGTTTTGAATCTGATGGCTTTCAGATCTCAAAAATCGTAGGACAGCAAAAGTGTCCACTTCCGCCACCGATTTGTCATCTGGTGGTTGTTTGCTCAGTGTGTTGTTTAAGGTCCAATGTGTAATTTTTTTAAGGATCTATTGACAGAAATGCAATAATATTAACAGTATGTTATTCATGCTTTCATCTCAACCAGGTTAGACTACTGTAACGCTCTACAACCTGGAATAAATCAGTTATCGCTCTAATGTTACAGATGGTACAGAATGCCGCGCCTCATTTTTTGACAGGGCAAAAAAAGAGAGAACATATCAAACCTGTTTTAGCATCCATTCATTGGTTACCTGTTCAATTCAAAGTTGATTTTAAGGTTTTAGTATTTGTATTTAAATCACTTCATGGTCTTGCACTTACTTATATTTCAGACCTTCACTCTATTACTCTTATGAGAGAACGCTAAGATCTACCACCCAGATGTTATTTCCTGTTCCAAAATCTTGACTTAACTCCAAAGGTGGCAGGGCTTTCTCAGTTCTTGGTCCCAGGCTCTGGGAACCCCTACCATTGTTTATTAGCCTATCCCCTACTCCATCCACTTTTAAAGCTTCTCTTAAAACATATTTCTTTTCTTAGGCATATACTTAATTTGACACAATTTTTATTATTATATACATTAATTTGTTTATTTTGCGTGATGTTTTGTTCTAATTTTATTAATTTTCGTTTAGTTTTCTTTCGATATATTTTATCTGTATTTAAATAGTATTGAATGGGGATGTTTTGTCTTGTATGTTGTGCAGTCATTTGATCAGCATTTGTTTTAAAGGGCTATATAAATCGACTGGACCTTGAACATGAACTATGTCTTCATGGGCGTATACAATGAAGTGTTATGTTGTTATTATCTTAGAATGAGCTATTTCTATCTACATACACCGCGGGTCCCCTTACATGGAATGCGCCATGTTGTTACAGTAGCCCCAAATGGACAAACTGTGTCAGCCACTGTAGTGCTTCGAAAGGGTTGTAAACTGGACCTTTAAACCACCCCTTAACAAGCATTAAAGTACTAGGTCATAGCTGTGATAAACTAAAGGCAATTTACTGTTTATACAATCTTAATAAACAGCCAATAGCTTTTAGTGTATCACCGTTCTGACAAACTTCTTTAATGCTCGTCAAGGGGTGGTTTAAAGGTCCAGTGATGCCTTTGAATTGTCCGACACCATATCCACAATTTCATATTCAGGAAATATGTCAACACATGAAAATTTTTTGTTGTCAAGTGATTTCATGGGCTATTGAGATATTTAAATAGTGAAAAGCAGGTGCACACATAGGTCCTGTGCACCTGATGGGTGTATCTCTATTGCAAGACCACAGCAAATGCACCATTGGGATATATCCACAGAGTACAGCACCAGTGGTCTGGAAACTGAAGAGCAAGCTTGGCGATCAGATCATCCTTCAATCAAGTTTAAGATAGCAGTTAAAAATAGCGGAAACGTTTTTCCCATCTCAGCACAAACAAAACTGCAGGAGTATTCATTATCAGGCATTTACATTCGTTCTACAACATCAGTTGCTTTAAGTACTGCCCATATTTTAAATGATTTGCCATCAATCAACCTAAGTAGATGACTTAAATAATTACATTACTTATAGCATTAGGACTTTGACCTTAAAGGGATAGTTCACCCGTCAACTTTAATCCATCCGTCATTATTTATTTACCCTTATGTTGTTCAGAACCTGTTTGTGTCTCTTTCATCTGTGGAACACAAAAGAGGATATTCTGAGAAATGTCTCTGTGGTTTTGTGTCCATACAATAGAAGTTAATGGGGGCCAAGGTCTTCATAATATCTTTTGTGTTCTGCAGAAGAAAGAAAGTTATACAGGTTTGAATTGACATGATGTAGAGTAAATTATAAATTAATTTTAATATCCGGGTGAACTACCCCTTTAACTTTATAAAGATTAATTCCACAGATTTACATTTGAGCATTCTGAGCTCTACCAAAATATTGTACATCGCTTCAGAACAGACCATAACAATGTTGTATAGTTTCAAAGGACCCCCAACACATACCATGGTTAGTGTACTGAGGAGAATGGCTTTACTCTTAAAGTATAAATGAATCATGAGTGACCGCAGCACTGATTACACAACACCTGACCTTCACCGACTTCATAATGGAACCATATAACTTGACAAGCTATTTCTTGACCTTTTATTAAAAATTATTTCCTTACCTTTTAAATAAGATGGCGATACACTTAAACACATGCATATATACAGTACATATAGCAGATCAAACATTGTACAGGTGCCATATTAGCACACATTGACACCACAAACCCAGTTTGTCTATTTTGAAATGTCTGTGTAACCTGACACACTGCATGCTCTTTGGTTGCAGGTCACAGAACACATGAGAAAACAGACTCTAGAAACAGTTAAGACAAGCTCATGGTGTCCCCACCAAATGACTCTTCCCCCAGTCACGCCAGCGACTCAAATCACATGGACATTTGACACTTTGAACGTCAGAGGCCAAGCGATCCTCATATTTCGCAGACTAATACATTACTGTCATAATGTTAAAATAAAAATTAAATTGATATTGACAATTCTAGTCTATTAGAACATTTAGTCAAACTGTTGCATGGATACTATATGCATATACTGTACAGGTTTTTATATAATAAGATTAATAAAACTCACTTGGTAATTTGTTTTCGATATAATTTATATATAACCATTTAAGGATATATTATCACCCTATAATATACAACCTATGAAAGAAAATCTGAGAATGAGTAAGAACCTCTAAAGCTGCATAGAAAAGATACATTAAAAGCTCATAATAAACCAATTAATTTGTATCAAGTATGTCAAGTAACATTTCAAGGGCGTTAGTCAACTATACTAAATAGAAGAGCAGAAGAAAGTGAATTACCCATGTCCAACTTGTCTCATTCGAGTTGAATATCTCATCTTCCACTTCATCTTCATATTCTTCCACTTGATCCTCTGCTATCATGCTTCCATTATCCGTCTGGAGCAGAACGCTCACTGCCTTTTTCTATAAAGCTAATACTAGTCCTTGCAAATCGCTTGTGCTAACGACTGAGTGACCATGCTGGCAGTGAACTATATACCGGACTTGATGATGTTTTTGTACTAATTTTACCAAGTGTGTTCTTGGAATGGTGTCCACAGGAGAAACATGAGAGGGCCTGGCATCCAGTACCTCTAGCGGACAGACCCTCCCAGAATGCAACAAGAATATAACTACAGTCTTCTCATAATATCTATATGTATATGTGTGTATACTGTATGTGGGGTCCAAAAGTTGTCCTCTGAAGAAGCAAAGTAAATAATACCATGGCTTTTCTTTCGAAAGGCACTTCTTTTTATTGTTAAAGGCATGGTTCAGCCAGAAATCAAAATCCTTTCATCCTTTATCCCATCCTCATGTCATTCCAAACCTGTTTGACTTTCTTTCTTCTGCAGAAGACAAAAGAAGACATTTTGAAGAATGGTGTCCATGGACTCGAAATCAGAAATTTCTTAGAAAGTCTTCTTTAGTGTTTCATAAAAAAATGTATACAGATTTTTAACATTATGAAGGGAAATAAGCGATGATCATTTTTTCTTTTTGGGTGAACTATCCAATGTGGTAGCATGTGTATACAAAAATACCTCTCCAAGACACCTCCGGTTCTCCACCCATATCCTTATGCACTTGCACAAACAACCAAACAAGCTGATGCTAATGTATACGTTACAGTTCCAGGGAGCCGTCAGATCATGTCACATAAGGAGGGGGTGATGCTTCAATGTGTTTCTGTCAGGCTGACCCTTTCCCTAAAAGAAACTCTCAGAATCTACTGAACACCTACTCGCCATTTCCACAAACCTCAAAGACGATGTCATTCACATGATAACACATTCGCAATCTAATAAGTGTGTGTGTATGATGAAATTGTAATGTAATAGTTATATGATGTAATAGCTGTATGATGAAAGTGGAAATGCTTATATTCAGATACACAAATTTGGTTGGCAGATATCCACACACATAAAAAAACTCATATTATTGCAAGTACTCAATTGTTTAATATCTTTTATTCAATCTTAATTCAGATATTTTTCCTACATTAGACTTTGTAGTTTTGTGCTGAAGGTAAGAGTGCTCATGAAATAGGCCTACAATCAACCTCTCAGATGACTTTAATCCAAGTATTTCCTTATCTCATATACACGGGGCCTCATTTGTAAAATGTAATGCGATTTTACGATAATTTCTCAAAGTGCGCACGTGTGTGTGATTCATTGAACGAACGTAAGCACAGAAGACGCATGTACGCCTCTCCTCTCCATCAGATGTGAAATCTATAAATAGCAAAGGATCGTGAAATTGTGCGCAGCTGAACAGTTTCTCCGCCTTTTAGTGATGACCAGTTAATGTCATAGATATATTAAGGAGCACCTGTCAATGTCCAAATATAAGCGTCAGGAATGGCTTATATTTCTTAAGACCTGCAGCACGCGGACAAGCAGAATAGCGTTCGTCTGCACAGGCCCTGACGTGACGCTAAAGTCTTTTCCACGTCATAGACCGATCTTACACATTTGAACGTTGCCGTGGATTTTTACGTACGCACACCTTACGATCAAATCTGTGGCCCTGAGGGGCCTAGTGTTTGTTTGTGACCTCATTTTCTAATTACTGTAAACATAGTCATTACATAATGATGGTAGCCCATATATTTTTACATAACATTTCTGGTCTAGGAGCAGGTAATAGGACTTCATCCACCCTTCTACATTTGTCAACTAATATGGGAGCACCACAGAGTCGTGCTGTCCTTGAAACTTGTTTACATTTTTTTTATTTGCCTGTTTGAACAAATTTATTTTTTACAATCATAGTAATATATATGAAATTAAAAACATAAGATTAAATATATTTACGTCTACCAACTACATAAACGTAATTGACATCAGTTGGATAAACCAAACCGAATTTGCAGGTTTTACTTATTTATTTACTCCCCACAACACACATAATAACAGTTCATTTCACATACGGCTTAATGAAAGGCCACTTTTTATTTTACGAAAGAAACATCAATTAAGCTGATACATTGTATACATTTTTCTTGACATTTATGTAATTGTGCTGCCACCTAGTGTTCATAAAATGGTACAACAAAAAGCACTTAGCAGGTGCAGATTTGAAATGTATTAGATAAGTACTTTAATGAATTTACGTGCTCATTCACACACATCACAACACACCAAACACAGCTACAAAAATACTCTTTTTTGGGTTTCGAGCACGAAGTGCTGAAAACCTATTGTTTTTGTAGTGATTTTTATTAGGGTTCGAGCCCGAAGGGCTAGAAACCTATTGTATTTGTTAAGATTTTTATTCTTCTTCTTCTTCTTATTATTATTCTGCCATAAAACTGATCGTGCAGCCCAAACCGTAAGGCCGACAGAGCTGAGACCTGGTCAGATGGTAGTAGTCCTTGTCGCTACTCAGATACACGGAGCCAGCCAAATCGACCCATAGGTGGCGCTACAGGGATGACAAACGCGTTTGCGCTTGTTACTCGTGAATCGTTTGTCGCACACCCAAGTGTCTTATATCAGTGTAATCACTGGCTCAAAACTAAAAAAACGTATATCTCCGATTTAATTTCCGTCATTATAGATTTTTCGCTAATTAGCATTTTATGAAAAAAAAAAAAAAATGAACTAGTCCCTGGATTTTTGCCCTATCGGAACCAAACCAACGCTGATGGATTCCGTGGAGTGTGAATGTAAATAGTTATTGAAAAAAAGTTGAATTTTCAATTCACGATCGCTAGGTGGCGCTAAAACGTCCAAACCGGAAGTGGCATATTTAGTTAAAATGGTCATAACTCCTCAACCGTTTGAGATATCTTCATGGGGTTTGGTACGTAGACGTAGACGCTCAGTCCGAGGTCACATAAAATAAAAGGCGGCGATCCGCCACTAGGTGGCGCTATAATAGGAATCAACTCAAAAATGACTATAACTAGGCAACAGTTTGCCCGATTGACTTATCATTTGGTATGGTGTGTCTTTGTGTCATGTCCCATGACTGTCAAAAAGGACATTGGTGTATCTCAAAAAACATGGCCGCCATCGGCCGATGAATTTTGAGCATTCATTGCACCGGGTTAACAAAGGCTGATCGAAACGACACTGACTGGGCTTATTCGTCTCATGGTCCTGAAGGTCTGTAAGAAATATGAACTTATTCGGCCACCGGGGGGCGTATTAACGCTTTTGGAGTGCAAAAACAACTGTGTATCACGTGACATTTGACATATAGCCAAACTAATGAAATTATATGATAGCTCTCTTCATTTTGAGCAACTTTGCCTCTAGAACCACCTCTGGCGATCGAACGGTTCCTGAGTTATCGCTGATGAGGTAAAAAACCTACTTTCGCGAACTAGTCCTTGGTTTTTCAACCGATCGGAACCAAACCAATGCAGCTGACTTCTGTGGAGTGTAAATCTAAAAAATTATTGAAAAAAAGTTAACATTTCTTTTCACCGGCTCTTAGGGATGCCAAAACTTAAAATGGGCAAAGCCTATCACATTTAAATGGCCTTAAATCCAGAACGGCTTAACATATCATCATGGGGCTTGGGAAATATGTGTATAACGTCACTCCGAGGTCACCCACAAAAGAACGTGGCGTTTGGACAATAGGTGGCGCTATAACAGTAAAAATGGTAAAATTGATGCGTATTTCATTGCTTAAACAATTATGTATCACGTGACATTTTTAATTTACACAAACTAATGATATCATATGATAGTTCTCCTCATTCTGAACAACTTTGCCTCTTGATCCATTGATGTCAATCAAACAGTTCGCGAGTTATTGGTGATGATGTTAAAGACGTACATTTGCATACTTATTTTAGGTCTTTCAAGCAATTTCCAAATTTCCACCACAGAACAATTCTCTGGACTCTCTAGATAAATAATTATCAAAGACATGTTGAACTTTTTCATTTGTGTGGCCATAACAGGGTCATTTATTATATTAACCTCAAAAGTCTACCTGAGAGCTCGCTGCTCCTTAATGAATAATCCAACTGACTTGCCATTAAGTACTATTATACATATTATGACACTAAACAAGCATGCAAAATGTGAAGGTCATCATAAGGGGCATGCCTTCATAACAGTCAAAAAGGTGAAATATCATTCATTCAAATGGATTTTTTAGAGTCAGCAGATCACAATGCATGTAGCTTTGAAAAAATATTTTTGCGGCTGTGTTCACTGTCCACTGTAACGCCTTGCAGTCTTGTGCACTGCAGTGTGTATTATATGTGCAAACGTGTGCTTGTATTTCATATTCTGTGTTTTTTTGTGTGTGTGTGTGTGTGTGTGAGTGTGTATTTATGGATATTATGTCTCTGTGTATAATAAGAGTGTGCATGTACTGTATAGTTCTGTGTGTCGTGTGTGATCGAGACTGTGCATGTGTGTTGAATGAAACGTGTCTCACAGGAAGACAGTGTTAGAAATATAATGTATTACACAAGTTGCTCCATATATACACATCTATAAATATAGCACATGTCTGGCTGCTTTTATGATGCTGTGTTGATATATATATATATATACAACACCCAAACATCAAAATGGGATATACTGTATTATGTGAGGTATGTGTGTACAAAATAAGCACCATTTAAATGGCACGGCACTCTAGAATATTATGAATAAGAATCAATGTATCTATTTAAGATGCTCCTGGCCTTAAGCCTTAATTTTATATACACGTCTATCATAATGTATGGCAGGTGCCATGCCACATCAATAGCAACTAAACAGGTTAACTTAGCAACCATTAAGCTAGACCTATATCTCTGGAACAGAACATCATAGAGACATGAGAATTGGTTCATTTCACTCGTTCCTTACGTTTTATCGGTTTACACCTGTTTTTGCATATGAGTGTAAGCATGCGTGGTGTGTATTAACCGTTGCTGACCATTTCTTTCATTTTTCTGGTTATGGGTAAGTGTCATCCGTTGCGGATGTCTTATGGTGCGATTCCTGACCATAGTCAGCGAATTCAGTCGACCTTAGTCCCCTTGCACTGCTCGAACCCGATGATTACTGCTTGCAGTTATATTTCTTCTTCTTATTATTATTTTTCCGCCATAAAACCGGTCGCCCAGCCCAAACCGTAAGTCGTAGAAACTTGAGGCTTGGTCAGTTGGTTGTATCTGTGCAGGTTACTCAGATACAGTGACCCAGCCAAATTGGCCCATAGGTGGCGCTACAGCGATGCTGAACGCGTTTGTGCTCGTTACTCCTAAACCGTTTGTTGCACACCCAAGTGTCTTATATCAGTGTAATCATTGGCTCAAAACTTAAAAAACGTATATCTCCGATTTCATTTCCGGTATGCAAATTTTCCCGCTAATTTGCATTTTATGAAAAAAAAAAAAAATGAACTAGTCCCTGGATTTTTGCCCGATCGGAACCAAACCAACGCTGATGAATTCTGTGGAGTGTGAATATAAACATTCATTGAAAAAAAGTTGAAATTTCGATTCAGGTTCGCTAGGGTGCATCAAAACGTCAAAACCGGAAGTAGCCTATTTCACTAAAATGGCTATATCTAGAGAACGGTTTGAGATATCTTCACGGAGCTTAGACCGTATGTGTAGACGCTCAGTCCGGGGTCACTATAAAAAGAACTCGGCGTTTGGCGACTAGGTGGCGCTATAACATCAAAGAACTCGAAAATGGCTATAACTACGCACCGGTTTGACCGATCAACTTATTATTTGGTATGGTGTGTCTTTGTGTCATGCACCTTGACTGTAAAAAAGGACTTTGGCGTTTCTCAAAAAACATGTCTGCCATCGGCCAATGAAGTTTGAGCCCTCATTAGACAGGGTTAGCTGAAGCCGATCAAAACGACACTTGCTGGGCTTGTTCGACTCGTGGTCCTGAAGGTCTGTACGAAATATGAACTCATTCGGCCACCGGGGGGCGAAATAACGCTTTTGGAGTGCATAAACAATTCTGTATCACGTGACATTTGACATACACAGAAACTATTGGTATCATATGATAGCTCTTCTCATTCTTAACAACTTTGCCTCTGGACACGCTTCTGTCGATCAAACGGTTCGTGAGTTATCGCTGATGATGTCAAAAACCTACTTTCGCGAACTAGTCCTTGGTTTTTCCACCGATCGGAACCAAACCAATGCAGATGACTTCTGTGGAGTGTGAATGTAAATAATCATTGAAAAAAAGTTGAAATTTCCTTTCACCGTTGCTTAGGGACGCAAAACTTAAAATGGGCCGAGCCTATCACATTAAAATGGCCATAAATCCAGAACGGCTTAACATATCTACATGGGGCTCGGACGATATGTGTAGACCATCACTCCGAGGTCACCTACAAAAGAAGGTGGCGTTTGGACACTAGGTGGCGCTATAATAGTAAAAATGGCAAAATGTACATGTCTTTTGGTGGCCTAGACAACTGTGTGTCACGTGACTTTTCGCTAATACACAAACTATTGATATCAAACGACAGATCTCCTTATTCATAACAACTTTGCCTCTTGAACCATTGATGTCTATCAAATGGTTTGTGAGTTATTGGTGATGATGTAAAAAACCTACTTTTGCAAACTTGTTCAAGGATTTTAAAGCAATTTCAAAATTTCCACCTCAGTTTATTTCTCTGGACTCTATAGGTCAATAATCATCAAAATCATGTTGAGTTTTTTTTTGTTTTGACCAAAACAGGGTCCTTTATTATATTAGCGTGAAACGAGTACCTTAAAGGTCACAACTCCTTAATAAGTAATCCAACTGACTTGCCATTTAGTACTATTATACATGTTATGACACTTAACAAGCATGCAAACTGTGATTCTTATCGGAAGAGGCATCCCTACACAACTGTCAAAAAGGGGAAATATCATTCATTTAAATGACTTTTTTTATACATATTTCTTATAACCAAAAGATGACATTAGATGTTTGTTTATATGCTCATTTAATTGATTTATATTCTGTGGTTTTTCGATTTATATTAAGGCACTTGTGGGAGGTTCGAGGCCCAAACTAAATTAATTATTTTATTCATGATGAAAACCACTAACATTTGCAACATTATCAAACCCTGTTTCAGATATTGTAACGTTCTGTGACTATGAAAAAATGCAATAAATTTCATCGTGAGTACTGTTTTTAGCTGAGCTGTATAGATATGTGTAGAGCTCACTTCAAGATAACAGTAATATTATTGCAGCATTTAAACAAGGTAGCACTATAATACTAAAACTTGTGCACTCACATGACATTAAACATAAACCTATACATCAAACATTAATATCAACTAATAGACCTGCTCATTCTAAACAACTTTGCGTAAAATCTTTGCTCTCAATCAAAGCAGTGACAACACAACTACTTCTGCAAACTAGTAATATGTTTTAGAGCAATATAAACATATTCACAATCATGCAATTTTCTGGTCTCTAGATCAATTATTATCAAATACATAATGAACTTTTTAATTTATGTGGCTATAAAACAATCCTCTGTTCTAAATTCATCCCATAGTATACTGTGTAATAATGATAAAGATCTTTCCACATACCAATTCTTCTCAGACAGTTGATTCAATGAACTAATTCAAAGAAAACATTTAGCAATTCTTTTACATTGTAACATCATGACCCTTAGCCTGTTCGTGGATGCATGGCTGCATTGAATGGCGCAAATTCTCGAAACCCGCTAAATGCTGCTTGCAGCTTTAATCTACAAAATACTTCTGCTCTTTTAACACTTCACGATCCTGTATCAAGCTGATGATTAAATTTCCAGTTAGGACAAAAACAGCAAAACGCAGAATAAGAATAAAACACAGAGAGATAAAAACATAAAAAGGTCACTGTAAATAAATACATTTTAAGCAACTATTAAGACAAAGGTAAACACTGGTTTTAAGGTAATAAAACCAATACACAAAAAACAACATTTACAGCATACATTGTGCATTATATACAAAGCAAATATTATATACAAACAAGATAGTTATGCGTCTTTAGCCTCTGAGAGTCATATGTGTTTTCCTGTGAGGAAAAAGAGAGGCTGGTCCTCTTTGGCATTAGCCGTTTGAAACTCATCGCTGAGACGAAACCTCCACTTGTCCTCCAGCTCCAGCCGAACTACAGTCTGACGCAGAGAGCTTCGGTTGGGACAGATCACACACAGAGTTGCCCCTGGAACAGCAAAGAGCAAATACTTGTGAAAGACTGAATCAATTCCTGTTTCACAACATTAACAGGTAGATCTACAAGACAAAGAAAGTGTAAATAAACAAAACGACTTATATATTCACGGAGTATATTGTACATATGAGGCATCTCTCTGAAGTTTACCTTTCAGAAACTGGAACTTCTTGAGAAATCCGGGTGTTACAAAGGAATCACAGAAATACAAGAGCAGGCCACTGAAGAGCAGTCCAGTAGTGCTAATGTTAATGGAGTGAGGCCTAGAGCTAACAAAACAAACCGTCACCTATTTACAGAAAAAACACACAAAAAGATGATATGCTTTAGCATGAAAGGGGATCAATGGATCACCGTGATATTCACAACATACCAACTAATATTATGTATTTCAATACAATGGTATATAAAATGGTTATCATTTAGTACCCTGCTATTAAAATAAAGACCGTAGTATTACCATATAATTTATCACTAATAGATATTCAGGTATTGACATTTCCTGAATTTGGACTGAGATGTTGAAGTACCTCTGGACCGAGGTTCAGGTAGCAGTCAACAGAGAGAACCGGGTGACTGTAGTTTCGGGGACTGAGAGGGAATAACCGATGACTGGTGTGCTGAAGATATTTCTCTAGCAACAGCTGAGCTGGTGTGGCCAGAAACAGGTGCTTGCTGTCTGGGGCACAGATGTACTGAGATGGCTGGATTGTTGTGGGTACATCCGTCATCTATAGCGAATTCATCAGTGTTTGCATTAGAGTAGGGGCTGTGTATTATAATGGCATACAGTTTACTTTTTTTTTGACTGTTTATAAAAACCTACTTTAGTCTTGATGATAAAGGTACCATATCCACCAATGGCGATCTGCTTCTTCATCACACTGAAGTTGTTGAACCTGCAGATGAGGAGTCCTGCACTGTGGGCTCGTAGGTTGAAGTCCACATCGTCACATGTGAAACTAGTGTGAATAGAGTGACCAAAATGAACATTTGGACAGATTTGTGGATTTAAAACTGATATTTTGAAGTATTAAGAACTCACCGGTTCTGGTTGTACTGGACATTCTGAGTGAGGTCCACGTTGAGCAGCAAAAAGTCATGTAGGTGTCCCCGTGAGAACGGCTCTTTCTGATGCCCGGCTTCACCCCCACAGCTGGACCACTTCCTCATCCCACATAAGCCGAATTGAGTGATGTCTGGTGATGATTCCATGTGCTGAAGAACCTGTTTTAAGGACACATTTCGTTCTGCCCCTGTAGTACCACTGAAAAAAGACAAAGATAAAGTTTAAAAACTAAAAATGAATCTGTATAAATTTTTTTGTTTGGATGTACACAGTGAACGATATTTAGAAGAATGCTTGTAACCAAACAGTTCCTGGCCACCATTGACTTCCATAGTAGAAAAAATCACAATGGTACTTAAAAGTGCATCAGAACTGTTTGCTGCCCTATATTCTTCAAAATATCTTCTATTGTGTTAAACAAAAAATTTATTTTCAAAGCTATTTTTTCTTCTATTTAAGTGGGGGCCAAGAACTGTTTGCATTCCTCGAATATCCTTCTCTGTGTTTATAAGAACGAAGAAATTTATACAGATTTGGAACAACTTGAGGGTGAATAAATGATAGAATTTTTGGGTGAACTATATCTTTAAAGGGGTCATATGACACGGCTAAAACGAATATTATTGTTAGTTTTAGATGTAATGCAATGTATCAACACGATTAAAGGTTCAAAAACACTGTAGTTTCCACATACCGTCCATGTTTGTATCTCCTCTTTGCCCTGCCTCTCTGAAATGCGCTGATTTTTTACAAAGCACATTGCTCTGAAAAGTGAGCTGTGCTATGATTGGCCAGTTAACCAGTGCGTATTGATTGGTCAAATACTGCAAGTGTGTGACGGAAATGTAACGCCTCTTACCATATTTGTAACGTCAGGTTCCAAAGCAAATGTACTGACAGTTACGCCCACCTTACGTAAACATTCGGGTGGTCTCAGTCAAATAATACCACAAACTGACGTAGATTTGTGGAGGGGTTTGTTACAAGAGGCGTTTCAGGGAGGTCTGGGTGAGCATTCCCTTTTAGACAGAATGCATCTTTTGTTCCGACACTTACATTTTTGAAATTTCACTTGTCTAATACATGCATGGGCAACTTATAACACACCAAAGACACAGAAGAACACGTATTCGGCCATCTGACCCCTTTTATTAAAGCAAAATATTGATTTCAATATTTAATTTGAGATTTTAAATTAAGCACCTTTTTGGGTCAACGTCAACACTGTTCCACATGACACAAGAATCATCTGCGAGAATGATAAAAGGCCACACGTCCTGTGGACGGCTGCCGTGATCCCCTCTTTTGCTCCGCTCCAGCTCCAGGTTATGATAAGAGAGCTCTTTAATCAGGAAATGAGCTGCTCCTGAGACAAGACCCAGACATAAAGTTAATATCTCACAGGTCGAAAGATCAACATTACTCAGATTATATTTGTAAACTGAAATACTGTGTCAAGAGATTTCGACGTTACCTATTCCAGCTCCATTGAAGATTGTTGGTAGGACGAGCATTATATGGTTGGGCCAATATTTCTTATAGACGGCCATCTCATACTCTTTAATGACTAGGATGTGCAGGTGGGCAGCTCCTTCCATGGCATGATAGAGATTAAACAGGCCGTGCTCATGGCGTCCAGTGGTGGGTGTGAATATAGGGCTTTTGATAGTGTCGGGATTCTGTAAAAAATTTAACTCAACCTGAATTTCACTCCTTCACTAAAAGGTTTCTATGTTTTCACATAAAATCAATAAATGAATGTGAATAAATATAATATTAATATATGCTGAAATATTAATAAACTGTAATTATTATGATATAATACAACGTAATTAAATGATCATGTATTTGTGGCCCCTGGCATATTTGACAACTTTCTTGCATTATTTGATCGTTGTCTGTACCCGATCAGAAGTAAGCGGCAGTCTCATGCTCTCTAACTGTCCTCCTGATTGGCTGAAGGAGAAGTGATGCTCTTTGGATTTTGGAATGATGAAGTAAAGCTGAATTTCCTCTCCCAATAGAAGGTGCGAGAAGGTAAACGTATGCAGGGTGGATTCGTATAGCTGGAAACACAGACAAACAACATATTATAAAATAACACCCAAATTAATATGTTTTTCTTGTTATTTTGACAGTTGTATGTTACTTTGACAAAATATGTCATAAAGAATGACCTGGTACTGTGGAGTAAAACCCATGTACTGATGACACTGTTCACAATGATGGTAAGTGTTGTATGCTGCATATTTGGAGAGTTTAATTCGTGCTGTACGCCTGCGTAGATACACATCCTCCTGCCGCCTGGACTTTCCATCTAAAGCAGTAAAGAGAAAAAACAAATTTTCAGGAATATTAATATTATGTCCCTAAATCTCACTATAAACACTACAGAAGGGCCCGAATTAACCACAATAATATATAAATACGTGTATAATATTTCGGACAGTCTCACCATCTGCATTTGGACTGAAGTCTGGTGAGAAGATTGTGCTGATGTCGTCGTATTTTGGGTCATGGATGATGTAATCAAAGGGCATTCTATTAATAGTTTCAGTGTTGGGCCATGATGCAACAGGCTGATGGCATCGTACCAAATCTGTTTTACAATCTTGGGAAAACAAATAACAACATTAATTTATTTAATTTGTCGTTACGTATCATATTATTATCAATATGAAAATGTAAAACAGAGTTATGCATAAAAATGTAAATAAAAACCCTTTTGTACAAATGTTTATATTACAAATATGTTGGTTTGATTTATCAGCCAGACAAAGAGAATAAATGTAAAACATTTGTTTTTCTTTTAATGTCGATGTAACATTTCATTTTATATACTGTGTCCTGATATAAAAAAAATACTGCTCTTAAATTGATTGATCACAATTAATTGATACCAAAATAAATGTTTATGTTTATAAAATGTAAATATATGCGTGAATGAATGTGTGTATACATACAAAAATAAAGTAAATATTTAAAATATACAAATACACAAATATTTGAGAAATATGTTTACTATATATTTATTTGTAATATAAATTATATATATAAAATAAATGTATATATACATATGTATATATATATATATGTGTGTGTAAATATTTGTTATAAATAAATAGATAAATATATCCATATACTGTATATATAGCATGTTTATGTATTTATATACACATAAATATAGATGCCACACGTGTACATATTATATGAAAACCAACTTTTATATTGAAATAGATGAATCGTTTTTACAACAATAAATTAAAGATAATGTTTATATAAATGAATGAGTTTGGTTCCAAATGAGATAACTCCGTTTTTAACATTTTTCAAAAATCTTGTTTATATGATGTTATCCTTTTTTGTATTTTATTTCGTAAGTTAGCAGTATTTTTTGATCTATTATGGCTTAAATAAAAAAACTGCAGTTTTATTGATATTAATTCGAATGCACAAAAAAATAAACATGATTTTTTTTAAAACAAAGTTATTTTAAAACCGAGCTCTTCAAATATTCATTATATATAAAATATATAATTAGGATAATAGTTTTAATAATATATACTTACTGCAGTTTATATCTTCCTCATCATAAATGTCCACCTCCATAAGTCTGATTAACATGCGAGAAAGAATACCCAGGAACTGAAGATATGCACCAGTCTTCCCCACCTGACCACACACACAAAAAAGTTTTTATTCACGTCTCAAATATGGATATTAATACTCAATATTTAGTTTCTCAGTATCCTTATTTACCTGTGGTGGGCCGCTAAGAAGCAATCTCCGTGGGTGGAAGTTATCGCTGCGTCCTTCTGCCCGGTTACTGCTGTCCATGTGTTCAGGCTTGGGGACGGTCCATTGGCGATAATACAGTGACTGCTCAGTGCAGGTCATCATCTTGCTGAGGAGGGGTCTGAATGAGCTGACCCACTCTACAGAGGAGAGAGGGAGGAAGGAGGTGGACTTGGGCAGCCCGCCGGAGTCCACAGTGGTGATGAGGTCATAGACAGGTTTAGGGAGCAGGACCACGGGTGGGCGGCTGAGGTTGCGAGCCCAGGAGCAGCATTGCCGTAGAGGGGAGGCCCAAGAGGATGAGGAACCAGAGGAGGTAGATTTGGACTGCCGCCTCTGGTTGGGTTGTTTTTCTGGGTCCAGAGAAGTCCAGTCTGACGAGGGGCGCTGGGAAGCAGTTGGGGAGGGGTTCCCATGGCTAGCGTTGTTTACTATAGACCACAAGAAAGAGATGTAAAGTCATTGTAAGAGATTCCCATACAAACTATATGATATAAAAATAAATCACATTCAAAATACAAACTTTTGATGGGCAGGATTGATTTTATCCAGTGTGAAAATTGGTTAAGACCGTGCAGTATTCTGCGAAATTAACCTTAAAATGAAAGCCTTGTTCCTGCATGTTAAGATGGAAAGGTATAGTTTAAAGGAACCAGGCTTTTGCTGTAGTTCAAGTATTTTGTTCACAGCTGTCCCTCTTCTAACAAACGATTGGATTTTTTCCGGTCTATATAAAGTACCTCCTTCCAAAACGCTCTGATAGCTATGGTGATTGGTTCCCCGGTTAGAGTGTGTTTGTGAAGATGTCCCACCCACACCATATCAGCGAGATTCCGCTTCTCAGGCTGTTGTGATTGGTCGGTGCCCCTCTCAGTGCACGTTTATTCATAAACTTTGGCTTTTAGCAATAAACAGTAACGATGGCATCAACTTCTCTTTATCAGTTAAAAACATGCGGATCGATCGAAGTGTAACGGAGGTCTGCTAGTGCATGTGCAAACTTCAAACTTTGTTAGTGTTTGTAAATATTTTTCCTACTATGGCGATGGAAATGACACCTGACTGAATGCCGTCAGACCGATACATTAATTAACACTAATAACAGAAGCATTAGTTTTACCTTTTTATATTGGATGCGAGTTGGATAATAGAACAAGCAGATTGACCAGGAGACATTTGCAAGCAGGACTTCAAAGGACATTTCAAAGAAGTGTTTAAGAGATATGCACACACACAATATCAGTGTATTACACAACAGCTTTCACAGCCGATGTTAAAGTCATGGAAGCTGTTATTTGACCGTTGGTTATCTTAGAATGTGTGTAGCTGAATTCTTATTACCAGCTGTAGGACTGTGATGAAAGTGAAAGCAGTTTAGCAAGAAGCTCAGTTAAATGTTTACGATCTCTGATAACCGAACACTACTTCAGCAGCTTCTTCCTCTTCTCAAAGGAAGACCTCGTCCATTTTTTGGCGTATTCCTTTGGGCGAAGGTTATTAAAGATACTCGGAATGTTGACATCAGATTCCTGGGAAGTAGAGGGCTGTATGTAGTCCAGCCATTCTCTGTAGTCCTTGAAAAGCGAATTCTGTAAAAGCACTCTCGCTTGTCACTGAACTTCGAGCTTTATCATTTTGCGGATATTGTTTATGCTCTAACAGCAACATTACACACTAACTGAAGGTTGAAAAATGGGATCCCAGGGATTGGGACCTTTAATACTAAAAACATACACACATCACCTTTACAAACAATATAAAGGTTTTGATTGGTCAATCAGTCAATTTTGAATTAAGGTCAAATATGATTTGAATAATGTCTTTGAGTGAAGAAACAGTTCAGGACACAGAAGTCTATTGTTATGATTTGTCTTCATTTGCTCCATTTCACACGAAGTGCTCAAAGACAATGAAGAGATGTTAGAGTCTTAAGAGTGAATCTGCCTTCCTGAAGACTTGTGTTAGAATCTTTCTTTCTGGCTTTATAAAATATCCGAAGAAAACGTGATTTGGGTCAGGAAGTGTCCATCAGTTGTTTGTAGTCTATTTATATTAAATGGCATATATCATTTTAATGAGTATTGATCTGCATTTCATGTTTGCAATACTGACCATCCACCACAACCTCTTCTTCCTCATTGTCAGTGCTGCTGAGTTTTTCTGGGTCACTCTCAGACAGGTCGCTGGGCATATGAGACCCACGCAGAGCTTCTTCTTTTGGCTTCAGTAGGTATGCGGCGAGCCCCAGCTCCTGCTCCAGAGCCGTGCGTTGCAGAGACCAGCAGCTGATCACACGCAAGTCACAGTATTTTAGAGATCTGAAGACAAGCAAACAGAAGTGTTTGGTGAGTTATAGAGAACAGTCCTGGCAAGTAGTGTTGTTAGGGTTAGTTTTTATTTGTGTAGCAAGGGAACTACAAATTTTTTGCATCAAAAATTGTAGGGTTAACGCTGTCATATGCTACTTCATAACATTTGATAATTTTCAACATTTTAAAAACAATGCCATGGATAAAGTTTTTTTTGTGAGCAGTTTTAATTTGGAAAAATAGTCGAATTCAGAAGAATTATTTGTTTCGAGTCAGTGATCTTCATGGATTTGCAAATTTATCCGAATTGGTTAGACGATTCAGTCTGAATCATTCAGACAACTCTCTTATGGGCTGAATCATTTAAAAGTTCACATTCAAAATGGGGTTAACAGCCCCCCATTTATTGCACTGGTTACAATAGAAGTGAATGGTGGGCTGTGCCGTTCTGTTACCAACATTTTTAAACATCTTCTTTTGTGTTCAGCAGCAGAAAGAAATGACAAGAGGGCGCGTAAATGATTACAGAATTTTAATTTTGAAGGTGAACTACACACTTTTATAACAATCAATAATGAAAATCTGCCGTTTTGTTTCACATTTTTTAAAATATCTATTTAACCAGACAGGGCGTTTATAAAAGCACTGTTTACTTGATGTTAATTATGAAATAACTATTTATATATATTTGCCTCCTTCGCATTTGTTTTGTGATTGCGATGTTTTTGAGTGAAAGTGTTTTTTATTATGACTTTTTGAGAAAATGGACAGAATGAAAAATCAACCCAGACTGATTTTAAAAGAGGTGCTAGTAATTATAACGAAGATCATAATAATTAATAATTTGTGATTCTTTCTATTTATATTTTTTGTTTCTGAGGATATGGTGACTTCATTACAAAGTCACCAAATTATTAGTTATACAAACTGGCAACAACATTTTAATTTATTAAAATTAATTTCATTTAAGAAAAGTATTAATTTAAAAGAAAAGAATGTTGGTATCCAAAAACCGTTGGTACCCCTTGACTTCTACTGCATGTACACAAAACCAACGATAAGTCAATAGGTACCGATGGTTTTATGGTCCCAAGATTCATCAAAATATCTTATTTTGTGTTCTGCAGAAGAAAGAAAGTCATACAGGTTCGAAATGACATGAGGGTAAATAAATGATCACAGCATTTTCATAGACATTAAAACAACTTAAAACAACTCCAAATAAATCACCACTGTGGGACTTTAAACAATCTATTTTATAACATGCACAAAAAATCTGCTACTTTTGCCTGGTTTACCTGGGTAGAGATTCCCCGAGTGGATCCAAGCCAGTTAAAATAAGGATACAGGGTAAAGCCTCAAGCTCTAGGTATGTGCGTGGCGCCCAGTCTGGATCCAAGATCTTCAACCAGGCCTGCAGATATACCAATATAAAAGGGTATCAAGAACAACACTTTATTTGATTTGCAATCAAATGAACAGACATAACATGTTTAAAGTGTAGGGAACATACCCTAAGCTGGTCCAGGAAGTGTTTTTCTACAGTAAGAGCAGCCGCCGGATCTCCCAGGATAATCTCAAATTGTTTGTGGAGACCAAGTCTGTTGCGGACGTGGACGAGGCGCTGGTGAGCAAGGGCAGCGAGGGCGGGTGAGGGGATCCTCAGGAGGAGCATGTGCCCGTGACGGCTGGGACACCGCTGGGTCGTGCTGAGGAGGCACTGGACCATCTCCAGAGTCTCCACTGAGATGTGCTTCTGCAGAGCCTGTAAGGTCTGACCACCCGCTGTGGCCATCAGGGCCAGTGAGTAATGCTGGATCAGAACGTGCGTGCGAATCACTGCACTTTGAAGCTTCGGGAATCTGAGGAGATAATCGATTAGATTTTTTGTGGAAGTCTACACAAGTTGCTAAAATATATACACATACAGTAATGGTCCAAAGTGATGTAATTTTTGTAATATATTTGCTTTTAATTCCCCCTCAGGTGAGGTTAAACCATCCATATATGAGGTGTTTGGTACACCTTAGACAAAAAGCTAATCTTTTAAGGAAGCCGTTGATAAAATTGTTTGACACAATGGCAAACTACAACATATCGTGGAATATGGGTTTCATTCGAATATGCAAAAACGGCTTTTAAACCATACACAGACTACAATTTTAATAGCTATTTATATTTGTTGATCTTTATTATATTTTATAAATACAGAATATTATAATATTTTGTAGTCATTCTCCTGGGCCATGCAAGCTTTATACATGTTTTGTGTGTAATTGTTTGCCAAGCCTCCTAAATTCTTCTCAAAGGTGAGCTTTAGTTTATACTCAAAGCACTTTTATGCAACATTAATACAACGTTTTTTAATACACCTTTAATAATGTATTTGATTCATAAAATTTAAGATTTCATTTATTTCAAACTTGTACATCCCTTTTGACTATAACAGTATATGCAGTAAATAAAATATAAATAAAGAATAACATACCTTTCCTCTAGAGAAGCAGCCATGCTCTCAAATGAGCTGTCGTATCGAAGCAGAGGAAGACCACTGCCAGAGCGGGTGGTCTCTAACAGCTCTGATACACCAAAATATTTTGTCTTCTCGTTATAGAGATCTACATCCTATGTGAACAATTACAGATTATATTTATTTGTGTGTGTACATTGTAATTAAAAAGCTGAAACAACGATGTTTTACATATTATTAATATATATGATGTAACTGAATACACAAAGCTGTCATGAGATTTTGGAACATAAAAATCAAGTTTTGCAAAATACAAAATATGCTCAGTTGAATTTGGTATTGACAATGTGTTGAAGCTTTCCCATAGGTAAAAGTGACCAGGAGCTTGTGTCACTGCTTAATATAAAGTAGTATATATGGTATTCTTACGTTATTGAAGGCAGATGGCCAGTGGATCTCATTGTAAGGACTGATGCGTGTGTACTGAGTCTGAAAGGCAAAGGGAAATGAGGTCACGTGGAGAGTCAAGATGTTGGGAGCGTCTCGAATCTGCCTGCAGTTGAGCAAACTGTCCACCAGTCCTAAACTGGAATCTCCTCCACGGCAATGTCCACTGTGATATAAATAAATAAAATAATTAAACTGCAGTTCCACCAACAGCCACACGGGGTTAAATGAGAATCGGCGACGTCTCATACCTGCTGATGTCGGAGTGTGCATGATCATGCACCAGTATGAAGAGAGTATAGGGGTTCGTCTTAGATTTCTGAATGAGACTGTTGATCTTTCCCACTGCGCTCTGGTTCAACTTTATCACATACTGCTCAGCGTCCTTCAGAGACAAGCAGTCTTGGTCCAGCCCTAACTCCCGCAACACTCCTGAAAATACACCATCAAGAAGAGGATATCTCAGGTTGGCACTATGGCCTGTACATATTTAGTAGAGACTTATGGCTAATGTGTAGTGGTGCTCTACCCGAGTTCCACAGGTGAAGGACCACTTGATGAAAGGTGACCTCTGAGGGTGGAACGCAGATCAAGAACTCAACCTTGTCAAAGGAACCGAGATCCAGGTTCTGTGTGCTGGAATCCGCAATGGCACAAACGTGAGAGAGAAGCTTTCGCGCAACAGCCAGCTGAATGGGCCGAATCTCGTGCCACTCCACACAGTACTCTGTTTCAAGACATAACTGAACTATTAACACATAATGCTAAAGGTATTTGTTTAAAAAAGGTGTTAGGATACACACAAAAACAAGGTTTACCAGGACATGTGGGTTTAGGGCTGTCTCTAGATGGTTCTATACCGCAGGCAGAGCTCTCAGGACTGGCTTTCTCCAGCAAAGTCTCCACATCTCCATCTGACAAATAGGATGTAGATTTTTTTCAACACCTATGCATTTAAACCACTTAGGCGACATTCATGAAGCAAATCCGAAAAAGGTCTTACCCGGACCAAGAGAGCTGAAATAGAATGCGAGCTCTGCCACGCTTCCAGAAGACAACTCATGGGCGATCTTTCTCGAACAATCATTTCGAGAGAGTAGGCTCTCGGATAGAGCACGCGTCTGGTGCTTTCCTGTATGAAAACAGATAATAAAAGTCCAATTCACTGCCATTTATGATCCACAAGATCATCATATTGATATTAAATATATATAAAAAGATGAATGTGCAATATCAATAACAATATTGGGCACTTTATAGTGTCAAAAGTAATTTCACTCCTGCAATTTGTCACATTTTTGACTTGTTGTCTTGTTATTTACTTGGTCTATTATGTATGTAATATATGTATGTAGCAGTGAATGTAAATTTCATTGTATTGTGTGGCATTGTATTTCCCCAGAAGACATTTTCAAAAAAGTTTTTCCTGTACCTTTACACTTATCACTTATAAATAACAATAAAAGACTTTGACTTTCTATTTTTTCAAATACATATTGTTTTAAAAAAAATGGATATATCTTTTTGTATATAAATGTGTCATGCGTTAATACCCTGTAAACTCCAAACACAAATCTATATTATCTTAATAAATATCTCTGGAAATAAAGTGACCCACATACCTGTGACCACCACACATGACTCCATCTCCTGGCTCCTGTTCATGCAGATGATCACCACATAATGGGTCCGATTCAGTCTCCCCTCCATCAGCCTGTGAAATGTGTCCTCCAACGCTTCCACCAGAGAGGGCGCTTTGTCCAGCACCAGGACTCCTTCCCCGCATGAGCTGGTGGCTAGTTTGGCCAGCCAGGGGAGCTGAGAGGGGGTGAGTGGCTGAGCTAGGCAGGGAAGAGGAGGAGGGAACTGTGGATGCGTCTGCTGGTACTGCCGGATCTCTGTCAGGTGTGACTCGCGCCAGGAGCGCATGAAGATCTGCTCCAGGTCTTCCATTTGAGGAGCCTGGTCAGGAGCTGTGGTAAGTTACACATACAGGGCAAATTTATATCGTGAATTTATTCAGAAGTCAAAATTTTAATTGATGGCACTTCAGGATAAACAGTTCAACAGCCTTGCTTTGATGATGGTGTAGAGATGCACTCTTCTCACCGAGCTGCACCAGATAGTAGACAGTCAACAGTATCTGCATCTCAGTAGAGATGGGCTGAATGGGAGCGGTGCCGTACTGCTCGTAGATGCGTGGGAGGTTCTGGGAACTGCGGTAGCATTTCTGCAGCAGTCCGCTCACCAGCACATCCCCGAGATTCCCACTTAAATGTGGCAGTGTCCCGTGCCCTGCAGACAAACACACATACAGTTTAAGTGAACAGCTGGCACAGGACAAAGTGGTGGGAACTCCTATTAGATAGTGTGTCACATGATGCCCGGAAAAGGACAGAAAACAGTGATAATACTGTATGAGATTGGCATCAAGATTGTATGAAGAGAACCTGTCTGAAGTTTCATTGTTGTGAAGCTACTTTGGATGCCTGTTAAGATCTTTTTAAACTAATATGGTCGAGCTATTATCAATGCACTATAAATTAATTCAATTCCGCTCACTTTTCAATTTAAAAAGATTTACAGTAATATATGGTATCCTTCTATCCACTTTGATTTGACTGCACTTTGTACTACTTTTACTCCATTTGGGCGTGTAAATTACTTTTTTAATTTAGTTTATTCTTAAATAAAGTCCCTGTAAAACGGAAATTGCGATCGTTTTGACTTCCGTTTTCCGACGTATTTTCGAGTGAAATGGAATATCGAACCAAAGAAAACTGTGGGCGTGGCTTGTTTTCCACTGCAATTTGATGCATAAAAACAGCCGTTGTATTATGAAATGGATCTGGAAACAGACTCAGAGCCGTCAAGATAGAAAGTCGCTTCAACTCAGCTGACTCAAGTGAAACCTTTTTTTCACAGCAATCTAGCTGAACGTAAATAAACGAATCAACTTTTAACACATTAAAAAATGTAAGTCATTTAAAGAATAAAAGAAATAAAGAACAAAAAGAAAAACACAACTTCCTAGAACTGTCTAAAGGCTCCAGGAAATATTTGAACTTCCGTTGTCACGACTCTCTCTCTCAATGGCTTTGAGCACTTGGAAGGGAGGAGTTAACAGATGTTTTTCCCAAACTGACGTCATTAGAGGTGGATACCCACTAGAGGGCGGAAGTGCATGTTTTTTCGTTGAAGATAATGAGGGCACATGAATTTCAAAAAGAAAATGACCAACACTGATAAGCTATTTATAATAATCTAACAGTAAATATTTAGACATTGTTTGGAGTTCTGAGTGAGACATAGCATAAGCTGCTTTCATTTTTTGGTAACCAAGTTATGAATTAAAAAAACGACCTTATTCTTTAATATTTAAATAATATAAATAACATACAAGGAATTCATTGGCCATGGATTTGAAATAGCACCCCAAGCTAGCCTCATTGTAATCGGGTTTTCACCTTTGAAAATGACAGGCCGCAGTCCACACGTCTGAAGCAGGTGCTCAGGCACTGCTACATGTTCTCCAGGTGCGACGGGTGGCGAGGACCCCAGAGACATACACCCTGATGCACCGCTGTCAGCTAAAGACAAACAATGATAAAGACATCACTTGATAAACACTCATTCAAAGGGTTCAGAGGCCTCAATTGTTAACATGTGTGTAGTGAGTGCGTAAGAATAGTTTTGCGCAAAGTGTGGGATCTACAAACCGGTAGAATTTTGTGTAAATATAAGGACATCCCTGAGCATGCTTACACAGAAAATGTAGCGGTAGAACCTTGATACTACAAAAAGAAAGTACCACCTTGTGTTTCCTGTGTCCTGCATATACTCAACTCATAGTTCAAGCTAGACATTTGTATAATTGGTGTGTGAAGCTACAGAAGACATGATGGGAAATCATTTGAAATGTAGTTAAAGTGTCACGGCTGATCTTACTTTACTGGAAGATTAGGCAAACGTTTTTTGGAAGCACAGTGTAAAAGGCACCCTTAACAGTACATATGAAAAAATTAATTAACGAAAAAATCATTCAAACAAACTGAAAAAAAAGATTAAATAAATTCAATAAAAATATGTTTTAAAATTCTTATTGAGTTTCAATTAGTACATCGCTTTACCAAATGACATTTTACTAAAAAAATTACTGCACATTCGGTGTCTTTTCCAAACATTTTAATTAATGCAAATAAATCTCCTATAAATAATTATGTAATTAACAATAAAAAATAAATTGAGTTAAAATGCATTGCACAAAGAATGCGTTTTCAGAGACCGCTGTGATCAGAGCACAGAGTCTATTCACGTGATTTATAAAGGGAAGTTTCGTGACTATATATAGTTCCTTGGGGGCGTGCCGAATTCAATGAACGTGAACGAGCATGGTGTTTAAGAACATGTGGGATTTATCAACAATGATTACTCACTGGTGTGCATAAGAACGGTGTACACACATTTGATAAATACAGATTTTTTGTACTTTGACATATTTTAATCTCATCTGTAGGACAAAATATAGAACCTTTTGTAAGCACTGTTGATAAATGAGGCCCCAGGGTACACAAACAATCCTCAATATCATCACTTAGGCACAAGACCAAAATTACATTTACATTTAGGCATTTGGCAGACGCTTTTATCCAAGCACTTAGCATTCATTGCTTTATCCTATACATTTTTACATAGGTATTTACAATCCCCTGGGATCGAACCCACAACCTTGCGTTGTTAACGCAATGCTCTTACCACTGAGCTACAGGAAAGCAAAATACAACTTGTGTCTATATTTTATTTATGTAATATTGCTTTATTTAAAAATGTTTACTCTCATTGCACTTCAAAGAACACTCTGTTCTGATAAAAAATAAACAATTTTTATTTTTATTAATATGATGTTACAGTCATAGAGATATGATTATGTGTACCTGATTTAGTTCCATTGGTCGTGCTGTTGGTAACAGGTCTGGGGGTGACTTCTGTCGGAGCTGAAGATTCTGGGGACCATCCCTTATGTCTCTTTTTAGGGGGCCCAGAGTTTGACATGGAGCCTCAAATAAAATGAAAAATTACTGGTCAATGACCATCTTTCAACGCCTTAGCAACCAAGCAGAACACCCTAGCAACCACCTAGCTCTCTGTTTATTTCTATCAAGCCGTCAAAGCTCTATACACAATATAAGCAAAGATCAAAGTTTTTTTCTTAACAAATGTCTCCAGTTATTCTTTTCTAATTCACTTGCTTTCAAGAAGCTTTGGTGTCACAGGAAGTATCTGTGATGTTGCGCATTAACCAGATTGTAAATGTGAGCACACGTGTCACTTTATATGCACTGAGAAGCAGAAGAGAAGAGATGTGTTAAATCCTAATGAAAACCAAAGCGACAGGAAGGAAGTCTCACGTTTTACAACACAGACAGACAGAGAGAGAGAGAGTGGGAGAGAGAGCAGGGACGAGAGACAAAAAAACAGTGAGAGAGAGAGACTTTACAGCAGCACTTTATAGAGGTGATAGTCAGAGAGTGGTGAAATAAAAGACAGGACCTTTTACAACCCCACGCGCTGAATAATGACAGACTCTAACAACAAAAGAATAGGAAAGGGCTTAGACAATACAGATGGCTCTTAAAGTATCTAAACATTTCAAAGGGGGAGGGGGGGTGGGCTGTCTTTCATTGAAGGTGTGAAGTCTCCAAGAAGGATTAGTTGTGGGACTGCCTTTTAAAATCAAAGTTTCCCTTTTTTGACTCAAATATAAACACTAGTTCTGTTCCAAAACTTGGAGTCTACCTTGCTCTCTATTTACTTTAAAGGTGGCAACCTCCTAAGGCAAAACCTAAAAAATTATCGATTATTGATTTTCGATCCTATAATCCACAGGGCAGGCATATTATATGAGTTCAATATTAGCATGTTCCTAACATTGCGTGATACTCTAAAAAGCTTAAAAAACATAAACACAATTGGATAAAACAATATACACCTAATGGACAGTTATATATCATTGAAATGTATCTCTCTTAATCCGCCATCATGAATGTATTTTTAGATACCTATTGCTGGCCTTCCAGGCCCATTGGCCACTACTCCAGTTTGTAACACGTGCTGCTGTGGTCCAGGAACATGACTGCCATTGGTTAAGGAAGTGAACCCTCAGATATGTGGAGATGAGTGTTCAGATCTGAGTGGAAATGACAGAACCAAAGTGTAACACCTTGACTGAAAGGGTAAATATGTTACACATATCTGAAAATCAGATGTCCGAACACTTTTGTGTTTGAGTACCTCTGTGATTAATTGTGCTTAAGGTCGTGTGACTTGAATTAGGAAGCAGGTCAGTTGGTCCATTGCCCGATTGCTCCTCTGGTCCAGCAGCAATGTTAGACACAGAATGTCTCATTCTGCTCTCTGCACAAAACATGAGTAATAGCCATTTTAAGAAAATCTTGTTGTAACATGATGCATAGAACAGGATGACATATTGAACACATTTATGACAGGCCTCTCTGAAATTCTTGATTCTGATTGGTCAATCAAATACGTTTTATGGATATTCACTGCTCATCTGCATAATAAAAAATCTAAACACACATTTACGGTCCAATAATAGTAGTAGTTGTGTCTATGATCATTCTTCTTTAGTTTTTTTTTTTTACTTAAAGCTGTGAAAAGAATGAAAAGAGGCATCCGGTTTTGTTTTTAGTTATTCAAACAAGACATTATGGGGATACTGATATTTCTACAATCGCCGGCTAAAATCCCAATTAAACGACATATTGTAAACAACATTTAAAACTGATGTAAACTGTACCATAACTTTCCTATAAACAATTTGCGCTTAAAAACATTATTTTCCATGTTGCTTTAGATACTATGCATGCGCAAAGCTTCGCTAGGGTGGCTATATTGACCGTTGCGTTCTCCGCATTTATTTCAATGGCAGTGACACATCTTGTTAATATTAATATCTTTGCCTATAAATAACTTTGGAGT